>JAOQMQ010000194.1:5750224-5769460 GCA_027563845.1 Erythroxylum subrotundum
GGGTTCCAATTGATTTTCAATTGCTGAATATAGAATATGAACATTATTTTTGAATGCTTCATTTTGTTTTTTATCTTATTTTTTAGGGCAATTGTTGGCATAATGTATGGGTTCTTTACATAGCCAACAACGGCAATTTTTTTTCTTTGTGGGACAATATTTTTGTTTTGTCCCACAAAGGTTTTGCCAGTAGGTTGGTAATACGTTGGACCAAGTCGGGCTAGATAGGAGGCTGATTGGCCCATAACCCGGCCCCCAACCTGACATCTTCTTTAATAAAATAATATCATTTTGTTACTATTAGGTCTCGAGTTTGGTCGAGCTTGAACAATTCTAACTTGAGCTAAAAAATCCCGGCCCATGATTCAGTTAAGTCAACGGACCGAACTCAGGCATAATTGTCATCTAAACAAAAAGGTTTTGTTTCAAGGATTTTATAATTTTCAAAATTTTTCAAATTTAATATAAAATCGAAATTTTGGTAACTCCAAATAGACTATAAAGATAAATACAAAATTGCTTTTACTTTTAATACTATTTAGTTTAAAAACTACTCTCCTCGAATTTCAAAGCATAATAAATTAAATATTTACCCCTTATTTTGAATTTGTGGTGTTGATATAAATAATGTATTAATACTTTCTTCAATATTAGAGCAACAATTGGAGCATATTAAAACTTTCATCCATATTATCAAAAGGAATGGATTAGTTGTGTTAAAAATGAAACTTAACCTCGTGCAAGCTCTATATACAAAATAACATAATATCACCAATAAAGACAATACTTAGGGATGGCCTATGGGCCAGCCCAGTCAAGTTTTTTAAAATAATTTTTTAAAAATTAAAAATATAAAATAATTTATTTTTAATTAAATTAAGGTCTGGATTGTCCAAATCCAAGCTTAACCGAGACCCAATTCTTCTAAGTGAAACGATGTTATTTTGTTTAGAATAATTGGACCTCGAATTTGTCTGCGCCTAAGCCTGGCCCATGGGTCAGCCTATTAAAAACAACTAAATTTAAACCCATAAGCCAAAAATTGTCATCCATAACAATATTAGAATTTTGATACAAAATTAATAAAGTAATCCACCATATTAACAGGGACCAAGAGCCTTAGAAACCCAAAAAAAACTTGATAAAATATTTTAACTAAGAATTATTATATATAAAACTAAATATTTAATGTTAACTTTAATAAATTAAAATATTGATCCAAATTTAAAATATCTTTTAATTTTAATCATAATAAATAAATAAATTTAATTATAATAATTAAAGAATTTCGTTACAATTTTTAAAAATTATCTGAATTGATATTAATAAATGCTTACAGTATATCATAACAATATTAAAATTACTACAAGTTTTGTGTAGAGTAGATAAAAATATTATTCTTTAAAAAATATAAAGAATAAATAAGTCATGAACAATAAATAATAAGGCTAAAAAGGCAAATAACCATAGTATTACATCTAACTTTAAATTATACCTTATTAAATTTAATTCACCATAAATAAAATTAATTACACTGATAAAATAAATATAATTAAACATTAACTAAAGCTAAATGAGTAAAACTCTTAATTTTATTCAATTCCTAACCCTAAAATTCACAAAAACTCTTAATTTTATCCAATTACTAACTTTAGAATTCACAATTTCCTTACACAAGATGTATAATTTCATCCCCCTTTATCATCTTTTTGGCATCCTTCTTCACCATCACCAATGTTCATCTTTATCCCTCCTTATTTTCTTCCTATATAAAGCTTAACCCTCTTTTCTCTTATATGGTAACTAGTAATTACTTGATCTCCCTTCTCTTGCATAATACCATTTTTTCCACTCCTGTACTTCCATTCTAAGTTGTTTGGTTCTACCCACTTGTCTTTGGCTTTATTTGTCTAAGTGTGTTAAGTAGTATGATTGTTACACCAAGTAGTTAGACTTTCTTTCTTATTACTTAATTAACTACTAAAACAACGTTGGCACTCATCACAGCACCGTCATCTCGCCTTGGCCAGCTGAGACACTTAGTGGAAGACATTAAGGCATTCTTGCATAGTGACCGGTCCTGCCGTTTACGACATCGTCACCATGAAGACAACAAGTGTGCGGACTTACTTGCAAACATGGGAGCTGACAGAAGTGCCCTACTGCAAATACACCACTCTCCACCGCAAGCTCTATGCTTGCAACTGGACGAAGATAACAGGGGAGTAGCATATCCACGCGACTTCAAATGTTAATTTAATTCTCTTTTATTTACTTTCCTTTGCACCAAAAAAAATAACTACTAAAAATCCATTTATAAGGTTCACAAGAAAAAAGAAGGTCTCATCCATCAATTCAAACTTATAGTGCACCTGTTAATCACATTAATTTATTAGTCATTCAGATAAAAACTAAATAATTGACTTTTATAGTTAGAATGAGAATATATTTGAATGTGTTTACCTTTATCAACCCGTCAATAAGGATACCTCTCATCCTCTAGTTAATGTCAAATTTTTGTGTTATGTAGCTTGTAGAGGTACACAATGCAATCTCTATGACAAAATATAATAGGAAAATATTTGATACAATAGAAACTTGACCATAAAAAAAGATGTAAAATTTATGTAATTAAGTGGTTGATACTCTGTAAGAAGTTGTTTGTTTATTGGATATTTTAGTCACAAATCTCATTATTCTTACAAAAAATGTGTAGGCTTAGAGATAGTTACATACGTTAGGGTGATAGGTTTTTTCTTCATTATCTTTTAGCTCTTTCACTCATTTAGATTTTGGGTTAGAAAATTGCTCAATTTAATTTTATGAATGGATGTCTCTAAGGCTACTTTCTATGATACTTGTACAACCAATTTGCAAATTGAGATTAAGAGTTATTAGGTTCTTTATTCCTTTAGAATGTAATTGATCAACTTGATGCATATTCCATTAGTGGCATCTATAAAATATTAAGTGTTATATGTGTCATTAATATGATTATTGCAGTGACATTCCTAAACCTATATAATCATCATCATACACTAATACAATAATAAGTTTTAATGTTCAAATTTTGGCTAGCTATTATAGGTTAAATATTCCAGTAAGGACTTCATGAGTGATCATAATCTCGATCAGAGATTTTATGGATACCCTAGTTATCCAATGACAATACATTTGTTATTAATTTAAAAACTCTTGTGTATATTGTTTATATAATGAAATAAAAAATTTCAAGCTGGGTGATACTATTTTCTTAAATGATATGATAAAAAATTTATTGAGACAGTTGTTGAAGTAATTTAAATATTAAGGAGTATCAATGTTAAAGAAGGCGAATGAAACAAGTACTACTAAAACAAGAATAATCAAAGTGTTTGAGGAGAAAATGAAGCTTATGAAGCAAGACACAAATTTGTTGGCTAAAGAGAAAAAATAGTTGAAGTTTATGTCAATGAATATTGTAATAAGATTTGTTATGGTTATGGTTATAGTTATGGTACTTGTTATTTTTAACCATATTAAGGAGAAATGACATTGAATTATAATGTTAAATATCAAACTTGACTTATGTGAAGTGTAATGATTGTGCCTTCTCTGTTACATTTTATGGAGTTATGACTAGAATTGTTATATTTCCTATATTTTTGCACTTGTCCTTATTATAACATTTTTTTTAGACTTTTAATTTTTTTTAGGTTTCATTTGGCTGCCTCTTTCCAATTTTGGGTCTACCTAGTATGACTTTTTTAGCTAGAGGATGTATTACCTCTGCATCAGTTGAGGGTTAGAAATTTTCACTTCTGGTAAGCAGTAGCACTTGGTCATACAATCTTAAGAACTAACCAATCTCGTAGCACAGATCTACAAACATCTCAACCTTTTGTTTTGAATGATGGATTGCAATTATCATATGTTTTCAAAAGTATCTGTATAGGTCTAATGCTCAAAAACTACATGTTTATTGTCTACCAATCTACACAATATAATTGCCATCATCATTTGAAACTTTATGAGTACCATCTCCACTTCAGACTATTCTCCATTATATTACATCTTTTTTCTTTTCCAACTTCTTCTCTATAGTTAGTGAAATGCATAACTTCCATTTATCTACAAAATATCTCCTATATAAATTCCTCTTCATCACCATGATTCTAATTATTTCAAGCATGCTAATTACTGGCTTGTTTCTGGTTGATAAGATCTACCTATTAAAAGTTTAACTCATGTTGTTGTCAACTACGAATATTTGGATTCAAAAGATTGGTAACTTCTTTTTTTTTTTTAACCTCTCTTTAGGATATTTAAATAAAGTTGAAGCACTTTTGAGCTTTATTTTATTAAACCTCTTGAACTACTCGTTAAAATCTTCTACATAAGTGGACCACGCATAATTCTAAATATACTTTCTAAGCTTCTTTCCCTTCTAATTTCTATGTCAATTATGTTATATATGTCTATCACATATTTGGTGAAGATAAAGATACCTTCCATAAACTATATATAAATGTAAGTCCTTCGACATCATCTAGTTTCAAATCAGACGCTAGTAGATTCATAAACCAACTATATGAATTAATGTTTTCTATCTTCACAACAGCCTATGCTAATTGATTCACATTTCTATTATGATCCTTACCTATTGCACTTAATAATTATCTTTGAAACCTTATCTTAAGAAAGCAACCATCCATTTAAAAAATAGGTCTCAAATGCCTCCATCCTTTTCTCATGGCATCAAAACAAATATATAACCGTTTGAACTGTAAAAAAAGGATAATGAAGTATGAATAAGGTGTATAACAAAAAGAATAATGAAGTATGAATAATAAGTATGAAATTTTCAATTTTCATTACCTGTAGTAAGGAAGTATCTTGATTCCTTAATAACTATAACTCCACTGTCGATACAAGATTACTTAAGTTCAATGAATATATCCCTATAGCTTGGCATATTCATTAATATAATTTGTTACCCTCTCTTTTCTTACTATACTTTTTACTCTTTTACATATGCTTAATTTAGCAAAAATATTGAGCTTCTCATTGTACTTTTCAACCATTTTTTGGTAGAGATACTAGCCTTCTCAAGAATTTTGTCCCTGAAATGTTTCATTAGGAACTCAGTATAAATTAGTTTTGGTTTGTTAGTTGTGAAACAACTATAATCAAGTTTATAAGTCTTTACTTTGAAACATCTTTCATTTTTGTCATATCCAACATACAACTCTCAAGGGCATTTGTTAATATAACCAACTCTGATCATATTACTCTCACTCTTTTTTAATCTTACATTGTTTCTTGATTGTAATGTATAACTGTCAACAACATTTTTAAATTATTTTACCGTTTTTAACTTCATAGCCAATCTCTACTATTGTGCCAAACTTGTTAGATTGTGCCTAATACTTGAACTTGGTCTTTATAAAGCTTCACCCAACCCTTCTCTACTAAGATATTCATTTCTACCAATAAAATTACCACAAACAGTTGAATAAATTTTAACTGGTTGATGGTCATCCAAAATATCTACATAGAAATCAGGTTGTAGATATTCAACATGTTCATCCGCATGTACATACATATGTTTATTACTATATTCATCGTCATGTTTATCATGATCATGGTCACCAATATGTTCATCTCCCCTAATTATATGTAATATGTCAAGAGCAGGGATAGTGTATCTAAATTGTGGGTTACATTTACATCAATAATCCCATAAATTTCATTAGGTTTGCTAGCCTAATATAGCTTTTGTTTGATTCAGTAAGTCCCGATTACTCTTTAAAGTTAAAATTAGGTACCCTATAGTATGACTTATCAACTTGATGGGTGCACCTAAATCCTTTCTTATTTCACATATTTGCACCTAACTAACATTATCAAGGTCAACATTTTCAAAGATATCGATATTCCCATTAACATATTTGAATTCAAGTTCTAATATGAACTTTGTACCATAAAAAGCTTTATACCTCTTTCCTAGGCCATAGTAACCTATTTTTAGCCTTTAGAGAACATTAAAAGCAGCACAAGTCATTAAATCTTAATGCCTAAATCAATTATTGTTTAAAAATGGTAATTCAAACTATTATGTACATTTCAAAAGACATGAACAAATGTTAGTGATGCTATCAAAAACATAAAACTCTGTAAAGAACATTATGGATAAAATATTAAAGTTGTATGCTTATCGATAACTTTGGTTTTGCCATGACTGACTTGTTTATGCACCTTTAAGAAAAAAAAAAACAAGTAGGCTTATAATGCATCTTAATGATATCATATCTCACCCTTTCCAAAATTAGATATATTAACTTAATAGAAGTAATTCCATGATGTAAGTTATGAGTTAAAAATGTAAGTTAAGAGTTAACAATTTCTATTAAGCATTTAGCCCAAAAAAAAAAAGGGTTAACAAGTTCTTAACTTGGTAAAAAAGTCTCTTAAAACCAACTTAAGACCTTTCATTAGTGCCTTACTCGGCGAGGGTAATGGAAGATTCTAATATGATGGATTTTGGATTTTGGAGGTGAGAATTATGATTGATTGTGTCTATTATTCTTTCAAGCTTATGTTATTCTATCAATAACAAGGATGTTTTACAAAACTCCTCTAAAGTAGTTGCAATAAAACAAATGCATTACAAAATCCTTAGAATCCAAAAACAAATTAAAGGTTGGAATTTGGAAGCATGTTGTTCATGGCTAGGTGGGAATGAGATCTTTTAGTGAGTTACTTAAAGGAGCACATAAATTGCAATAGAAAGTTGCTACCTTTGTAAGTGAGATTGAATCCACCTAATACTACACATATATTGTTGTAGGATATACCTATAACCAAATAAGAATACAGAACTTGGATATCACTCAATAATAACAATACAAATAGTTAACCAACCTCTTTATAATCTTTTAGTTCTTATTCAATGTTTAGAACTTTTATTAAGCTTATTTTTCTTGCTTAGTATAAGACAACAATATTATTGTTACAAGATAAAAGCAGAGATTAGGTGGTCAAAAACCACACGACTAGGAACATTCAATATAATTATAAAATAATATAATTAATTTTATAGAGCGTAAATTAAATTATTTCATTTTAATTTTTTTTGAAAAGGAGATGAAACTCAAAGAGTTACTTAAGGCACAACTACTTCTACATGCCAGCTTCAGGCCATCTCAGAGATCTATTAGATCTCTATTCAATCATTGTTAAAAACTGAATAGAGAATTCGTACAACCCTATTGAATTGAATTCGAGCCTCAAAAGGACAAACACAAGTTGCTGAAACTTTTCAACCAAGTAAAAGGGGGCAATATAGGGACAAACAACTATTACATGGTCACTCATGGTAGGTCAAAATTATTTGCATTTCACTTCAACTCAATAACAAACAGGACCTGGTGAGCCGTGTGCTGTTGAATAAATTCATCATCATACCTTCTTACTTTTTTTCCTTCCTCTACTTTTTTATGCATTTAAAGCATTTCTGTGATCGATAATGAGGAATTGTGGATCAGTGAGTTTCGGTCGAGTTTTCATCAGCGTCCTCAGAATCTTCTAAATCTGAACTGTCAACCATTTTCTCAAGTGAATCCACATCACCAGCCTCAGAAAGAGTATGCAAGCGAAGCTTCTCAGTATCATTACTGTTGAATCACAATTGTTAAGTTGTTTTTTATTTCAACTAAACTGGAAAATAAAACATGCTTAAAGTGTATTTTATCATTTTGAATTGAGGGATAAGAGGCATACTCTGTGACCCCAAAGATTTCCTTCACAATTAAGGAGTTATCCCTCGCACAGAACTCTGGCAACTAGTCATGAAACAAAAAGCACAATCAAGGAACTAATATCACCGAAAGTAAAACCATAAGTAAGAGTGTAACGTAAAAACTAAGCAAAACACAAACAACATTGATTAGTTAAGTATGTAATAAGCTGAAGATTTGATTCTACGGATCCCATGAACATGATATACTTATTTAGCAAAAAAATCTAGAAAGGGAATTTTGAAATTACCATGTTGACTACTATGACTTTCAACATGCAAATCTTCATCTCTTCAACAACCCAATCATCATCAGAAATCCCAAAAGATATGACAAAAATATGACAAATGCCCCAAAACAGGTTCAACTCATCAATGATAGTCAATAACATTTTACAATATCTCTAGACATAAAGCACAAGATATCATCAACTGAGTTTCAAGAGATTGGATGCAAATGACCAGGAAAATTATCTTTATATAAGTATCAACATATGCCCATTAGACAGTTCACAATGTAGGTAAACACTACATAAAATCAATATATATCTTGAGGACATTCAAAAGAATATCCTAAGGTGGTTCTACAAAAGACATTTAGATTGCAAGACCAAAATAAAAAGCAAGCATGCAATTCAGTGAAAAATTTTCATACTGTCAATCAATCACTTGCCTCTGATAAGTAGAACACCTTCCCGAAAAGTGCCTGTACCGCCAGCTTCCTTTTAAATCCCTTTTCAGTATACCCAGCCACATCCATTACAACAGGGCCTGAAAAGTATAGAAAAGGTACCAAGAATTAAATTAACACGGCATGGTTCTACTAATTTTAAGTTCCCTTCTAAGGCATTTTTCACTTTGTTTATGTTATTTGTCCTTTACGAACTCATTTACAAATCAACTAATAAGCTGAAAATCTAAAAACAAGTGCAAATTGCATCTAATTACCAGTATAATTTAGTTTTACAGTTCATGGCCACAAGTAAAACATTATCAGAAATTTTCAAATCAAGCCACAGTAAAACATTATTGTAGACAAGTCACCTTTTTCCTGCACAATCCTTCTTGAAATTTCATTTAGAATTTCAGCAACCTGAGAATCATCCAACATTGAAGCCTTCCTGAGCAGGATTAAGTTTGAAACAAGTTCTGGATTAAATGGCTTCTCATTCAGGGCATAGCGAATGTACTTGCGTAAAATATCCTCCATGCTAAAACCTGTCTGGATATGAATTAGCAGTTACCGTTAAAAAAACAAACACTTGAGCTTGCATGTAAGATATGCAATAGGTCAACAACAAAATGCACGTCCGTTGAAGAGATACAGACTAATTGAAATGCATTGACCTATGTATGAGATCAATCAACTACCATATCGTACTTCAGAACACCAAGATAGAAACTTTGGTTTTGATGTTCGATTTTCAACTCATTAAACAGAAGTGAAACACTAGCTCATTGAAATCCATTCTGGGTTTTTTTTTTTTATTATTATATTTTGCACTCTTGAGTCCTGTGTTATAATAACCAGCGTCCATGTTAAATCAGTCAACAAAACTAACCAGCAGAAATGTGCAAACATAAACAATTTTGAATGTTGAAATTAATAATGCAGATAAATTGTAAGAAAAATTTTAATAAGCAGTAGAAAAGATGAAGCTTCAGGAGTGAAACTGAGCCACCTTTTGCTGAAGCCCTTTTAAAGCCGCATATTGTAATGCATCTCCTCCTTTATGAAACAACTCATCTATTGATCTGCATAGCATTGCATTTTTACTGACCTGATAATCACACAACAAGTTCACCAAAATTGAAACAAAACTCTCAATTATAATCAATCAACTCGAGTAAATTTATGAAACGAACCAGCTTACGGCGCTTGTGTTTAGGAGAGGAGAACTTCTTAACGGTCTTAACAACAGCAATGACGAAAGTGGCGCCAACGTAAGCCAAAGGGACAGCGAGAATCCATGGGAAAGAGCTCTGGCCAACTCTGGGACCAGGTATTGCCTGCGTAACAGAACCAGTGAACTCCACCAAGTCCAAAGCTTTCTCCTGAATCCATGGCAAATCTTCCTCCACCTCAATTCCTTCCTCTTCGTTCTTTTGTTTATTATCCTTATTAATGACGGGGTCTTTCTCGCTTCTCTTGGCTGCAGGTAATAGGGTGATTACTCTGCTTCTGAAGTTGTGTTGAAAAGAAACTGGGGAAGAAGGAGAAAAGGGCAGTTTGGGAAATTTTGGGGAAAGGAACAATTGATTGGGGCAACAAGATGATGAAGATGAAGCAGCTGTTGCTGTGAGAAAAGCCATTTCGGGGTTGAGAACAACGACGAGCTCCCCTTAGCTCAGGAAATTACATAATCAGTTCATAGGTTTCTCTAGGGTTTTAATTAAACAAGATACGTTACATTATCCTTCAAGTTCCTACTCTTGTTTTATTTTTTTTTTTGAAGGAACCTACTCTTGTTTTATTAAATTTTCCGAACTACAACTTGCAAATCATTTCGTAATTAAAATAGAGTATTAAAATATTTTTTTAAAGTTTTGTTAAAAGATAGATTCAATTTAACTAATATTTATAGATTTCAATATATTTTTATTTTTCAGTTATTTTTTCAAAATTTTAAAAAATTATAATTATAATTGTTAAAATATAAACTAACTTCTTAATTAAAAAGACTTTCAAATTTATCAGATATTTTTAAAAATTGTAATTTTAATTATTAACACATAAACTAACAACTTCTTAAATTAAAAGACTTAAAAAAAAAAAGAGTGCTTTGCTTCATCAATTAGACTACCCTACTACAATTTCTTAAATTTAATTTTTTTAAAAAGGGAAAAAAGGGTTTGCTCTGCCAATTAAATCATTCTTAAAACTAATATGATAATATCATTCCACATAGGATACAACATTAACAACAACAATATTTTAGTAAAAGCTCTGCTGAGATGCAGAGTTTGAAGAGGACAGAAAAATACAACTTTACTCTTAACTTATAGAGAAGAAATTTTTGATGGAATCACATAAAAAAAATAAAGATAGCCTTTGAAAGCTGTTGGCAAAAAATAAAAGCAAAAATATAGACAAATAACCTCATAAAAATAACAAGAATAAAAAATTCAAAACCAAAATAAAAAAATAAGTATTTTTAAATTAAAATAGACAGAAAGTATAATAATAATAATAATATACATATAAAGATAAATATAAGTAATGAAATAAATAATAAAAAAAGATAATAAAAAGGCAAAGATAAAAGATAAAATAATTAAATAAATAAACAAACAAGGGAGAAGACAAATAAATAAATAAATAAGATAAAACAAACAACTGGAAAAAAATATTTAGGTTAAGTAAGGAAATATTAGGAAGTACTATAAATAAAATGTTTAGGCTGAATACAAGACAGAAAATTCAAGAAAAATATTTAAAGAAAAATATTTAAAAGACTTATGAGGAAGAGAATAATCTCTCTATATGAGATTTTTTATTAGTATCTTAGTTCGCAAAAGTTTTCTATTAAGGATCAAGTCCTCAGTAAGCTCCAACAGAATTATATCATTTTTAATCACCTCCTCCTAATTTTTTTTAGGTCTTCCTCTTTTGTTCTTACAATTCCTATAAGTACAATCTCCTTACATTTTTTCTCACTGGGGTGTCATCTCTTCTTAATATATTTATACTACCTAAGCCTTGTCTCCTTTAGTTTTTATCAATATTAGCCACACTTAATTTGTATCTTATCACTACATTCTTGATCTTTTCTTTTCTAGTAAGGTTACACATCCATCGAAGTATCCTCATCTTTGTCACCATTAACTTATGACTATGCACATATTTGATAGGCCAATACTTTTCTCTATAGAACATGGTCAACCTATTTGTTAAATGATACAGTTTACCTTTTAGGATGAGTGGTATCATTTTGTCACATAAATCTCATGATGCACATCTCCATTTGAGTCACCCTGATTTGATAAGTGAACTATCTCTTCATTGATCTTGCCATTGCTTTAGATGATAAATTCTAGGAACTTAAAACACTCTTTTTATGGTATAATGTTTAAATCAATATTTACCTCTACATCAAATGTCATCTTATAGCCCAAGCAGTTGCATTTTAAATACTCATTCTTAATTCTGTTCAATTTAAAGTCCTTTGACTCTAGCTTATCCCTCTAAAGTTCTAGCTTGACAAGATATCCTCTTTTGTATTATCCACTAAAACAATATTATCAACAAACAACATACATCAAACAAGATCTCCTTGAATATTTTTGTTAAGCTCGTCCATCACTTATGCATATAAAAAGGGGCTCATCATAGAACCTTAGTATAGCTCGATATTGATAGAGAAATGCTTTGTATCTCTTCTCATCGTCATTTCTCTAGTCTTAACACCTTCATACATGTTTTTAATAATTTGTATATATGTCATAGAAACTCCTTTAACTTCTAAATACTTTTTAGAAAACGGAAGAACTCGCGGCCGTTATTCTTTGAATGTGCATTGGGTAAACTTCTGAATTGACACAATAACCTGTAAATCACATCAACCAGGTACTCCGTACTAGGCAAGCCTTGTATGATAGGCTCGATCGAGAGAGTGCAGGTAGAGAGATTCGAACACAAGACCTTTTAAACCCTATGTCTCCTACTCTAATAACTCGACCACCCCCTTAGAGGCTTAACTTTTAATCACCTTCAGATGATTTTCTTATGTAGTATTCATAAGCCTTTTTTAAGTCAATAAAAGCCATGTATAAGTTTCTTTTTTTTTAATATTCTATTAATCTTATAAGGAAATGTATAACTTATACTTTAATCTTGGAAGTATAAGTTGTACTTCTAATTGTAATCATTTAGTCACTTTGCAATCCCAAATTGAAGTGTTGCATAGAAAAATGTTAATCACCTAAATTTTATAATTAAACGTCCTATTTCTCGTTATTGCGAGCGAGGGAAACCATAACGAAAAGAAGAGAAAGCGCGATGGGAGAGAACTGAGAACAAATCTAGAGTTAGTTACGTTCTGAAACTAAAGAAAATGGCGATGGAGAAAAAGGGAATATTACAGAATTTGATGAAATTGAGAACTTCAACTGAGAACTCTTTCAAATCATTGTTGTTTCAGAGGATGAAGAGATCATTGTCACCATCGTCGTCATCTCATGAAGATCCTCCTTCTTCTTCTCCTTCGTATTCTTCCGCCTTTGATTCACCTACGCACATCCCTCAGCTCTCTCCTCTTGCCAATTCTGTCGTCGACCGCTGTTCCAAGTAATCGATTTCTTTCACATTTTTCTATTCTGGTGATGATTGATTCATCCTGTTCTAATATCGTACATTGCTTGCTCGTAATGTAACACAATGTTATCTACGATCGTTTTTCTTTAATTTTCTTTCTGATGAAGTTAGTTGTTTGTTAATGTGGGAATTGATGGAAAACAAATCGTTAGGATCCTTCAACTTCCTGCTCAAGAGTTGCAACATCGATTTGACATCGAGTTACCAGAAAGTGTAAAGCAGCTGTTCACTTACGCGAGGAATTTTGTGGAGTTTTGTTCTTATCAAGCACTTCAGGTTTCCACTAACCTCCCTGATTACTTGGCCGATCCTGAATTTCGTCGCTTGACATACGACATGATGCTTGCTTGGGAGGCTCCTAGTGCTGAGATTGAAACCCAACGCCACGTAATTTATCTATTCCCCCATTATTTTATTATTGGTTGTTGGTTATTTTATCGCTGTTTAATCTTAGTAAAACATCCTGTTTACTTTAGGAAACTAACTCTAGCATTAATGAGGAACAAGATGGTGAAAATAACGACGAGGATGGCTGGTCACTGTTTTATTCAAGCTCCACTAAAATGGCCCTTCAGGTTGTTTCGTTACATTCTTTTGTAAAATTTTCAAGAAATACACGGACTTTAGCCATTTTCTTTTGATTAGAATAAGTGAAGCCTTGAACTTTTGCATTAACTATACTTGAGAATTATCAGGTTGATGACACAAAAACTGTCGGTCGAGAGGCTTTCGCACGAATTGCTCCTGTTTGTCCTGCTATTGCAGATGTAATAACTGTCCACAATCTTTTTGATGCACTTGCCAGTTCTTCAGGCCACCGACTCCATTTTCTCATTTATGACAAATACCTTCGCAGTCTTGACAAGTATGTCTAGTTTTTTATTGTTTGACAAGTATAACAAGTTTTTAATTCTTTTGTGCTTTATTTTTAGTTCCCAGCCATAACTAGCACCATCAACACCTTTACTACTTCGCTCTGCTCCTTTGAATTATTGGCTTATTCATTATCTTATCTTCTTTAGCTTCATTTTACTTATAATTTGATTCTTTCTGTTCGCAGGATTTATAAAACAAGAAAAGGCATGTCTGGGCCGTTTATTTCTAATATTCAACTCCAGGAAGGAGAGATCGTCATTGATGTTGATGGTGCAATTCCGACTCAACCAGTTCTGCAGCATATCGGAATGCTAGTATGGCCTGGTGAGTCACTCAGTCACATATTAGAATGGGTTTTCTTTTATTAGGGAACTATATATAGATAGAATCTAGCAGTACACTATCAAAAGTTACTTTTTGTTGCTTAGCTTGTTGAATCTATAGGTTCCCAATTAGTGTATTTTATGATGTCTCGTGCATATATTTATTTGTTTTCATTTTGAATCAATTTATCACTTTCTCTTGAACTTTAGCATGCATTGGTAACATATTTATTGCTCCAGGTAAAGCTCATGGATTGGTCTATGCTGCAATGACCTTGAGTTTGGTTGTGTTTATTTTCTTCTTTGATATGCTTTCCGGAAAGGAAAATTTGACCTGATCATGTTTATATGCAGTACTAACATCTGAATTTATCGGTTTTACTATTGGTGGTAATTTGAACTAGTTCAATGTTGAAAATCATAACGGATTAGGCGATTATCTGAGACATTCCTAAATCGTGTCACGTTTAATTACCTGTCTCTTCTTTTCTTTTCTTTTTTGAGATTTTTACCTGTCTCTTCTAAGTACATAAAGTACATACAGTTAACATTTTAGACCATGTAACGCATTATTGAATTTTTTTGGGTCCTTAATTCTTTTAAAATAGTGCAAGATTTTTAGCAAATAATCACTTTAATTATTATTTGTTCTTTTATTATCATGTGCAAATGCTTGTTTGTGTAGGTAGATTGACATTGACCAATTATGCTCTTTACTTTGAATCGTTGGGAGTTGGTTCATATGATAAAGCTGTAAGGTATGATCTATCAAAAGATATGAAGCAAGTTGTGAAGCCTGAATTGACTGGACCATTGGGTGCTCGTCTCTTCGATAAAGCTCTGATTTATAAATCAGCATCTGTGTACGTTGTCTGTCAATTTGGTGTATAAAGTATGAAAATGTTTTACTACTTGATACGTGTAGATGACAATGGCGTTTGTTTATTTACCGTGATTTAACTCTCTCTCTCTCTATCTCTCTCTCTTCGCACTTCCTACATTGTACAGAGTGGAGCCAGTGTACTTTGAGTTTCCTGAATTCAAAAGCAATTCTCGTCGAGACTATTGGCTAGACATATGTCTTGAGATCCTACGTGCACACAAGTTCACAAGAAAAAACAACTTCAGTCAAATTCAAGAATCGGAGATACTTGCAAGGGCTATTCTAGCCATCCACCGATACCACGCAATTAGAGAAGCTTTCCATTTCTTCTCATCCCAGTATAAAACTTTACTTGCATTTACACTTGCAGAAAGTCATCCAAGGGGAGATGTGATTTCAGAAACTCTATCGAGCCGTTTGGCCCTTCTAAAGACAATTATTGGTCCACAGTGTCCTGAGGGGCCCGTACATGTAAAACGTCAGCTAATGTATTCACCAATTGCATTTCTGGCACTTCGTCAACTTGGATTTAGTCTACAAAAAGATGTGAATATTGTAAATGTAGAGGTGGTGGGGGATCTTTGTGCTGGTGAGACAAGTCCCCTGGAAATGGCTGTGAAGCAGTCGATTTCAGATTCTATAAGAGCTCAAGCTGCACAAGCAACTGTGAACCAAGTGAAGGTTGAAGGAATTGATACAAATTTTGTGGTGATGAAGGTAGACTACAATTTCTCTTAAATCTGAGCTTCATAAGACATTAGATATTATAGTTTTTAAATATCACTATAAGTTAGTAGACCTAGATATGGAACAACATTCTTTTATTTTCCTTTTTTTTTAATATTAGTGTCTGTTTTACATGCCTAAACTGTCGGAGGTCATTAGTTTTAATTCTCTATCTGACTAATAATTATTGAAGTGATATAGAGTAAAATAAGCGCTAGAATTCGTGACAATGATTGATATAGTTCATGAACAACAATAACAAGTCAAGATGTGAATTAAATGTCAAAATTCAAAATTAACAATTTTGCTCGTTATTTTTTTCTTTCCCTTTTCAATACTAGGCAAATGTGGTTCTCTACGAAAAATCATTATGCATAACGCTCTCAGCTGTGAAATCTTAATTTCTCATATCAAGTTTCTTTCTCTTGGTCTTTATTGCAGGAACTACTGCTTCCAGTTATTGAATTAGTTAGACGACTTGAGGTTTTGGCTTCCTGGAAAGATCCTCTCAAGTCAACAATATTCCTGGTAGTGAGTTGCTATGCTATTTTAAGGTGATTTTCTTTTAGCAAGTTTTTCAAAGTGGTAGCAAGATTGTTTTAGCTCTAAATTTTCATATCTTTTACTTTTGAATATTAGTTCTTTCTCATTGCTAATCCATCATAGGCACGCTTCAAGGGATATCTATGGGCTCATTCAACCATCCGATATATTCATTGTTTTATAATTATGAATTTGATCAACGATATATTTCTTTTAATATGTTTCACACTGTAAAATGTTTTTCTATAGAAAAACTGGTCTAGGGAGTGTATGTTTTGGTTGCATATTGTTTTGGCTTGTATGATAAAGTATAATGCAGAACTGATGCTTCAGTTGCTTGCAAAATAGCAAGATATTTAGAATATTTAGTTCTGTATCTTATGCTATATAAGATAATATATTGAAACCACCAAATCATTAGAAATGATAATTTCTCTAAGAAATACTTCAGATGTATGATAGAGTCTTGAAGTCTGGTTTGACTATTAATCCATTTTTTACAAGGGACGTCTTATGTTATAAAGTTATTATGATCTTCCATAGACATCTCAACACTCAAGTTACTGCTAAATATTTTAACGATTAGTTGACGACAATTTGTAGGGGTTGGACCAGATTCTTTTTGCCTTGTATATTGATGTGGTGTGCAATTATGATGCTCTTTCGTAGACATCTTTCCAAAGGAAAGCCCTTAGAACCCTTTAAAGTTAGAACATGTTTACATAAGAATGCCGTGGAGCAGTTGTTTACATTACAAGAAGCCATCACTCGAGCTGAAGCATTCATTCAGGCTGGAAATATTATTCTACTGAAGATAAGAGCTCTTTTATTTGCTGTACTTCCACAGGTATGCAAAGAAACTATTTGTCTTGCAAACATATCTTTATAAAATGAATATGTGCTGACATTTGGTATGTTAATGATGCATCTGACATCCTTCGAAACTAAAATGAGAACAGGGTAGTACCATTTGGTTTTTGAATCATATTCTATAGTAAATAAGTTGTTGCTCGTTGGTTTTGATAATTTCAGTAATGCATAATGTTTGAAAGTATCTCTTTATTTTGGCTTCTGTCTCAGGCTACAGAAAGGGTTGCTCTGTTGCTGGTACTCATAGCAGCTGTATTTGCATTTGTACCGTTGAAGCACTTAATGTTGCTTGGATTTCTAGAGGCTTTTACAAGGGATATGCCTTACAGGAAAGAAAGTAGTGATAGATTGATAAGACGATTAAGGGAATGGTGGGTTAAGATACCAGCAGCTCCTGTTCAACTTGTTAAGCTTGATAACAAGAGAAAAAAGAAGTAATTCGTTAATGCTGGGGTATAAAGAGTTTTTATTGATCTACTCGACTTTCTTTGTTTCTAATTAGCTTAAAGTTGCCAAATTCTCCAATCAATTCACACAAGCTTCGTCAGGCTTTTAAGTTTGGAAAAGTCATGTTTGAACTAAAGGTTATCATACATGTAACTCACAATTACTCTACGATAAGCCAAGAACCTCGCTTGATTCAAATAGGGGTTTTGTGAAACAACTTGGGAAGATATAAGAATTTAGGGATAGCAAATAAGCACCACAGAGATAGAAAAAGGGTCCATGCTTAGAATCGCAATACGAAGGGTTCAGATATGGTTTTCCAATGGTGAATTTTCAATACGAGAATGTGGAGTTAAATAGATGAAATCAGGCACCAAATTCTTATTAAATAAAAAATTTATTTTATAAAAATAATATTTTCTGTTATTTATATTACGATAGCTATTAATAATTATTGAATATGACTACCAACTTTTTAAAAAAATAGATTGCACATAACAATGTTTGTAAATTAAGGAAGACATGACTTAAGTGGTTTTAACATGTTAAGAGGAAACATGTTGTGTACGAGAAGATATGAAAAAATTGTACTTAGAGACCGTAAAAGAAAAATTATTGTTATTATTATTGAATTTCTTTATTCTTATCTTAGTTTATGAATATTTTTATGCAGATTATTATTATTATTATTATTATGTTTTCAAATAGTTCCTAAAATTTTTTCTTTTTTTTTCATTTATCCCTTTTTGTGGGTTTATTAGAAATAGTCTTATTTTTTATTAGGGGTAAGGTTGCTTACTTTTGGACTTCAATAGACCCTGCATGTTTAGCAAGATTTCTACTAGAATATTGTTGATGTTTATCTTTAAATAGTGGATGGGATAAAAGGCAATTTCAATCCAAAGATTACCATGAAAATTTAATTGGTCAAAAGTGTATCATAGACCCTTTTTTTTAATTAAAATACAAGTTAGCTCTTAGTTTTTCAAAGTATTTAATTTGAATTTTAAAGTTTATAAAATGTTCAAAATAAGTTCAATAGAAAGTGCAATTTAAACTTCAAGATTTTCATTAGAATATCACTTGAACTTTAATTTTTCACACGTTCAAGCTCAACTATAATATTTTTCAAAACATTTAAAATAAATATTTAATGGATGAAAAATTTAACGGAATAAACTTCTGTCAGTTAAGTATCACATCATTATTAATGTAATATTTTTAAAAATTTATTGGTAGATCCTACTGTGGGCAATGTTATGAATACCGTACCGGATTCGATACTGGATTGAGCTCTGGAACGGAACTGTATCGGTACCGGTTGGTACTGGGTACCGTTTCGGAAAATTTTTTAAATTTATGAAATAGTTCCTAAAATTTTTAAAAATTGCAAAATAGTCCATATTGGTATATTATACAGTTGTACTGTATAATATCAACCATGCTTTCAAAAATCTTAATAATAAATAATAATGAC
>JAOQMQ010000194.1:5799327-5831635 GCA_027563845.1 Erythroxylum subrotundum
TTCATGGGGCGGGTACGGTGGATGGCATACCCGCCCCATACCCGCCCCGTTGTCATCCCTACTTGGGAGAGATGGGAACTTAATGATGGGAACCTTCTAATGGTAGTGGTGGCTATAGCTTTAGAGGATTCAATGGTGGTAATGGTGGATTCTTTTTGGGATTTAGTTGATTCATTGGCTAATTCAATTAAATGATAACACGTATAACTTCGATTTACTCTTGTGTAACAAATAGTCTACCTATTAGTTTCCAGACATTTTGTGGCAAGGTTTAAGTGGTCTACATTAGTAGATGAGTTATATTTTAATCTTTATAAGGCCCATCTTTTCATTCAATCTCATAACCTTTGAAGTTTCATTAGTTATTCATCTATATTTACTTTAATACAAACTCTAACATATCTAATCCTTTTAAGTGCAATAATATTTTTTTTACTGGTCTTCCTATAGAGGTTGTCAAATAAATCAATCCTGTTGTAAACAAATAGGAGTTTGCTTTATTTCATGCTTCTCAAGGACCATACCTAGCCTCCATCTCTGAAGGAGAAGTGGCTTCCCATTGAAGTTCCATGGTCCAAGCTCCAAAATTTTTATCACATTTGCTTCACCATTAAACCTAAACAAGAAGAAGTCCTCTTCATTGATTAAGGTAGTCTCTCTAGACCTATCTTACCTTATTTTGCTTTTATCTATGCTTGAATTTTGAAAAAATGAGTCTCTTATCTAGTAGATGGCCAATAAAAGTGTTGCAGCACTTGCTATGGCCTAATATGAGTACATAAATAAGAGAAGACACCATAAAGTGTTCCATTCCCTCTACTAGGAGGCATCATATACTGCCTGACTCCTTTCTTCATTTACAAACTCCTCATCTCCTTTTTATTCTTATTCAATGCTAAAGCCAAAAAAAGATAAAAAACTGTTTAATCTCCCACACGTCTTTTTCAATATTTTTCTTCTGCTAAAATTTTGTGGGCTTGCAGTGCCTGGAATTTGCAAGAAACAAAATTAACTAGTCAAGACCAATTCATATCGTCCCATTCACTGACTCCAGGCCTCGTTAAGCCTACTTGCTTATGCTTCATTATAGTCATATTCCCTCACGAGGAGGCATATACCCCACGCACTTTTCATTTTTTAAGGATAAGGTGTTAACATATTTTAGTTTATACTTTGGGATTACATAAATCCCAAAGTACTATTTAAGATGAGCTTTGTTTTAATTAACTTTTCAAAGCAAATGCACTCACAATTATGAATTATTTACAACGGGGTGACCCTTTTTTAATCCTAGAAAACAACTTTAGCACCTTATTATTTTATTGCATGTTCATTTATTTTTTTATTACAAGAAAAGTAAAGCACTTAAATCAGCGCTCTAGGGTAAACTGCGCCTTGCGCATCTTTGCGGAGAAACTTCTAGACTCCAAACGGAAGCTCCTGAAGTATGTGAAAGCCCGGTCGTAAAAGGCCAACAAGTTGGGAGAGGCCGTCGACGCACTGGTTCTCTTCCCGATAGACATGCTGGAGTTGAACCTTCCAGTCTTGTGGCAATGGCTCTTGAATACCTTAATAGACTTTGCATTCGAGGTATTATGTAGCTAAACTTAAACACCGACTGTTTTAAGAAAATATTACATGAGTTCGTTTATTGCATAGACATATACAAGAATTGTTTATACGACGAACATAAAAGCTATAAGTGTATAATAGGTTATCAAAGTCAGTGGATTAGGTTAACTAAACACTTACAAATGTTGAAATCGAATCCTCAAAAACATTTATTTTCAAGCTTGTCATTTTCCTGCTTTTTGACATTTATCCAATACAAAGCTTTAGGGTAACGAGTCTTATCATACACAGTTCCCTAGGTCGACTCCAATTGCTTAAACAGTTGTCGAAGTGTCTTTTGGCAGACATATTGGCCCAATCATAAAGTGCAGAATAATAATACAAGATCCAGGCATAAAATAATTAACGTTAACTATATATTAAACTCAAAATTTACTCGAATTTATAATATTAGACATCTTTTAATTTTTAATAAAAATAGTTGCTAGCAAAATTTTCTGTTAATATAAACGACAGTGGCAAACTATATTAGATTGGCCATTTTATTGCGTAATTATTATATATTGTATCGTATTACCTATAAATTTTATTATTTAATAATTAAAATATCAATTTGATATTTTAATTATTAAATAATAAAATTCACAATAACATAAATAAAATATGCGGTAGTTATGTGGGTATTTTTATTAAAAATTGAAAGTTGGACTAATTTCAGTGTCATTTTTTAAAATTCAGACTAGTATTATAAAATTGAGTAAAGTTTGAGATTTTTTACAATTAACCCAATAATTAAATTAATATTTTATTATAAGTCATAATTTATTCACATATAAAGCAAAAGCTATGATTAAATTCTTAAAAAGAATTATTAGATATGAAGTAATTATATTACAAAAGAGTAAAATATACAAATATTTATATGACTTTGTTCTAAAACTCAAAACGTTGTCATTTTGTAACCAATCTTGACCATCATTGAAAGAAAATTAACTTCTCTAGCTTTAGAATTTTAAAGTAAGATATACTTGGTATTGATTTAGTAATAGTATGTCCAAATGTTCATTTAAACCCATTGTTGTTTAGACAAATAAAATGGATTATTAAAACAAGGTGTTTCTTGTTTTGTGGAACAAATGAATAAATTGTTTTAACAGAGTTATAATTGAATAAAAGTAATGCCAACTAGAAAATTAAAAAATATAGAAAAGGTATTAACCTAGTTATGATTAAATATTTAAACAATGAACATCATTTTTACTATCTTTTCTTAAGTAGATGTAATTGTTAAACCTATAAATTTTAACTCAATGATGATGGTATTTAGATTTTAAAAAAAAATTGTAATCAGTTTGTCAAAGTTTAAACTCTTATTATAAAGTCTTAATATATATATGTAGGCTCCCTTTTGAACTAATTTGCTATTATGAACAATTAAAGGGATGTGATGCATGTAAATCATGTTGTGACATGAAATTACATTGATTGAATTTTAAAAAGAAGATATATGTGAAAACCATAAAAAGAACACACAATTTTCATGTTATTTTATTTATTTTAAAAATACTCATATAAATTTAAAATTGTTTTAAAATATTATGGTATTAAAAATATTTTTAAAATATATTTACTAGATTTCTATTAAATTATATTGTAAGATATCCTTTGGATTCTTGGTGAATGGAGAAATTTTAGAAGTTAATCAGCATCGGGTTAGAAAATGGGATTGACATTGGTCTTGTATTGATTAGAGAGATTTTTAAGTCAGAAGCAAACCGATGCTCATGTCAAGTTTAGGATAGGCGCCAAACTCGTGACATAATTTTCGATGACTCACAAAAATAGAATTTCAATGTTGTTAGACATATATGAAAATAGTGTTTTAGTGACCTTAGACTTCTATGCAAACAAAATTTCACTATAATTAAACTTTTTATATATATCCATAGTTTATAAATGCCTTGATAAGAGTTCCATAAGGTAGAACCTATGGAAGATTAAGAAGGTTTTTGCAATTTGTTCTCCTTTATGTCATCTTTCTAATAGTAATAAAAGCAGGCTATCTCCTTACCTGTGGACATAGGTCACATAATTAGCGGAACTATATAAATACTTTTGTTTATGCTTCATTTATTTTCTTCCTATATTGCTTCTATTTGTCCGATAATTGGTATCAGAACAATTGGTATCTCAATAATTAGTACTAGAGTATAGCTTTTGCTATCTGGATTTCTCTTCACAAGTTTGATATTAAGAAATTCAATAGTTTAAATGATTTCACTCTTTGAAAGGTGAAGATGCGGTTTTTATTTAACGGGGATATGCAGTACCGTTGGAAGAAGAACAAAAACTACAAGAGAATTTAGGGGCATTAAAGAAGGAAGACATTTTATCAAAAGTGCACAACACAATACTATTGAATTTGGGTGATGATATCCTATGAGTATTGGTTGACGAAATGATCTTTTCTTCTTTACAGAAGCAACTTGAGTGTAACTATCAAAAGAAATCACTTACGAATCATTTATATCAAAGGCGACATTTGTATACATTAAGGCTGACAGAAAGTATATAGGCAAAAAATCACATTGATAATTTTGATCAGATTGTCTTAGATTTATAAGTTGTTAAAGTTAAAATTAATGATGAGGATCAAGTCATAATCCTTGTTTTCCTTTCCTAATTCATATGAAAATTTTGTTGATCCCATGTTGTATAGTAGAGAGATTATTTATTTTAATGATATGCAGGATACTTTATAGTAGTCTAAAGAATTGGGAAAAAATGATCTTTGACATATATTAAGGTGGATCAGATGTGGGTCTGATTGTTAATAACGGATGAAACAAGGACAATGACATTGGAAATAGGAAGTCACAATCCAAATTGAAGGTTAAAGTTGTTAGATGCTTTAATTGTAAAGAAAAAAGGTACTTTAAAAATGATTGTCTGTAGCGAAAGTTTGGGAATAAGAAAAAACATATGAAAAGGTAAGTATTGTTATACCTCAGTTACAAAGAAGAGAATAGAAGAGGCAGTGATGTCTTATCTAAAAGTAATTTTGATTCTGTAAATTGGTAAGTGATAGGCATTGGTGCTTCTTATCATATGACTTTTAATAAGGACTAGTTATGTTTTTTTTAAGGAATGAAATGATAATGTCAAATTGGATGATGATGAAAAGCATGTTGTGGTTTAGTGCAAATTAAAATATATGATATAATTGTTAGAACATTGGATGCTAGGTATGTTTAAGAGTTTCAAAAGAATTTGATTTTTATAAGTACTTTTGATAGTTAAGGTATAAGTTTTTTAGTGATGATGGGCAGTTAAAGTGGTAAAAGATATGCTGACTTTTTTAAGACATCTATATTTTAATAGAAAAGACAGTAATGAGATTAGTGGTTATTTGTTAATCTTCAAGGCTAAAGGATGATAGTATAGTGATATGGTAGATATGAGTGTCATCTTAGTCAAAAAGAGATGACGGAACTTTATAAGGGGAGCTTATTAAAGGATAATAAACACAAGAAGATAGACTTTTGTAAGTTTCATGCACTCCTAGAGATATAGTGTTTAGGGAGTGACATATGTTGAGACAAATATATGGAAAGAATGTCTCAGGGTCAATAGTGAGAGCACTACTAGTAAAGATAGTAATGCATTGGGTTTAGCTTGGGCTAATCCAAGCTAAAGCCCAACCCAAAATTCTATATTTGAGTCGGATTTAGACTCAAAATTTTGTATTTAAGCCTAAGCCCCGAAGCCTAATCAGGCTTGACTAAATTTATTTTTTAATTTTTAAAAATTAAAAATTAAACCATTTTAAGTAAAAAATTTAAGCTTCGAATTAGACCGAGAAGCTTGGTCAACTCAAGTTGAACCAAACCAGAAATCCCTTCCAACTCAGATTAAGTCGAGTTAGGTTGGACCTTATTTACCATCTCTAACTATTGGTTCAAAGATGGTATAAGTGATAGTAAAACAGCCTAAAACAACTGTTAAGGGAGTTGAAAACTATAATTCAAGAGATAATACAATATTAGGGAGAAAGTTTCAGTACACTATAACCAAAGATAAAGCAAAGTGGATCAAAGTAGCCAAAGAGATATCATTGGAGAGACCTTTCGTGTATAATCTTACCATCAGTGATAAGCATGCAACTATCTTTTAAGGGAATAGGGAAAGTTAGGAGAAAGATAGATGGATGTGGGCTATGCTAACAGATATAAGGTTTCACAAAATTGTGAAATTAATTACATCTAGTCAAGTTTTATTAAAAAGGGTTCACACTTGGAAAGATGCATCTAACATGTTGATGAAGTTGTTGCTCGTAGAAAAGTTTAACCATAACTTGGATTTTATGAGGATTAAAGCTTTTAGGGCAGTTATGACAAAGAGTCATTCTAGTTAGATGTTGGAGAATTCAAGTCAAGGTAAAGAATTATGATATATGCCATAATTTCTTCGCAAATAGTAAAATTTTAGAAACTAACGGGTGTGTTAAGGCCATAAATAGGATTTTGTCATATGCCAATTAACAGGAAAGTCTTCATAATTTTCCTTGCTTCTCTCCTTCTTCGAAGAGCCTATTTTGATAGCTTTTAATGATGATTTATAAGATATCACCAACTCTCATCTATACATTTCTTGATTGAAAATGTAGAATATTTCTATTGAATATGATCCTTCTCTTTAAATAGACAAGGATCCTAACTACAAAAGGAAAAAAAAAATTTCTTATATAAGAGTAAGAATACTTATTTAGGAAAACTACCAAGCAAATAATAATTTTTAAATAAGAATTAATAATGCTACTTCCTAAATAATAGAAAAACTTTAAACATAAATCTTAAAGTTTAGTTAAGAAACATGAATGCTAAAATGATTTAACTATGGCTCCCTCAAGCATGAATTCAGGATAGGATTTTCGAAACTAAGTCAAGTGAACCTGTTTAGATTCATTCAATGGTAAGCTAGCTCATTTGACTAAACTTCAACAACACTTCAATTAACTCTGGAAAGAATAATAGAATGAGGTTTGGGAATAATTTTGTCATCCTTAAAAGGTGGCAAGGAAGGAACACAGTTAAACTCCTTAAGTAATTAAATACAGGAAACATCAAGAATCTTACTATGCTTTCGAAGTTCTAACTTATAGGCAACCTCAACAATCCAATGTAAAACCTTGATTAAGCTATATAACATAGGAGATAGCTTATAAATAACCCCTTTGCCCAAATATTGTTGCCGATAATATTATATTTTCAACCAAACAAACTGCTAGGCTTATTTCTTTTAGAGTTGAGTCTGCTATAAACCAAGATGTATTTCAAACAAAAGAGCATCTCTCTCTTACAAAGAATGATCAATCTCCTCCAAATAGGTAAAACTAGGTTTTTAGGAGAACAAAGAAGGAGGATTATGATCATAAATAACACGGAAGGCCATCACACCTAAAGAAGAATGATAGACAGTGTTGTAATAATATTTAGCCTAAGGAAGCTAATTAACCCATTTTCTTGCTTCATTCCCAACAAAGCAATGAAGATAGATCTTGATTGTGCTTCACCACTTTAATTTGACCATTCGATTGTAGATAATAAATAGAGGAAAAGCTCATGTGGTACCACTTAATCAAAACAAAAAGGTACTAGTAAAAATTAGGTCCCTATCACTAATAATAGTTATGGTAATCCTTGGAAAAAAATTGAGTGAAGAAGACATAGGTAAAATAAGTATTGTTTTATGAATGAGAAAGATAGATGAAATGAGTATATTTATATAATTGATACATTACTACATAAAGGAATGATTTTTTTTCTATCCTTGGGTAGCACATCTGTAAAATCCATAAAAATATCATCCCATATATCTGTTAGAATCGAAAGGCACCATAAGAGACTAGTCAAATGTACATTGTCCCATTTTTTTGTTGATAAATATAGTAGTTTTGGATAAATTCCCTAATAAAGGCTTTCATCCTTGCTAATGGAAATCAGTTTAGATGTGGTAAAGTGTCTTCTGAATACTTTATGTGTGGAGTTGTGAATAGTAGATATGATAGAGGGAATCAAAAAGGAATCAACTAAAAGATATATCCAACCCTTATGCTCACTAACCCATTTATGAAAGCCTAATTTAAGTCTAATGTTCTTAACTTAGTTTTCTGAATAAGTGCCTGTAAATCTACTGATTATGTCATCTCTTGCTTATAAGGTGAATCATGTACTTAAAACACCACAAAGGATTATAATGTCCTTTTTTTGCCTATAGAAAGCATTTACTACACGATTTAGAGATCTAGCCTTGTA
This sequence comes from Erythroxylum subrotundum, assembly GCA_027563845.1. NCBI lineage: Eukaryota > Viridiplantae > Streptophyta > Magnoliopsida > Malpighiales > Erythroxylaceae > Erythroxylum > Erythroxylum subrotundum. The sequence goes on from JAOQMQ010000194.1 coordinate 5,807,214, forward strand.
ATCCACTAAACAATCAAACTCTGATGGTTTACTAACCCAATGTTATTGGGGAGAAGTGATAAGCTACTATTCCAACATGTATTTTAGGTTATAATGATCAATTTTGATAAAAAATGATCTTTCCTATAAGTATAGTCTCTAGTGTTGGATTGCTCTGACTATTCTAATCATTTTTCATCCATAGGCTGGCAATTTCAAATGTTGATCAGTTAATTTTTAGTAAAGAAAGCAACCAAGCGTCCTTGTTATTATAGAATGGTGTCAATCCCCATTCCAGATGCATCATGTTCAACTATAAACTTAAGATCAAAGTTTGATAATTGTAATACTGAAGTAATGGAGAGCACATTATCTAAGTTATCAAAAGACATTTCGGTTGCATTGTCCCAATTAAAGGCATTCTTCCTCAGTAGGTTGGTTAATGGAGTAGCCATCACATGATAATTGTGTTCAAAATTTTTGTAATACCCTGTCAAGCTAAGGAAGCCACATAAATCCTTGGCAGATTTTGGCATGGGTCATTCTTTGATTACTTAAAATTTTTAATTTTCTATTGATATTCCCTTATCGTTAATGACATGGCCCAAGTATATGAACTGATTCCCTCTAAAAAAGCTCTTAGACTATTTGAGGAAGAGCTTATACTAGTATAGTAACTCAATGACAGTGTTCAAATGATGCATATGTTCTACCCAAGTTTAACTATAATCTAAATTGTCATCAAAGAATAATAAAATGAATTTACATTGATGGGATTGAGATACCTCATTTATTAAAGACTGAAATATGGAAAGCGCATTTATGAGACCAAATGGTATGATTAGAAACTTAAATTGGTCAGTACGAGTTTAGAAGGCAGTCTTCTTAATTTCTTCAAAAGCCATTATAACTTGAAACTATCCTGACCTCATATATAAATTTCTTAAATCTTGTGTACTATAAAGTTCATCCAATAATCTGTCCATAATTGAGATAGGAAAATTATCCTTGACAGTCTAGTCATTACGCTCCTTGTAGTCTACACAAAATCTCTATGTTCCATCATAATTTTACACTAAAAGAATTAGGGAAGAAAAAGTGGAATAACTAAGTAGAATGATCATCTGTTCCAACATTTAAGCATATTGTCTTTTGGTCTCAGCTCTTATATGTTTAGGTAGCATTATGGCCTTACTTCTACTAGTTTGAATCCCATCATCAAAGTAATTATATGACCATAAGCTCCACAGGGAGGAAGTCCTTTGCGTTTTTAGAATACAAATAATACAAATAAAAAATCAACTATGAGCCTTTCAATAATTACTTTGTGTGTTATTCATATGAACCTGTAGGTATTTCACCTTCCCTAATATTCCTTGCCAAGTAACTTGCTTCTCATTTAAGTGGAAGGTCATCATTAAATAATTGAAGTCTTATATGATTGGGCTGAAAGTCCTAATACATTTTATTCAAGAACCACTTCAAATCCATCAAATGATAGCATAATCAAACCAATGAAGAAAGATTTAAATTTGACCTGTATTTGGACTACACTATAGATACATGGGTTATGTACTTTTTTACATTAACTATGAATACTTGCTATCCCAATTTGATTGTCATTTATAATTTTAATTTGAGAGTAGCTTAGTTGATTATAAAATTATATATGCTTCTAAAGTCAACAAGGATCAGTATTGGTTTCCCAATTACCAATTCTTGCAATTGCATAGTTCAAGAGATAGTTGTTCCTATAATTGCATAAAGAGAAATATTGGATTCTACTTAAGTATGTTCAACTTTGTCACCCTCTAGTTCATCCACTAAGATTTAATTTAAATATTGTCCCTTTGCTCTTTGTTCAAACATCTTAACCTAAGTAAGTGCCTTGTAAGAGGTGTAGTAACATTCCTTCCTACATTAGATGTCATATTTGAATTAATGCCTATTTATGTCTTCTGTTCTCAGCTGGTTGCTGAATATAAAGTAGTTCCCTTTCAAAGACTCAAGCTAAATTCATAATAATAACTAAATTAGGCGGATTTTGCATCTCTGCATCCACCCTCAAAGTTTCCACTAAGCTTGTTGTGAATATATCATCAACCTGTTAGTTTGTATGCACCAAAGTTAGTCTTACAATAAAGGATTGAAATTGGTGTTGATACTCTTCCATGGTTCCGGTTTATTTAAGGTTGATTAGTTCTCCCAATGGAATGCTTGTTAGTAGAGGCACAAACCTAAGAAGACAATAGGATTTGAATTAGGCCTAATTAATCACAGGTTCCTCCTATTCCAATATATACTACTAGAGTTGTGCCTTTATTGTCAATTGGAATGCAGTTAATCTTACCTTGTCCATTTCTTATATTTGTTGTTAAATGAAAAACGGTTCACATCTGTATATCAATTCCAAAGGATCCCAACCTTCATTATAGGAAGGGAATTCCATCCAATTGTATTTGGGGATGATTACAATGACCTATTGCTTGCCAAATGATATCATTAATGCTAGTTGGTGGCTGCTTGTGGTTGTAGTCCAATTTTATCTCTTCTTCCTGCCAGAAAAGTGTAGCTCCATCATACGCCTAAATTCTTGGATGTTATCCTTAATCTTGCTCACACCTTCTTGCTATTTTTCTTAAGCTTATACTCTAAATCATGAACCTTAGTCATCAAGTATTCCAAGTCACCCATGATGTCTCGCTTTGATACCAAATTGTTAATATCCTGCAAATAGGATCTAGTTACAGGTCGATTAGTAGGAAAGTCTTCTTAATTTCCTTTGCTTCTCTTGTTCTTGGAGGAATCTATTCTAAAACCTTTTAATAATGATTTGTAAAAGATAGCCAACTCTCTTTGACACATTTCTTGACTGAAAAAATCAATGACTTCTATTGAATATGATCCTCCTTTTTAAATAGAAAAGAATCCCAACTACAAAAGGTAAAAATCCTTATTTAGGAGTAAGAATCCTTATTTAATAAAACTACCAAGAAAACGGTCATTTTTAAGTAAGAAATAATAATATTGCTTCCTAAATAATAGAAAAACATTAAATAGAAATCCTAAAGTTTAGCTAAGAAACAAGAATGCTGCAATTGTTTGATTGTGGCTCCTTATACTATTATTATTTACATCTGCATTTCTTCCTAGTAAAAGCATCCAAAATAGGGAATTAGATAAGGATATAAGATCAATGTCAAACTTGTATTGGTCAGAGAGATTTCTAAGTTAGAAGCCAACCAACACCGATGTCAAGTGTAAAACAAGCATCGAACTCGTGACATGATTTTTTAGGATGCTTGACAATAAGTTTCAGCGTCATCATCAGACATATGTGAAAATTGAGTTTTGATAACCTTAGACTTATGTGAAAATAAAGTTTTATTGTACTTAATCTTCGTATTTGTAATCCTAAGATATAAATACCTTGATAAGGGCTTTTGTAAGATAGAATCCTTGGAAGATTGAGAAGGTTGTTATTGTTTATTCTCTTTATATCATCTTTTTTATAGTAATAAAATAACTATATTTTCTTATCAGTAAACATAAGATACATAATTAATCGAATTACAAAAAATTTTATATTTTTATTTATTTTCTTTCTATATTGCTTATGTTTACACAATAATTATTATTAGAGCAAAGCCCTATTTTTTTACCCTAAAAAGAATAATAGAGGCCCGTACATTATGTTTTTTTTAATGTATATTTTTGGAAATAATACTTGGGAATATATATTTATAGATGTGTCACGCATTAAGTGGCTGAAGATTGAACATGGTAATTGATTGATATAACTTACATCATTTGACTGTACGATCCACTCTCATGGTTCCGCTTAGACCATCATCTGATAAGGTCCAATTGGCACTTTAAAATAAGAATTTTAGGACAACAATAGCTAAAAATTATACATGTTCAGCTTTTTCTTATAAAATTCGTAAATTTCTATAATAAATAATTATCGACTATTTATAAAATAGTATACAAAATTTTCAAATAAAATATTAGACGAAATTATTTTAAGGTACTTTCACTCAACTAATTATTCTTTTCAAAGTTTTTAGATAATTTTCAATTTTTTTAGATTTAAAAGCTTTGAAAAAAATAATATGTAATATTATTTGTCACATAAATGTTAACTTATCAAAGGATCATTAATTATAAAATTAAAAATAGGAATTTTATAATAAATTAAAATTTTATGTATTTTATTGTTATTTTTAATTATCAAGATCAAACAAAATTTATGATTTTAATATAATTTACTCTTGATTTTATTATTATTTTACTTTAATTTACGTGTTTAAGAATTTATCTTTATCAAAATCTTTGTCTTACTTTGTTCTTAACTTAAAATTAAAACTAACTTTATCATTTTGTAACCAAATCTTAGAGGATCATTTGAAAGAAAAATAACTTCTGCTTGGAAATTTTAAGTTAAGATAAACTTAGTAATGATTTACCAAATAATCAAAAAGCTTTAAATTAAGTAGGACTAGAACTGAGTACTTAGAGTGTAATTTTTCGAATCGTAGAAATGCATCCAATGAGGAAATCAAAATTAGAACGAAAGTTATACCACAAAAAAATTATTTTAAATATCTTAGATCCATCATTCAAAGCGGTGGCAAGATAAAGGACAACATAGTATACTATATTAAATCAGAATGACTTAAATGGAAGGGCATCTCAAAAGTTTTATGTGACAAGAAAATAGTACTCAAGCTAAAAGATAAATTTTACCTTTTAACAATTAGGTCAACCATGCTCCGTGGAGCGAAATGTTGGTCCGTTAACTAGGTGCATAGTCATAAGTTAATAATGACAGAGATAAGAATGTTCCGTTGGATGTACAATCTTACAAGAAAAGATAAGGTGAAGAATGTAGTAGCAACGACAAATTGGAAATGGTTAACATTTATAGTAAATTAAAGGAGATCAGGCTTAGGTGGTTCAAATATATTAAGAGGAAATATCTTGACACTGATAATTGTACTTATGGACTGTAAAAGAAGGAAAGTTGTAAAAGAAGGAAAGAAAGAATCCAAGAAGGATTAGGAGAGGTGATCAAGAACAATATAATCATTCTAAAGCTTAACAAGGACTTAGTTTTCAATAAGAAATTTTGACGAAATAAAATATGGATATAAGATCTTGTATAGAAAGTTCCTTCTCTTTTCATATGCCTTTGAAACATTTTGCTTTTGATTCTTGTGACTTTTATTAACGTTAATACTTTTTTCGCACTTAGTTATTTCGTTATTTTATTTCTTATTTCTTTTTTTCATTTTTTCATTTTTCAATTACTTGTTTGTTAATTTACTTGTTTATTTTCTTTCTCGTTTTATTTTATTTTATTTTTATTTATCTACTCTTTTTTATTTTTATTTTTATTTTATATTGATATTGATATTTATATTTATACTTAAACTTATTTTTATTTTTATTTATGAAGTTATTTGTTTATATATTTTTAACCATTTTCAAAAGCTTTTTTTTTCAGTGAATCTATCAAAAATAATCACTCTCCTAACTAAGGGTAAGATTCCGTACTTCTGGACCTCTTTAAACTTCACGTTTTAACCAGATTTCTACTGGGTTAATTTTATAAGAATTATTGTCCAAATTTTCATTTAAATCAATTTTTTTAGAAAAAATAAATTAGATTATTAAAACAAGATACTTTTTTTTTTGCATGGAACCAAACGAATAAAATCATTTTTAATAGAGTTTTATTTAAATAAAAGCAATGCAAGTAGAAAATTCAAAAAAAGTAGATAACAGTACTAACCTAATTATGATAAAAAAAATCATTAATGGTTTATTTTTTCTAAAATGTAATCACTTTGTTAAAGTTTAAACTCTTGTTATAAATTTTTAATCTATGCACGTAGGCTCCTTCTTTTAAGCTAAGTGATGCTTAGGTTGATTTGTTTATATTTGAACTAATTTGGTATGATGAGTAATTAATGGGATGTAATGCGTATTGTGAGGTGAAATCACATTGATTGATTTTTTAAAGAATAAAATATATATGTAAAAACCATTTTCTATCGTAAAAGGGTAAAAAAAGGATACAAAATTTTCATGTAATTTTATTTATTTTAAAATATTCTTATAATTTTAAAATATTAGATTTATATGAAATCATGTTAATAAAATTCATTATCAATAACTAGTGCCTGTAGACGTGTATGTTTATCACATGTATTTAAAGTCTGGTTCTGTTTCCTTAGAATACACGTGTATTTTTACCATGTATATTAGTGGGAAACTGAAATAGGAGTATACTTATGGATTGAGCAACCGTTGCATTTTTGGGCATGTCTGGCGCATTAAACCTTGCATGGTTGATTGATTGATTGTAAGTTAGTTTGTTTGGCTTGGACCATTTTCTGACAAGTTGGAGACAGCGAACAATACGATGAATCGGCGTCACTTTCCTTTCTTTTTTTTTTTATATAACTAATAGAAAATTAAAACTAACTCGTAAAAAAATATCACTAAGTATCAATTCATATAATTAAAGAGAGGATTTATGAATATTATTCCAAATTTGAAAATTTGAAGAAATACTATGATCCAATTTAGCTAGACAATCTGCTGCAAAATTGTCTTCACAAAATACATGCCTAATAGAACAATTCCAATTTCTAGCAAGTAAAGCTTGAATATCCACAACCAAAACAAATAGGGGATGTGAAGAGATACCACCACAAGTCACCGTCTGCACCACCTCCATGCTATCAGATTGTACCACAATTTGCCGAAAGCTGTGATCCCACGCAAAAATCAAACAATCCCAAATGGATCATAACTCCCCCACTAAGGTAGTTGAAACACCAATTCGAAACTAATATCCCCTAGCCAACGACCAAATGAATCACGCAACAACCCTCCACCACTAATCAGCCCAGGATTAACAATAGAACTGCCGTCACAATTCAATTTCACCCAACCAGATGGCGGTGTAGTCCAACAATTCCAACGCCTCAGATCTTGACTCTTCGGTTTTGAATCAGAAGTCAATGACACTTCCATTGCAACTTTAAAGACATAACCATTCAAATTTGCTAAGGAAATAAACTCGTTTTGAAAGATCAATAAATTCCGAGTCTTCCATAACCACCAAATATCTACCATAAACAAATATGCCCAGGCAAAACCAAAAAGAACCATAACACGAGCACACAGATTCAAAGCTAGCTAATCAACCAAATCTTCCGCAATAAAAAAATCATCAAGAATATCCCACTGCTGCTACCATGCAACTGCACGATTACAATCACGCAACAAATGCAAAGGAGACTCAGCATATAAAGAACACACTCCACACAAATTAGAAGTAGCCAAATCCTTTGAGAACCTCAAAGAATTCGTCGAAAGATGTGAGAGCCCAAGTAACCACAAGAAATGTTTCAATTTCGGTGGACCAGCCACCTTCCATAACTAAGAAAAAATAGACGAAACAGAAACATTAGACACCTCTTCCGACAGAAGTGCTTTATAAGCTGCTCGAACTGAATATGCACCATTCGAAGAAAAACTCCAAGACATATTATCCTGTACCGAAGTAAACAAAGGCAAAGGAATTGCCTGAATAACCTCCCTAAGATGATCCAGAATTACAGAACGTAAGCCCAAAAAATCCCAAAAACTATCATTAATTATATGTGCTACCCGAAAATGTTCTTCCCCTACTGTCAAGCTATCCATATGATCCACCAAAGGACCCCCTGAGCACCAATTATCAAACCAAAGACTAATTTGAGAACCATCCCTAACCCTCCAAACCGAAAGAGGAAATAACAAATCAAAACTTTTAACTACCCCCTTCCATAAACTGGAATTCGAACCCTTAGCAAAAAAAAGAAATAGACCCACCATTACAATATTTACAACGTAACACCTCCACCTACAAAGCAGAATCATTCAAAAATAACTTCCATCCCAGCTTACCCAACAAAGTAACATTCATCAATCTATAACTTTTTAAAGCAAGACCACCATAATTCTTTGGCCGAATAAGTCAATTCCAACCAACTAAATGCAGCTTACACCTATCCTGTGAGGAACCCCAATTAAAATCACAAGCCAAACGATCTAAATCACCACAGATAGAGGAAGGTAGCCAAACCGTTTTCATCGTGTAAATTGGCAGCGAAGAAATAGAAGACTTAATAAACACTTCCTTCATAGCGGGACTCAGAAATTTAGAACACCAATTAGCTAGCCTAGTCTCCACCGAACTCACAATATGCCTATAATGAGCAATTGAAGAACGACCATGCAACAACGGAACACCCAAATACCTGCCCAAGTCAGAAGTAACTGCTACTCCCAGCAACTGTTGTAACCGGGACTTCATAACCCGAGAAACATAATTTGAAAAGTAAATTCTTGACTTAGAAAGATTAGCCCTCTGCCCACTCGCCATACAGAACACATCCAACACCTCACGGACCACCTTAACCTGCTTAGCTGAAGCCTTACCAAAAATCAACAAGTCATCAGCAATAAGTAAATGACTAATGCCTGGCCCACCTTCAGATGCCCTAACCGGCATCCATTATTTACTCATCAATACTCTCTGAAAAAACATAGTCAAACTTTCCATACAAAGAACAAATAAATAAAGGGAGATTGGATGTCCCTAGTGAAGCCCTCGAGTCGCAGAGAAAGATGCAGAGGAGCTATCGTTCCATAGAATAGCCAATGAAGACCTCCTAAAAGAATGCAACAGTTCCTGAGTAGTAATAATATTATCAGCAATGGTACGACTAGAAATAAAACTACTCTAGAACGGGCCAACTAAACCATCAATAAAAGGTTTCAAACGATTCGACAAAACCTTCATAACCACTTTATACAACACATTACAAAGTGTAATAGGACGAAACTGAGAAATTGATTCTAGAGCATGAACCTTAGGAATAAGCACAAGAAAACCCTTAGCAACCTAAGCATCCATCACACCAGAATTAAAAGTCTGCGACATAAACTGGAAAACTTCTTCACCAACCACATCCCAATACTTCTTAAAAAATATAGGTTGAAAATCATCCGACCTAGGGGCCTTATAAGAACCCATACTCGAAACAGCCAACCAAACTTCTTCCCGAGTAACAGGTTTCAACATATCTTCAACTGTCGTCTCAGATAACCGAGGAAAATTCAAACCCGAAAAACCCACAGTATTAAAAACCCCATCATTCGAGAACAACTTCTCATAGAACCCTAATGCCATATCCTTCAATAAAGTTGGATCAGACACCCACTCCCCAACATCATTCTTCAAACATTCAATTTTATTATGTCTCTGACGAACCCTAGTAATCGCATGATAATACTTAGTACAGCGATCACTATCCTTGATCTAGGCAGCACGAGACTTCTGAAACTAAAGTGTCTCTTCCTGTTTCAAACTCAAATCATATTGGCATAACAAATCTTTTTCAAGCAACAAGAGAGAAGAAGAAGGATGATTCTGAATAGCCAACTGAGCACCCTTTATTCGCTTTAGTAAAACCCTCTTTTTCTGAAAAATATTACCGACAACCTCCTTATTCCAACGTACAGCTTGTTATTGAACTGAAAAAAGAGCACCAGAAATAAAATCGTGAGGCTCAAACAATGCCGATGAACAACTTGCTTAAAATCCTCCCGTAAAATCCAAGCAGCCTCAAACTAAAACGGCCTCTCCAAAGGAAAGGAAGAGAAACCTCTTAAAGACAATAACAGAGGAAAATGTTCAGAAACAAGCCAAGACAAAGACATAACTGAAGCTTCAGGAAATCTTAGCTGCCAACCAGCATTACACAAAGCCCGATCTAAACGTTCTTGTATAACATCAATTCTAGCAATTGAGCATGTCTAAGTAAAATGACAACCAACACAACCCAAATCCAGAAGGAAACAATAATTCCAATGCCGTAAAAACCTACTACAGTTAGCGACAGATGGTAAATCACCCCTTTTTTTCTCATGGACATATGCAATGTCATTAAAATCACCAAATAACAACCAAGGCTCATTTACATAATCTGCAATATCATACATCTGAGACCAGAAAAAAAATCTCGCGTTACGAATAGGACTAGCATATACCGCAGTAAGAAACCAACTATTACTCCTCCTAACAGCAACTGAACAATGAATAAACTGAGTATCCATACTTAGCAAACGTATATCACAAACACTCTTATTCCAAAACAACCAAACACCACCAGCAAAACCAACAGAATGAGAAAGGAAGAAGTCAGAAAAACCTACCTTCTTGCCATTCTAGTCGCTCTGTCATCCGAAATTCGAGGCTCCACAATAATCAAAATATCTGAACAATAAAGACGACATAATTCTTTTACATAGGTCAAAAAACCCCTCTTCGCAGCTCCACCATAATTCCACTGAATTATTTTTAAATCCATTAAAATAGATTAAAAGAAAGAGCCAGAAACTTACAACTTTCTAGGTAGGCTTCGACTCCGACAGCGGCCACCACCATCTCCATTATTATCTAAAATATCATCATCGATCTCCGACGAAACCACATCATTCACTGCACAATCAACTTTATTAGCCAAAGCTTCTGAAATTACTACTGGTTTCTCACACACAATGATGTCACCAGCAATTAGGTCGGGAGGTTTCGGTTCATTTGAAACAAATTTTTCCATTACCCCACCACCAACACTATCAATCACTAGCAACACAGGCACCCCCGCTGACAAAATACTAGGAACCTAATATTCCACGACCAAGATCTGGTCTGATGCATCAGACACCATACCCTCTACATTCAGCCCAGAACGTTGTCCAAACTCCAAAACCTCCTTTCGCCTATTTACAACCATTGGACCCTCAGAAACAGGCCTACTAACAACAGACCCATTTCTAAACTGACCCTTCTCACTACCAGACCTCCTAACCCCCTTAACCACCACAGGCTTCTTACCTTTATCTCTTAGACCCACAGTGCCACTAACACTAGAAATCCTCTTGCCAGGCCCAACCAAGCCCTTATCCACCTTGACAACCACTCTATCCTCCAATTATAAAGATTCAAACCGATTTCCAGTGATAGTGTTAGATACTGTCTTCTCCTGAGAAATAGAGGAAGACTTACTTCCAACAATACACATTTGTTTATGTTGTGCAACCAACCATGGGCCAAAGATATCTTCTTTAAAATTTGAACTATCATCAACCATCGTCATATCCTGAGCTACACCAGCATTCTCCGCCCCAGTAATTACCGAAACGACCACCTCCGTACAATTTTCAATACGATGATTGACACGGCCACATCCTGAACAAACCCCTAAAATTCCTTCATACTCCACACGTCGCCATGCTCCTCCAATAAAAACCTTAGGAACAAGAGGTTGGTCAATATTCAATTCCACACAAACTCTAGCAAAACGTCCTCTAGTAGCTATGGACGTCTGCCTATCCACCTTAATGGGCGTTCCAACAGCACTAGCCGCTGCAAATAGGAATTCATCACAATAAAATTCCATTGGAAATTCAATAAAACGCACCCAAGTAACCATTGAGGAAATTTTAGTCGTAGATGGCTGAAAACCTGGCTTCTACTTCTGAATATACAATGGTGGACCTCCAACAATATAGGGACCATCGGACACAATTCGCAACATATCCTCCTTCTTGTCAAACTTGGCAAGGTAAAAACTAAACCCCAAATCAATAATATCTAGTCCCGCAGAAGGCTTCCAAAGCAAGTTTAACCGATTCTTCAAGTACGTAAAATTAACAGACCTCCCGTAAACTTTAGCAATGAGAGCATCTTTCCACTTACCACTAACCTCCTGGACAATATTGTCATCAACCAGAACCTTTGGTCGCAAGTAATCATTCCCTTCATACTCTAAACGAATTTTTCCCGTCCACTGACTACAAAGATCAAAAGTCGAACTCTGACCTACCGAAGAAGAGGACTTTGCCCTAGATGACTGCCCTACCAAACAATCACGAAAAGAAAGTGATGGCCTTGCATGTAACTTAGCAGTAGCTGACAAAACGGGACCAATAAACATAGAGCCCGCTAAATCAGGGCCAGGCGGTTGTCCCACCTGAAAATTATTCTCAATTGGTGCAGGACAAAGCATAAGCTAAGCCCCCTCCATTCTCGTCTTTACTACTACTTTTTCTCAAGAGCACTAAAGCCCTTGCGCAGTCGCTGATTCACTCCCAACAACGACTTTGGTGCAAACCCCGTCGACGCCGTTTTTCACATGCATTTATAGGAGGTCTCCTCTAGCTTTCCCTTTAGTGTGTTTAAGCTATAGTATCTGATCGATTCTACGCTCGGTGTCACTTTAAATGATCTTATTTTGTCTATACTTCTTTCACCTTTTGAAATTATTGCTCTTTATTAATAAAATCATGTCTAAAATACTAAATATCAATATACCTTTTACAATCATTGTCAAGTTGAGCCATATGATCCTTTAAAGATTTGTATAATGTTTGGATTTGTGAGGAAAATGTATCTACTCGTTATTGAGTAGCTTGAGTTTTGTTGACTAAGCCTATTACTATGACGAAGAATTTTGTTATGGGCAAAAATATTGTCAATATGCTAGTTGAGTACTTCATATGAAAAATTGGAGATAATAATTCCTTAAGAAGTAATTCATGTAGCTTGTATATAAGAGCTAGAAATAAACCTATTATGTTCATCAAAATCCTGCTGCAAAGGAAAAAATTCACCCTCATATAATTTGACCATCATACAAAGAATTGGAGCGAGAATAAGAACAATAAGAATGGAAGAAATAATTGACATAGGGTTATTAGAGATTGACTCTAGATGGAACAAATATTCCTTGTCACAGCTCCGACTAATTCTCAAAGATTATCTAATGTATATTAATGTGTAAATCAAATATACGTAAATTATTAAAACTCTTAAAATTATATTTTCATCAATTAATGTATTGCCAAATATTCAAGTGTCAATTCGTTTGGGTTGGCTTGATAACCAAATTGGAGCTGAGGGCCACACCGTCTGCATTTTCCTGGTGTTTTCGTTCTCTTTTATTCAGTCCAAGCTGTAATTTGGTTGTCTGTTTCATTTCCTTTGACAATTGGCTGTTGATATCAATCATATTCATTTGTTCTCCTACGCCTCAATCAATCACAGTATACATATTACTATTATCAATTAATAGCAACTTGCTACTTTAAGGTTGGGATGTGACTTTTGGCCACTCACACACAAAAGTGGTTTCCTTGTCAATTTAATACGACTGCTCTTTGGTATATATCTACATATTTAATTGTTAGTGATTATATAAAATTAATTAAGTTAGTCTTACATAATAGTTTCGTTATTTTGATAAAACGGTCATTTAATATGACATCAGAGTCTTTGTAATCAAGTAGTCATGAGTTCAAATTCTACTACCCACCTATTATTTAGCACAAGACAGAACGAATCTGTGCAAGTTTTAAAATCAAATGGCTTTTATTTGAGGGAGTGTGTTACTAAATATATAAAACTAATTAAATTGGGGTGAAACGGTCATTTAACATACATAATTAAACTATCACTTCATTTGTAGAACATATATCTTGTTACATTCATATTCTATTTTATAAATATCTATTTATTTAATAAATAAAATTTATAAAAATTAAATAAACAAATGTTTATTAAATTGGATAAGAGCATAATAATGAAAACAAGTCATCTAAATTTTTTATTTAGAAGATCAATTTTTTTTATTTTTATTTTTATATGTAACATGAAAACGAGAACAGTCACCCTCTATCTTTTATTTATAGCCTACATAAAAACACAAAGATCTGTAATATTGTCACGATCAATTGCTTTTAATTGAGTTTATCTCTTAATGTATGAGTATATTTATTTGATATTCTTATCCAAAAAGATAGTAGTTGCTATTTATGTATGAATAGATATGAAAAGGGAAGGGGCAGAGTGGGGGATTGTTCATTCAGTGGTACAGGAAAAGAGCTAGGTTTGGGCGAGACAGCCCACCACGAGCTATAGACTTCACTGTTCAATCCAGCTCATTCCTCCCACCTTCCCCGCAAAGGACTGACTGCCAATCAATCCTAGCCGTCGGCCTAACCATGACATAATTCTTTCAACGTTTAGTCAACAAAACCGTGTTGTACGTGGGTCCACCAACCAATTAATTTGTGTACTTTGACTAGGATTTTGGCACACCCCTCTCTAATCAGAGTTAATTAGGTTTGTCATTTGTGAAAGGGCCCCCTTGCATGCCATGCTACTACTCACGAATCAAATGAATGCTATGTGCTTTTAATTTGGTGCCGTTTAATACTATTTATGTATTTATACGAATTCTGCATAAATAAATATGCAGATAAAATTTAATGAAATATAATAAATTTATGAAAACAAAATATTAGTTTCCGTACATCAGATTTTTGTTTAAGGAGAAATAACCATGTAATCTGAGTACAATCATTAATTAAAGAGGCAAACCAACAAGCTTAAGAAATATTGGGTATAGTGGATGGACTCCATATGTCACTATGAATCATATGAAAAAGATGAGAAATTTTTATTTTATTTTAATTAATTAATCAATTAATTATTTTGTTATTAATCAATAATATACGTAAGTAACGCCTGTGACTCCTATAATAATAAAATTTCATTTTATTTTAAGTATTATGAACCACATTATAGCCATCCGCACAATAAAGGGTAAAATTACCGTTTTGCCCTTAATTGGTTTTTCGTTCTAGATCCCTCGCTTTACTCTATATGGTGATTTACATACAAGATCTCATCTTGGTGTTAAGGTCGCTAGGCACCTTTGGTGGGAAAAATAGCCGGTTGGGCACTTTCGGTGAAAAAAATAGCTTGTTGACACAGTCGCTAGGCACATTCGGTGAGAAAAATAGCCCGTAAACACCCACTAAAACTAAAAAAACACTTAATAAGCACAAATTTTTTGAGTAAAAATTTATTAATTTATAAATTAATCAATTAATTTGTATAAATTAAACTTCAAATTCTTACAATCTTTTCCAATCTTATTTTAATTTTTTACTTTATTCAATCTTTAGTTCATTTTATAACGATATAATATCAGTTGAATCTTTTAAACTTAAAATTTATTGACTTATTAGTTTAACTTTCGGCTTGATTTTTAAAATATTGTTAAAGATCTTAACGTAAAAAGTTTAGTTTAAATCTTTGTGGAGCTAGAATGAGAAGGACTACCTCTTTTACATAACCTGAAAAAATTGGTATATTATCCTGGATTAATGTGTTTTTTGGTCGGGTAAGAGTGACTATATAGTCAATAATAATGCACTAATGTTATCCAATTAGGGTCGGTCCATACGAAGCTTTAAAGTCAATAGAAGAACCAAAATGTTGAAAAATTGAAATCATGGAGCATTATCACCCTCAAATTAATAATGACGTTTGTTTGAAATTTCACTCATTCAAACACATTAAACTTAAACGGGAATGGAGTCATGGACCACCTCGTGCCATCCCAATTCATGTCTTCATGCCAATGATTACCATTATGCGTCAAGATTGGGGGGAAAAAGTAAATGATTGAATCAATCCTTGTGGAATATATATGGTAAAAACCAATACAAACCATTCCTTTCTTCTTTTAGTTAACTCTCTTCATAATTACTTTTGTCTCCGATCCCAAAGAGAAATAGAAGTTTCAAAACAAAACAAATAAAACGCTCAGATTTGCAATATCCATTTTTGAGGTGAGTGTCATTACGATGTAATGCACCAATAGTTTGAAATTAACAGAAAATGACGAGTAAAAATATGTGAGAGAAGTAACGGTTTTTAAGAGAAAAGATAAGAGTTATACCCGTAAGTCAGGAGAGTTTTGTTGTCTCGTCCATTGTACTTGAAATTTATTACGTAACCATACAACAACATCGTCTACACATTGCTTCTTCAATCTCCGAGCAGCCCTAACAGGGCATCAGATATTTTTATTTTTATCCTAAAACAGCATTGTTTTAAATCTGTTTATACATAAGATGAAATTATTTTAGGACAGAAAATAGGATTAAAATATTACAGAAAATCTGAGCTCTGAACAGACAAATTACTCGGAAACAGGTCAGGGAGGAATTTGTAGAGTACAGCGAAGCATGTGGCCATCATCATTTTGACCTGAATAAAAGGACTAGTGTAAGTTTTTGAATCAAAGTGCGCTCTAACGTTCAAATTTACAAATTGGGATTCTCGTGAGCCATCAAACGGTCACAAATTTGCATGGGAATCTCTTCAATCTGAAATCAAAAACCCATTATAAGCTTGTTTGCTAGAACCTTTTTGGTTTTGCTATAAATAACAGAAACGTGGTTCATTTTCTTACAAAAAAAAAAAAGGAAAATTAATGAAAGAAACCAGATAAGTTCGATGGCTTTCTTTCATCATCATTACTCATTCTTGTGAGTGGAATAGAATAGAATCAAACCACCAGAAACTACTAGCTGTTCTGTTGTGTTACTCTTTAGTCATGCTAGACAAAGATTGTTCTTGTCAGATCCCAACTTCTTAGGAAAAGATCGTAACAGACTTCATCTGATCGAATACCCAGTTGCCAAAAATGCAGTCTTTGAGGTGGGTTTTCAAGCTTTTGCTGCTTTATTCCATTATTGACGTGTCGGCTTCCGCAATTTGCTCAGACGCCGATAGGGAAGCGCTGCTTGCTTTTAAAGCCAGCATCAAGAAGGACGCTACTGATAGTCTGTATACATGGGTTGGAAGAGATTGTTGTACAGGAGACTGGGAAGGAGTTCAATGCAATCCAGATACCGGGAGGGTTACTCAATTAGTGTTCCAAGGAGATGTAAGAGACAGTAGCTATTACATGATTGGTAAGTTGTCACCTTCTCTTGGTAGCTTGTGTTACTTGGAGACTCTGCAAATTACTGGAATGAAGCATATTACGGGTCCTATTCCTGAAAGCTTCTCAAAATTGGCCAATCTCAAGGCATTAGTGTTGGAAGACAATTCTCTTCAAGGGAACGTTCCTTCTGGTTTAGCTCATCTCTCCAATCTCGTTATGCTCTCTCTGGCTGGCAACCATCTCTCAGGGAACATTCCTCCAAGCCTTGGCAACCTTACAAATCTCCAAATTCTTGGCTTAAGTAGAAACTCCTTAACTGGTCCAATTCCAAACAGTTTCAAAAATTTCCGCAGCTTGCTAAATCTTGATCTTAGCTTCAATTCTTTAAGTGGGTTAATTCCTGATATGTTCGGATCTTCTCCAAACCTCAACTTCCTTCAACTGTCCCATAATCGACTATCAGGAGAAATACCCAGTTCCATGTTTAAGTTGGCTCAACTTCAAAATTTGTACTTGGACAATAACCAACTGATCGGAAAGCTTCCAGATCAAATCAGTGCACTCAAGTCTCTCGAATATCTTTCTCTTGGTTCAAACAACCTTACAGGTCCAATTCCCCTGTCCCTTTCAACGTTGCCTAAACTTTGGCACTTTGATTTGTCAAGAAATAGGTTCTTTCATCCCTTGCCCGTTCTTCAAGGTAGAGCCTTTCCATCTCTGATTTCAGTAGACCTGTCTTACAACAATCTCACATTAGGGACAGTTCCCAGTTGGATCAAAGACAGAGCATTTTCAGTAGTTAATCTAGCAGGTTGCGGAATTCGCGGAACCCTTCCCAGATTTGCTAGACCAGATTCTTTGGACACTCTAGACCTGTCAGACAACTTTCTCACAGGTGGCGTGTCTGGTTTCCTCGGCAACATGTCTAACTTGAAGACGCTGAAGCTCTCCAATAACCAATTAAGGTTTGATATTCAAGAAATCAGATTGCCAGATTGGATTGTTGTTCTTGATCTTCAAAAAAACCAGATCACGGGACTTATTTCCAGGATTCTAAACAATAGGAGCAGCCATTTGGAGGAATTAGATGTTTCACAAAATCAAATTTCGGGTGCAATTCCTGAATTCATTGAAGGGTTTAGCTTAAACGTGCTCAACATAGGAAGCAACAAGATAACAGGGCATATTCCCAGCTCAATCTCTAGCCTCAAACAACTAAAGAGGTTTGACATTTCCAGGAACCAAATAACAGGAATCATCCCAGATAGTCTGGGACTCTTGTCGGAACTGCAATGGATTGACTTGTCCATCAACGGTCTCACTGGAAAAATCCCAACTACTTTGTTGGGTATCAAAGATCTGAAGCATGCCAACTTCAGGGCCAACAGATTATGTGGAGAGATACCACAAGGAAGACCTTACAATATCTTCCCCGCAGTTGCTTACGCGCACAATCTTTGCTTATGTGGCAAACCAATGCCACCTTGTAGAACAAAGAATTAAGTGAATATAGGTCAGCGAGATCCTGACTGACTCAGTTGCCCAAAGAAACCTTATGGCAAGCAAGCCATATCACCAGTTCAATGTTTTTTACTCTTTTTAACTTGTTCAATAGCTAGAGGCGCATACTTCTCAACCAAACTCACAAATCATCATTTAGTCAATGATACAAACATACCAGTGTTGCAGAAGCAATTGACCAAGTACAACTTATCATATGCCAGAAAAATAACGGCAGAAAAGAATATCAATATTCTTATTCCTTGTAATGGACTAAATAAGATGCTGCAATTAACCTACACATGCTTTTCCTGCTCATGGGCACCTCCTTCTTCGAGGCCAAACCCGCATCAACTTGCTCGATCACAAAAACATATTCATCATCCAAGCACTTCAATTCCTAGGAACAACAGTCAGATAACTGATAAACATAATCAAAATTATATTCAGGATTAAATCCTCATATCTTTGTTCTCACTTTTTCCAGACATTGTTGTACTCAGCCTTGAGCTCAGCGGCTTTCTGCGCATATGGCTTCTTCTCCTAATAGAATGAGAGGGAAAAGGGGCCAAAAAAGTCCATTCAGTTCATGGAATATCTTCATAGTCTCAAAATAAGAACAAATTCAATTAAACAAGTCTGACTTCATCTATCATAGACTGTTTCTCACCACCTTCTTCTATATACACATGCAAGCCCTTAACCCAAAATGCAGATAGAAAAACAGTACACATGTAATAAACACAAGGATCAAACTATAGCCATCATTTTTAAGTACCTTTTTCACATCCTTAAGAGTGTGGATTTTGTTCCTTGAAAAATCTTCCTTGACAGAACAACGAAACATTCATTATACGTAACTCTTCAATGATAATAATATGTCACAATACAACAGAACATGATTAATAAATAAAAACAAAAGCTCGAGAAGTTTATTAGCTATCATATAATGTTATAGTAGATGATGAAGAGGAAGAAGGCAATGGGAGGGCGCTTGGACTTGTCTGGACTATCAGCCACCTTATGCCTTTTAGCTTTCATTGACTTGGGTTCCCATACTCGGCGGGATTCACGGTATTACCATGGAGCAAGCTTGCTTCCATACTAGCTGCCTCCTACAGACTTGAAACATCTTAGTACAAAGCTATTTCAAATATCCTCAAGCACCATATATGGGCTGGGGTGTTCCGATAGTTCAGAACATCTTTTGCTACTTACTTCAATATACGTTTTTTAAAATTGAACATACCGAATAAATAATCTACAAGAACTCTATGCATCTAATATCACAGCTATATATAAAAAATATGACAAAAAGTTCAAATTGCCCCCTTAACATTTTTTAAAAAGTATAACTTAGTCCTTACCCTTATCTATATTTTCACATTACATCTTAATATTTTCAAAATAGTACTAATAGCACCCTAAATCCTAATTAAGTTTTTGGCAACTTTTAGCATATAAGTTGTAAATTTAGCTTATGTGTTATGTCACAACTAGGTAATTTGGATCTACCAGGCATTGATGTGATCTTTAAATAACTTTTTTAACACTTGTCAAATGTGTAATTTTCATCTTAATGTTTCGCAAAAAGGTCTAAATAGGCCTTTATCTTTATCTTTATTACCATTTTCAAGGTGTAACGAGTACTATTTTAATAATGCTAAGGTGTAACAAGTATGTTTTTAATAATGTTAGGGTGTAAAGTGGTACAAGACATAATGACAGGAACTCATTTAAACTTTTTATGAAATATTGAGGTGCAAATCTAATACGACACCTCCTCCACCTCTTAAGAGTTATTCTAGAAGCAATTTAGAATATCACGTGACCAAGACTCAGTCAACAAATAACAGAATATCTCCAGTGCCAGCTTGAATTCTGCACAAGATCAGATCACATTGCCTTTATTTTAGCTACTGCTTATTTATCTTATCCCATATCTTTAGGAATTAGTTATGCATTCTGTTAGGAACCTATCAGTATAAATACCTGATCGCTAGATTTAATTCGGCATCTTGAGAAATTAATCCTTTTGTATTGGAGCTTAGTCCTCTCCATACGGACTGACTTGGGGAGTTTAAGATTCTTGCTCTCAAATTTATCAATAAAATTACATTCTCAGTTATTTCTACTCTCCAACTTTTCTGATCTACAGTCCTTCCTTTGAACATCATTTGAAGCATCTACAACTCACACTACAACTGTTGCAAGAACAACAGTATTATGCCAAAGCATCTAAATGTCATTTTGGCCAAGAATGCGTTATTTTCTTGGGACACATGGTTTCAGCCAAGGGTCTTGAGGTAGACCAAGAAAAGATTCAAGCTGTGATAGAATGGCCAGTGCCTCGCAATGTGAAGGAACTATGTGATTTTTTGGGTTTGACAGGTTACTACAGACGATTTGTTAGGAATTATGGGTTGTTGGCACGACCACTCACTGACCTCACCAAGAAAAATGCTTTTCAATGGACATTGGCAACAGCAGAGGCATTTTCTAGACTCAAACAAGCCCTTACTACGGTACCAGTTCTCCAACTTCCTAATTTCACTCAATCCTTTATGGTTGAATATGATGCTTCTTCTGAAGGGATTGGAGCAATTCTACTCCAAGCTGAACATCCAATCGCATATTACAGTAAGGTCTCTCATTCTCCAATAGATTTAAATCTACTTATGATCGCGAATTGCTTGCCTTGGTATTATCCTTGCAGAATTGGAAGCATTACCTTTTAGGACATCATTTTTTTGTGAGGACTGATCACAACAGCCTCAAATATCTCCTTAGTCAACGCTTAACCACCAATGAGCAGCAGCGCCTCCTAATGAAGTTACTACCATTTGACTTCACCATCATCTACAAAGATGGGAAGGAAAATAAAGGAGCTGATTCCTTATCTAGGCGCCCTCAACATGTTGATTTCTTAGCTCTCACAATTCCAATTCCACTTGATTTTTCTCACTGGTATGAGGCATTGTTGGTTGACCCTTACACTCGAGACATAATTGACAATATTAATCAAAACCCCCCATCTCAATCTGATTTTCAAATGGTGGATCACAAGCTGTACTTTAAGGAGCGCCTAGTGGTTCCCTGTAATCACCCTATGTGTCATAAGCTACTTTTTGAAGCTCATGACACGATGGCAGCAGGTCATGGGGGATATTTGAAGACATTAAAACGATTAACAACATCCTTCTTCTGGCCAAAAATGAAAAATGATGTAAAGGCTTATGTTCAGAATTGCTTAGTCTGTCAACAAGCAAAATATCTAGCCCTGGTACCTGCGGGCCTCTTGCAACCACTGCCTATACCCGAAAGAATATGGGAGGACATCTCATTGGACTTCATATCTAGTTTACCAAAATCTAGCAGCTATGACACAATTCTAGTAGTGGTTGATCGCCTCAATAAGTATGTTCATTTTATCCTCATCTCTCACCCGTATACTGCAAAGGTGGTTGCTGAAAAATTTTGCAGGGAAATTGTTCGCCTTCACAGCATTCCTAGGTCCATTATTTCAGATAGAGACACGGTCTTTTTGAGTGCTTTTTGGCAGGAACTGTTCAGACTCAGTGGTACCAAACTCAGTATGAGCTCTTCCTATCATCCTCAAATCAACGTACAGATCAAAGTTGTTAATCACTGCCTTGAAGCCTATTTGAGGTGCTTTGTTTTGGAGCAGCCGCGTTCTTGGAGTCGTTTCCTAGCATGGGTAGAATTTTCCTTTAATACTGGATTTCATTCTTCTACGGGCACCACACCTTTTAAGATAGTCTATGGCAGAGATCCTCCCACTATCTCTCCTTTTGTGCAAGGTGAAACCAAAATCGCAGAACTGAAAGAACAGCTTCTTGCTCGTGATGACATGCTTAAACTCCTCAAGGAACACCTCTTAAAGGCACAAACTAGAATGAAGCAACAAGCTGATACTCAGAGACGTGAACTCAGTTTTCAAGTTAGTGATGAAGTTTTTCTTCGTCTCCAACCATACCGTCAAAAGTCCCTAACCAGTAAAAGAAATGAAAAACTGTCTCCAAGATTTTTCAATCCCTACAAGGTTATCCGATGTGTGGGGCAAGTAGCATATGAGGTGGAATTACCCACAACTTCCAAGGTACATCCCATTTTCCATGTATCATTGTTAAGACCAGCATTTGGGCAAGCTGCATCCACCCCTCCAGCACCACTTCCTATTAATGATGACTGGGAGTTAGTGTTGCAACTTGAAAAAATTCTGGCTCACAGATGGGTGCAAATAACAGGTCACTTCCACTTAGAACTACTAGTTCAATGGGCTGCTCGTCCTTTGGAAGAAGCTAGTTGGGAAAGCTATGATCTTATTAAGGACTAGTTTCCTTCTTTTCGCCTTGAGGACAAGGCAAATTTTCAGGAGGGATGCATTGATACGACACCTCCTCCACCTCTTAAGACTTATTCTAGAAGTAAATTTAGAATATCATGTGACCAAGACTTAGTCAACAAATAACAGAATATCTCCAGTGCCAGCTTGAATTCTGCACAAGATCAGATCACATTGCCTTTATTTTAGCTACTGCTTATTTATCTTATCCCATATCTTTAGGAATTAGTTATGCATTCTGTTAGGAACCTATCAATATAAATACCTAATAGCTAGATTTAATTCGGCATCTTGAGAAATTAATCCTTTTGTATTGGAGTTTAGTCCTCTCCATACGGACTGACTTGGGGAGTTTAAGATTCTTGCTCTCAAATTTATCAATAAAATTCCATTCTCAGTTATTTCTACTCTCCTACTTTTCTGGTTCCTATCAAAATCACACATTTAGCTAAAAAATATCGTTACCCATAATAGATAAGTCACAATTTCATTTTAATATGAGAATATCATCACAAAGTATAAAGAATATTACACCTCAATAAAAACTATAACACTACTTCATACATCTAATACTATATCTATGTATAAAAAAATAATGTTTTAAAAATCGGACCAGACATCAAACTGGTCAAAGAAATCGTTTTTAAACAAATATTAAACGATATATAATAAATAAGGCGTAAAAATTAAAAGAGTAAGTAAAAATAAAATATTTTTATTGAAATAAAAAATACACCAATATCTATTATTATATAATTAACTAATAATAAATAAATCTGAGTCTAATATAAAACTTAAAAAAACAATAAATATTCATCTTTTTTATTTAAGATATCCAATATGATCATCAACAGTCTAATTTATAAATAAAAGAAGAAAAATGGTTGTTCTTAATTCAAAATACATAAACGAAGGCACCAAATTTCAAAGAGAATAAGGAAATCATCTTAGTTAAAATAATTGAACCAAAAAGTAAGAAATAAGGAAGAGGCTTGCGGCATGCAAAGTTGAATCGACAAGAGTAATAGCGCAAAACACAATAACAATGAACTCCGAAACATTGATCTGGTGAACATTATGAAAACGGTGCTGCAATGGGGAAAATGAGAGATGAAAGAGGGAAAAACAATGCTGAAACAATTAGGGTAAAAATAAATCATCTAACCAGCTAAATAGTGACTTTAGATTGGCACATATCATTAGCCATGGATGGAGCAATTCATCCATTACTAAGAGCAAAAAAAAGGGATCACACTGACGCTATATGTTTAAATGCATTCAAGTAATGTAATTGTGTTCTCCAAATGGTAAACCCTAACTGGTTAGGTGCTCAAGGTCACGAATGAAGATTGTTAGTCGTCAATGAGTTGTACAAGTGGAAAATTCAAGAGCATCCGATTTAGCAAAGCGAGAATCATCTTGACCATGCAAAATTAAAGGTGATGCTCTAAATTCTAAACACATGTATGATTAAAAAGGAAAGTTGATTTATTCTAGAGTTTTCTTCATTTCTTCTTCTTCCCAAACTCATCTTATCTTCTTTCATGCCTTTCTGCCAAGAGCTTCCAAGAATCGCTTAAGAGTCATGATGTTATGTATTCATCTCATCTCTTCTTCTTTTAGATTTCTCTTTTCCCCTTTAGTAATTCATTTGTTCACAACTCTTTCTCCTTCTCTGTTGAGTATCTAACCTCTCTTGCAGCGCCCCC
>JAOQMQ010000194.1:5867611-5895404 GCA_027563845.1 Erythroxylum subrotundum
TTTGGGTTAAGATTTAGGGATTGATTCCTATAGTCTGTACATATCTTTTTCATTTTATAAATACCTTTCTGATTTATTAAAAAAAAATACAAATAACGATTATTGATTTCCAACATTAATTATGATGTAGTAAAAATAATATTATCATAATAGTTTAAAATCTTTGCTTCAATATTAACAACAAACTTATGCAATAGGCACAAACTCAATTAAGTCACAAGAAATAAAATATAAATCTAATAGTTAGGCCATTCCTTAAGTGTTTATAGAATATCAATATTGAATTGGAACTGTTACATAAACGACGTATCTTCAATGAGGTTATTATAGTCATGGTTGAGTAGATGATGGAGAAACTCAATTCTTATTAGTATATGATATGGACAAATTGTGGTGGTCATTTTTGTGTTGGACTTGATATACAAGATGGAGTGGCTATATTTTTATTATCAAAAGTTGTATGGTGATTGATCTTAAGTACATGTTGATATCATTAAACAATTCTGGTATGATTTGTTTAATGATTATCAACTAAGATTGTATGAAGATTAGGATTATAGTAGTTTAGTATCAACTTTAGCTTCAGCTTTTTCTTCATCTATTGTCGATATAATTGGTACGAGTCTTGAATTTAAACAATTCACCAAGAAAAAAGAAGCTATGAATTTTTACAATAGGATAGAGTTGAACAATTATTTGGAGGTAGTTGTTGTGACCTTAATTGAAAAGGTGCAATTTAGTGTATCATCATAGTAAAAGACACATCGAAATGTTTTTCCCATTATGCAAGTAATTGCATTAGACCTTTTAGTAATTATAGTATTTATTGTTGCTTTAGAGTTTAGTTTTAGTTCTAACTTTTAGATAATTAGTCTTCATTATGCTTGACTTTGTCTTTAATACCGTAGAAGACCTTATATGTGCCCTAAGTTAATTAGGTGATAAAGATATTTAGGATAAACTCTATTCTTTATAATATGTTAGTTTATTTACCTTCGAATTTTAACAATTATATGTTATATTACCTTATATTATCATTTTTTGATATTAATGTAGGTACAGAGAATATTCTTCTAATTGAAATCTTTTTTTGAACAAAAAAAAAATAATCAGAGTAGAATTAAAAAATTAATTATTTAATTATTACTTTTTAAAATCGAGCTAATAAATACAAGTTGATCCTAAACAAAAGTCTTGAAGTTGCGTTGATTGTTATTATTATTCATTTATTCAGCTTCTTCTTGGTGACTTCAAAATTTCCTTTTTGTAGAACTAATCTGTAATTAAGACGATCCGAAACCCGTGACCCGAACCAAACACTTTTGACTCGGTACAGAAAAACACGGTTGTCTCTTTGGGTGGAGAATCCGAGTCACCACTGCCTTGCTCGTTCAACCTCAAGTAAAACTCCTGCTCTCTTTGCTTCTTGTGTATTTGCTTAATTATTAAATATCCCAAAGTTTCAATTTCGATGCCCCTTTTAATTTCGCTATCTGCAGTCTAGGGTTTTTTTTTTTTCGCTCCTTCTCTGTACGTAATTGAAGTAACAACTTTTTCTTTAATTTTTTTAATTTATGAAATTGTGGGCAAATGCACGCACTTTCTTTCTTTGTGGATTATCTTGTGTGATCTTCTTTTATTCTGTGTTCTGATTCTGGAGATATGAAATCGCTTCGGTTTTTGGTAATTCTGTTTCAATTTTCAAGTTATTCCTGCTTACATTGAAACATAAACCTCACTTTGGTTCTTGCAGGTTGGAGCTCTGACTCTTTTGGGGGTTTTCTTTTTTTAGTAATGGATATTTAACAGAAGAAAAGATTAGCATATATTTTTAGTTCAAAGATAAAGATAATTGCCATTGAATTTCAATGGCTCAAGTTAATCCTATAAATATTAGTTCCTCTGACAGTGATATTGACTTTGATGAAGTTGGAGAAGTTAATACACATGCTACAGGCTCCTCTTTCTCTCGGCTTCTTCCAACTTGGGCGGATTCCCAGGCCTCCAGTGCAAGGAATAGAGGTCATTGTCCTACACGCATTTCACAAGTTTTGTTTTTTCCCCATGCTTTTCAAATTTTGTTTTCTTTCCTGTTTTGACTAATTTTTGTCCAAGTATCAATACTTTGAAGTTTGAATTGTAAAATGCAGTTATATGTTTGTTAGGAGAAGAAGTTGAATATGTTGCCAGATATCTGAGTATTGAACTTTCTATCAGGTTATGGTGGAGAAAATCCAAAGGCTGATTTTTCTTCAAGATTTAATCCCAGGAATGGGAATTTGTCAGGTGTAAATGGGAATTCATCAACAAGGCTACAGAGCCAATCTGATTTTGCAGATGACATTAGGTCATCCAATTCATTTGCGGGCCGCATACTTGATTCTCAGTATTTCGTAGGGAATGGGGATCTTGGACTGCATCGTGTTAATTCTCGAATTGGTAATGGTTCTGGTACGGATTATGAGAAACTTTCATCTCAACAGGCTTTGAAGAGGACCCTTCCACCATCAGTACAGCCATCTTCATCAAGTACCAGATCAAATAACTTAAGTGCAAGTGGTACTCAGGATATCTATGGAAATATATACCATCCAGCAGGGCCAAGTTCAAGTAATGGAATGGGCTATGTGAGGGACCAGTATAGCAGGGGCAGTAATGAAGACATTGTATTATATGAAAACAGTGGAAGTAGGATGCTGCCACCATCTTTGGCACATGGAAAATCTGTTGCCTCTACACAACTTACTGGTTCAGGTGACCCTGTATACCGATCCATGGTAGGTGAAGAAGGGGTTGATGGAGCTGATGAGAGGCTGATTTTCCAAGCAGCATTGGAGGTACTTCTTAGAATTAATTGCTATTATTTGTTTTGATCATTTCAATTACAGATATGAGTTGTTACATCTCCTTGGTTACAAAGGTGGAAAAATAATTTCTGTTTATCATTATATGGTGGTTGTTTTCATATGGGTTGCAAGCATCTGTAGCATATTGATGACAGGCTTGTAACCTTTAAATGAGCTGGGACAAACACAATGGTGATGGAAGTTTGATAGGATTATATTAAAAGGAAGTTTAAATCTATGTTGCCTTTTGATTTTGATTTCATTGACAGAAAGATTCTTGTTGTAAGGACATAGAAATGGTAGTAACAAGAAAAAGGAGAATAAGGCATTACTCGTTCATTTAAAAAAAAAACACACACAATTGAAAGAACTAGTATTAATAGTTAGAATTATCATTTTTTCTGAATTATCTTTTGGCTTTGTTTCCATTAAAAGCTGACTGTTATAATAGTGAAATAATAATGGAACTTGGAGTATAAGGGGTATTTTAACCATGTAAAAATTAATGAACATCATTTTATTATTCATAGTCATAGTAAACCATTTCTTGATGCAATGGAAATTAAAAAGTGGCCCTTGTATTAAAATGATCTTAATGATTGTAGTAGAAGAAGAAGAAACTGACACAAGGTAAAAAATTGTTGAAGGACATTGGAGAAACATTCGACATAATGTTGATTTCTTCTAGGAAAAGTTGCTTTGATGAAGTCCCTTGTTGCGCCTGAGTGACCTAAAGATGAGGACAGTTTCTGTATTTGAGATGAGGTGGAATAGTTTAGGGAAAATCACAAAAAGTTAAACTGTTTTTGCATACAATTGGGACAAGTCTTTCAATTTTGAAAGTTTTGGTCCTTTTATTTGTTATAACAAAATCCTTTTGCTTTCCTCTTGAGTATTTTATGACAAACCCTTTTGTATTTTTTATAATAACTTTATTCAAGCAGGCTTGAAACTACCAAAAACCATACTGAAAACCAGTTGAAAACGAACTCGAGTGCTGCAATATCTTAGAGAAAAAGAGAGCTTTGAACTTTGAAATTGCTCTTGTTGCAGCAATTTGAAAAGAAAAATTTCTACTTCTGTATTGGATGCTAAAGTAGCTTGTGGTTACTTATTAACAGTGAATTTTGTTTTGTGCTCTTATGGACATGCATGAGTTTCCATGGTTTCTATGTTAAGCTCCAGTAAAGTCTCTGATGAAGATTAGAGTGGCTTATACTTGCAATACGATTCTACTTTAGTTAGATTTTTTTTTTCTTGTATTTAGTTGATTAGTTCTAGTTAATAGCTATCTAGTTAGAGTTTAGTTTCAATTAGTTAATGCTGTATCAATATCTATTTTCCATTTTTAGTGAATTATGAAATTTTCAGATCTCGAAGTGTGAATAGTGATTCTTAGGCCGCAATCCTTTATTTTCTTTCCTTTTTTCTTAACTCCAGCTCTAAATTCAAAGCTCCAGCAACCTATATTTTCAATTTAGATGCTTGTCCTACATCAGTCTCATTCACAAGTTTTGGGCTTCTTGATCCTTTTGCTACTATTTTATGGCATAGTGTCTGTTGGAAATTATGGCAACTGTGATGCATGAATTTTCTACACATATTAGAATTATGTTACTGTACAGTTTGACTTTATGGTGAATCTTGAAGTTTTTAAGTTCTTATTGCTTTATTCATGAAGAGTGAATTTTGCAGGAGATTAATCAACCGAAAGTGGAACTTGATCTACCTGACGGTTTATTATCTGTGTCTCTGCTTAGGCACCAGGTCATACCTCTTAAAATCTTCATATGACTATTTATGGGTCTGTGTGGCTGTTGATTTACAATAATTTTTAACTACAGAAGATTGCATTGGCATGGATGCTTCAGAAAGAAACAAAAAGTTTGCATTGTGCAGGAGGAATTCTAGCTGATGACCAGGTTACTTAAAAGAGCTTATATCTTTATTTTTTTGAGTTAGTTTCAATATCTTAGGTCCTGGTATATATGTTCCAAACTCAATTTTTGGTTTTGTACCCCAGGGCCTTGGTAAAACTATCTCCATAATTGCTCTTATTCAATTGCAAAAGTCTTTGGAGTCAAGATCAAAGTCGGAAAGCCAGGGAAAAACTGAAGCTTTAACTTTGGATGATGATGATGATGACAACAAAGGCAATCCTATTATGGATAATGTGAAGGAGATTTTAGATTCTAACAATGTTAAGTCAATGCCAAAAGTTGGTAGCTCTTCGCAGGCATTCCGAGGTCGAAGACAAGCTGGTACCTTAGTCGTGTGTCCAGCTAGTGTTCTCCGGCAATGGGCCAGAGAACTGGATGAGAAAGTTGCGCCTGAAGCTAAACTTTCTTTTCTGATCTATCATGGGGGAAGTAGGACCAAGGATCCTGCAGAATTGGCAAAGTATGATGTTGTTTTGACGACATATACTCTCATAAATGTTGAAGTTCCAAAACAACCTTTGGTTGATGAGAATGAGGCTGACGAGAAAGATGGGGATAAGTATGGCTTATCTTCTAAATTTTCTACTGATAATAGTAAAAGGAAAAAGGCTAATGGTAGCAAGAAGCGAAAAAAGGGTAAAAAGGGTACAGATTGTTCTTCTGTTGATTGTGGTCCTCTTGCTAAAGTTAATTGGTCTAGGGTTGTACTAGATGAAGCTCAAACAATAAAAAACCATCGAACGCAAGTGGCTAGAGCCTGCTGTAGCCTTCGTGCTAAAAAGAGGTGGTGCTTATCAGGAACCCCTATACAGAATGCTGTTGATGATTTGTTCAGCTACTTCAGGTTTCTTAGATATGAACCTTATTCTATGTATAAGGCGTTTTATCTTGGTTTAAAAGCTCCAATATCAAGAAATGCTCAACAAGGATATAAGAAGATACAAGCAGTTCTCAGGGCTGTTATGCTGCGTCGTACAAAAGGTAATGGCTTTTTCTTGCTTTCTTTCTGTGCTCTGATGAAACTTCATTCTTTCTTCATGATTGAAATAGTGCAGATTTTGCTATGATTTACTGCTGTTTAAACTCCACTTTGTGTCTCCTATTTTTCCTACTGGGAATTCTTTAGTGCCTCTTAACTTTTTGATCTTTATATGGGCCTAGGACAGATCTTATTTGGAACAAGCTGGATGCATTTGCTTCAACTTGAGGGAAGACATTATGGTTAATCAATGTCATATTTGGGAATAATAATATGTCATATATTGAAATAATACTGATAGCTTGTATTACTGTAATATATTAAATAAGTGGGTTTGAATTTTATTAAGGTTAAGTCAATTTAGTTGATTCTCTATGATTTATCAGAAATTATGATACATACTTCCTTTTGCTCTTCAACCTCTACCTTTTCCTGGCAAGCCAGTATTTCCTTCCGATTTCTATATTCGTCTATTTTGGAGCATATATTGGTTAAGTAGGAGACTACTGTATTCTTAAGTAACATGAATTTTCCTGATTGGAATTTCATCTTCATCAGCTTTATTGATGCCAATGTAAGTTTATAGAGATAGATAACAAGTAAGATATCTGAATCAATATTTATTGTCTCTTTCTGGCTGTCTAGATGTTGGTTGTCAAACACATGATATTTTGCTGAAAACATTCTTCACATGTAAACTTAGTAACTGCTTGTTGATCATAATCTCTTCAACGCCATTTCCTAAACATACATGTGATTTTAAATGTAGGAACATTAATTGATGGGCAGCCTATAATTAAGCTGCCACCAAAATCAATCCGCTTGACAAAAGTAGACTTTGCTGCTGAGGAGCGAGCTTTTTATACACGTCTGGAAGCTGATTCACGATCCAAGTTTAAGGTGAGCTTTGCATGTCATGTCACTAAAGAAGTTAAACACAAGTTTTATTTCATATCTTGGTTACTTGAGTGTTTTAAATTGCAGCGGCTAGTATTTTGATTACGAGTTAAGACATGCAAATTGTGCCATTTCATCTGTTTTTAAGGGAAAAGCTCAATGCAAGGAAAAACTAGCCAGTCTCATGCTACTTGATTTGGTTTTAGAGTATAAATCAAAAGCAATAATAACCTCTCACCATTTGAAAGTTAATTGGTTTTTAATACTATTTCTATAAAAGGCACACAATATTTCCCATCTAAGTTAGAAATCTGTAAACACTAAGTTGCAATGCCATTGAAACCCAGATCAGGTGGAATATACACTTTCATTTCCCCATATTTCTCTGTTCAACAACTACAGGCTACTTGATTAACAATGCAAATTCAATTCAGTGTACTTAGAGAAATGGAGGAATAAATTACTGCTTAATCATATAATAATACCACTTACCACCGTCTTAATACCACATGGATTTTCAAGATGTTGACCTTAATGAATCATTAATTTGAAAATGTTAGAGAAACAAAATCACTTTCTTCATGATGCGTGGTGGTTGAGGTAACAATTATACAATCGTGGTAGGATTTTGCTTGGGGTTTGATAGGTGCCAGTTTGATCACTTTTCCGAAGCTGTCACATTGTGCTGATCGCTGGAAAACCTGTGAAAAGTTATAAAGTTCCTTTGATCTATTATTAAGGAATTCCATTTAAAAACATTTACTTGGAAAAGAATTGGTAATGATTTCATGAAGAAAAAGAGAGAAAAAATTCTATGGTGGTTATATGGAAATTAGAAGTCATTATGCCAATTAACCTGACCTTCTTGTGGTTTAACTATTATCCTCGTTTTTATTCTTGTAGCTTAATTATTCTGAATTTGAGTTATATTTCTAAAGTTTCCCCCGGTCTCTCTGTTGCTAGTACTGAAAAAGTTTGGATCATAATACTGCATGTATTCATGCTACACTTCTCTTATGTGAATCTGGAATTGGCAACAAGGTCTCCAAAATGGTGAAACGGTTCTCTATCTAGATATCTATCCCTGATGGTTTTTCTCTTATTTTCTTATTTGGTTAGACTGGCAATTGGTTGATTGACACAAATGTTTCTGGAAAAAAGAAAAAAAAGAAATGTTTAGATGGAATTTTTGCACAATCTGAGTGAGAAATGAAGCACATCTTATGAAAATCTTTTTCTATTTTTTTCCCACAAGAGCTGGTGATTCTTTTGGACAGTTGCAATTTCTCATGGAGCTAGACTGACATCTTTATTCAGATGATTGACCTTGAAATCTTTCCCAATAATACCGTAGTTTAGCTTCACTTTCAGAATGATTCCTTGTTGCATATTATCTGTTCCAAATATTCTTTGTGATGAATATTCTGTCTCAAATTTTTGATATGTAACGTCTAGGCATATGCTGCTGCTGGCACAGTGAATCAAAATTATGCCAACATTCTTTTGATGCTTTTGCGCCTTCGTCAGGCTTGCGACCACCCAATTCTTGTGAAAGGTGTTATTTCTGAGTCATTTGGAAAAGAATCTACTGAAATGGCGAAACAACTCCCAAGGGATATGGTTTTGAACTTACTGAATCAGTTAGCCTCATCAATGGCAATCTGTCGTATGTGCAATGTGAGTTTTTCATAAAGTTTATATGTTGATTCATCATGGATGAACTTGTTGAGATTTTTGTTTGTGCTTCTACCATGAAGTAATTGCCATTGAATTCCATTGTTGGGTTTTACATTAATGATACTCCTTTTCATTGAATGTCATTGAATCTCAAGTGCCATTGATCTACCCAGATGATCTAATCCTTTGATTTTGTCCTTTTTCTTTTCATTTGATGGGTCATGTAGAATTGAATGTAGTATGACTCATTATGGGGTTGGAAAGTTGAATCATATTGAATGTAGTATGACTCAGTATGGGGTTGGAAAGTTGAATTATACTCTTGTGGGATTTTGAACGTTTTTTCTGATGAATAAATGTTTTGCTGTTATAGTTTTAGAGAATGAGAGTATGGTAGCATTCATTTCTTTCTTTTAAAAAGGAAGTGCTTGGCCTACTTGTAGCGCCCCCTTACCGTAGGGTATATACCGGGACGCCCGCATGTCATTCCGGTACATATCCTACGACAAGGGTGAGCTACGTTCGATCACTACGTTCACTTCACGTGGCATCATAACATTATTCATCTATAAAGCATCAATAGAAAAACCAGAATATTTCTTATTTTTTGAAATCATCTCTTCCTCATTTCATTTCATCAAGATCAAAAGTTTACACATTTATCGTCTTGTAATTTCAGAAAAATTTCCTAAAATTCTCCAAAATTGCTAAATCAATAATTTCACTCTCCAAATCAATTTTCAATACCAATAACCCAAAAATTCTCAAACAATCACATTTATTAACAATTTACCGGGAAATGTCATGAAGGCATGTATAGTCATTTTCATGTGCAAAAATGTACTATTCACATGTATGCGGATATGAGATTATGCATGAACATGTAAGGGTGTTTCTAAGCACTCGAAAACCATTCCAAATGACTATTTTACCCTTCTTATCGGTGATGGGATTTTACACTACTAGTAAGAACTATCATTACTTTCATTGAGTAGAATTGCTTGACAATGTTGTGCAAATTACCGTAACTTGAGTAATAGAAGTTCCTAGCATGGTCTTGTTACATTTGGTTTGATTCTTCTGGTAATCCTGATAAAAGTTCCTAGCATGGCCTTGTTAGATTTGGTTTGATTCTTTTGGTAATCCTGTTTAACATGATTTTGTTTATCACCAATGATTGCCACATTCATACTCCAACTCCCTCCTCCATTTGCTACATTTTAGTAATTTAAGTTCACTTTTGGTTCAACTCCTAAGAAATTTGGTAACATGCCAATTACTCTACGATTAAAATTTCCCCATGCCTCAGCTTCTATCATTTATATCTACTGACTGGGTTCTACATGTCCTTTCTGTATATCCTTTGTGTCTGGAATGTTTCTATTTTTGCATATTTTATTCCAGTTTTTGTGCTTCTTTGGCCCTTTCAAATAAGGTTCCTGGATGGTTCTTCTCAAGAATGTCTCTGCACTGCTTCTGCTTGATTGTATGATGTATTTTTCCGTCCATGCAATGTTTGAAGTGTGCATATATGCGTGCATGGATTGGGAAGTTGTCCATATTTGCTAGCGTAAACAATCAGTATAAAGATGTAGCAGTTCATGACTATCTTATGGAATTTTATATATTGAATGCTTTTACAGGATCCACCTGAGGACCCAGTAGTTACCATGTGTGGCCATGTTTTCTGTTATCAATGTGTATCAGAATACTTGACAGGGGATGATAACATGTGCCCAGCTCTGAATTGCAAGGAGCAACTTGATTCAGATATTGTCTTCTCTGAAGCCACTCTTAGAAGTTGCATATCTGATAACTTTGACATTAGTTCCAGTTATTCGAATCTTGAGGAGAAATCGATAGTCCTCCAGAGTGAGTATTGTTCATCAAAGATCAAAGCTGTTCTTGAGATTCTTCAAACACTTTCCAGAGTACAGTATTCAGTTTCAGATCAAAATGGGTTCACTGAATGCAATGAGACCTCAACAACATGCTCTAACATGCCCAGCGAAGGACCAATAAAAACAATTATTTTCTCCCAGTGGACCACCATGTTGGACTTGGTTCAAACTTCATTGAAAAACTATTGTATACAATACAGGAGGCTTGATGGCAGAATGACTTTGGGTTCAAGAGACAAGGCTGTTAAGGATTTCAACAGTGACCCTGAGGTTTGTCCCTTGTGGAATTTTCATAACCAGTTCCTTGAGTTGATTACTTTGTTTGATTGTGAAATGGTAAGCCAGTATTAGTGAAGTCTGTATAAAAATGCAAAAACTGCTGTGCCAAATTTATTACATAAAAGAACTCTCGACAGACCATATTCATTGCAGCAGGTCATGGCTGTTTCAAAATTGATAGCATGTCAATAAAGTTAATTATTGAATTGCTCCAACCTCTCTTTTCAAAATTGATAACTTGCCGATAATGTTAATTATTTAATTGCTCCAACCACTGAATAATGAAATATTTTTCAGGTTATTGTGATGTTGATGTCTCTCAAGGCTGGAAACCTGGGTTTGAATATGGCTTCTGCATGTCATGTTATTCTTTTAGACCTTTGGTGGAATCCAACTACTGAAGATCAGGCTGTTGATCGAGCACACAGAATTGGACAAACTCGTCCAGTTAATGTAACTCGATTGACTATTAAAGATACCGTGGAAGATAGAATCTTAGCTCTTCAGGTATCATTCTGCACTTTTGTGCTGGTTACTGCTTTCATAACAGATGCTTGCCTTCTTTTTTTTCATCTGATTTGAACTTTGATTAGTAGCCAGTTTGAAGTAGGATGCTATTGGGTGTGAGAGGTATCAGAAATACAGAAATTTCAGTTCTTCATCTCCTGAAAGTAGCTATCTGAACCAACAACCGCTTAAACTAAGTCTGTCACTTCTTTCACTTTCTTTTCCTTTATCACTTCTTTCACTTTCTTTTCCTTTACAGTGCTTAATTAGTGGAAAGAGATGGCATGTAGCCTGCTACTGTAAGAGTTGACAATTGAAGCTAATTTCATGATTGGCTTCAATATGAAAGTTCTTAGATGTTCTTAGGTATGATGATATCCCAAATTGATGGCCAAAAGAGCCCAATAAGCCTTAAAAGGCTCGGGCAATCCTCCTCTCCTGAAGTATGGTGGGCCTATAACAGCCTATAACCCAAAGGTCCCAACGTAAAAACCTGGCTTTGATACCGTGACAAAACTTAGTCCAACTCTACATGGACAGGTACCTTAAGGGGAGGAAGTTTGTTCAAGCCTTACTAGCCTTGTTAGGCTCTTGCTCCTGGTTGATATGGGATATTAACACGTTAACAGAAAGAAAACAAGATTCCCAATGTTTAATTCTTCAGGTGAACAAATTTCCTACGAGAAGAATTTTACCTCTACATTGGACATTGACACACATTAACAGAAAGAAAACAAGATTCCGAATGTTCAATTTTCTGCTGAGCAAATTTCACAAGAGATGAAATTTTCCTCTACAGTTAAAGGCAATAGTCAAAGTTTTCTTAGCAAAACCAATTAAGTAATTCATAATTTTGGGAGTATCTCAACTTTGTTTTGCTTAATCTTGAACTGCATCTGAAAACAAATATTCTAGCAACAGATGCTATTATATGAAATATTTGTCGTGCAGAATAGTCCTTAGTGTAGACTAGTTTGGATATGTTTAGATGGGAATCCTTGGCTCCTTTGGTATATTCATGCCAAAGCCAAATAATGTGGTAATTCTGGAATTGCTACGAAGCATAGCTTAAACCTTTTCAGTAAAATTCCCTATTACTCTTCTAGAGTAGTAGATGCCTGTTGCACCTTTTATATGTCTGATGCTGAACTTCCAGTAATGACTATTTAACTTGGTGGAAGTTACTTCATTACCATTATTATGCAGGAAGAGAAGAGAAAAATGGTTGCTTCAGCTTTTGGTGAAGATCATAATGGGGGAGCTGGTGCTCGCCTTACTGTGGAAGATCTAAAATATCTCTTTAAGCTCTAGGACATATTCTGGTAAGGCTTATACAGTACAAATTTTGAGGGAGCAGAACAAAATTTCTGATCACCTAAAGGAATGGAGGAAACTAGTGGCTGCTCTTGTAGTTTCTAGCTATGCTGCGGCTTAATTTGGAATCGTTTTTTTGGATGGTTACATTTTTTGTGGTTTTGAAAGCCCAGAGTTTTTGTTCACAGGTGCAGAAAGTAGGAAGCCAAAGCCAGATGTAAATATTTCTTATCTATTCACCCAGTGTGTATATCAAGTAATCAGTTCCTTCTTCTCATCTATGGTTGTATAAATGCCTAATACTTCATAGATTACATGATATTCAATCATTGGATTTTAGTAGGAGTCGTCCAGAGAGATTTGGTGAGCCAGCTAAGTCTTACAGATAGGGTAGTGAACCTGTGGATAGGTCCTAAATTTGCATCTTCTGGGATGGATTTGAAACTGAAAATGCATTCTTTTGCTGCATATTCCCAGTTCTTTTGCTGGTAAAAAACGCATCAATGTATCTGATAATCTGACCAAGGAAAGTAAGTTAAGGCAACAGGATGGTCCAACGTTAAATTGACTAAGGGAAATCGAAAATCGAAAATCTGCTTTTAGATCACTAATGCGACTGATGAAAGTAAGTTTGTGATAGTTTTAACTCTTTTCTTGTTACTTTTCAGGAAATTGAGAACAGCAACTATTTTGTGGCAATATCAAACTGGGAAATCACACAAACTGACCCACAGACGACATGGATCCATTCGAGGCCCAATAAGCCAGAGTCAGCCACGAACATGCCCTGACCACACCCGATAGCTTCATTTCTAAATTCTAACTCTACCAAATATTAATTTTCATACCAAACTGAACAGCTAAAACGTAAAAACTTTAAAATATATCGAATATAAGGATAAATTATAATTGCAATATGATTATTAACTCATTCTTGTAATATTAATCAGAATTATAAATATATCAATTAGATATATAAATTTTTAATTTATTACAAATATAGTTTATTATTTATTTTATTGTTCATGATGTTGATATGAACCACCAGGTCATCAATCTTAATTTCAAGTCAACAGTTACGTGTATAATTAAAAGTAATAAAAATTGAAAATAACTTAATATTGAATTAAAAAATAAAGTGTGAAAAATTAAAGTTATAGGAATTGTTTGTCTTGTGTGTGATTTTTATGATTGTAAAAAAATGAAAACAAGTTATTGAAACACATTTAGTTTCAAATTTGGGTATCGAAAAGTTGCTCCTTTAAGATCAAAAGATCATATGTTCAAGTTACGGAAATAATCTTTTAGTAAAAATACAAAAAAAATGTTGGGTATATTATAGACCTCCTCGCATATTCACACGGGGAGCCTTGTGTGCATTGTAAGTTAACTTTTTTTATTTTTAAAAAATAAAATAACTGCAACAAAATTATGAAAATACCAATTTTTTGTTCTCTTCTGCCAAAACAAAAGGCTAGCTACAACTGGTTATTCCATCATCCTGAGTGCCCATTTTTTAAAGTTGGCAAACCACAGCCACCACTTGTAATACTGATAAAGGTTTCAGAACAGATTTGGTCAAAATAATTTTCATATTATTTGATTGGATATCCTTTCAGAATATTGTTTTTTCTTATTTCTTGTTTAAAAATTCATTCAAAGTTATTATTATTTTTTCTTCGAGACAATAAGCAATGTTTTAAATATCGAACGAGAAGTTAAAACAATAAAACAAGAAGTTTAAAGTTTAAAAGGTTCAACATGAATTAAATCATCGTAAAACCTATTAAAGATTAAATAAAACTAAAGAATTCGGAATATGATTGAAAGAGATTGTCCTTGTTTATCAAAAAATTTGTAGTTTAATTAAAAATTAGATTGTTAAATAAAAATTAGTTGATTTATAAAAACTTATTAATTTACAAAAATTAACCGATTAATTAATAAATTGATTAGTTTTTAACAACAAAAGTTATTAAAATAAATCGAACAAAAAAATTAAAAATTATACAGAAAAATTAAACGGTTTAAGATTTTTATAATTGAACCATTCAAATCTGATTGAAAAATCGATATACAGTAAAACCTCTATAAATTAATATTGTTGGGATCATGATACTTATAATTTTATAGAGATATTAATTAACCGATAAATTAATATTTATTAATTTAAAGAGATTTTTGTAATTGATTGAAGTTAAATTTTGATTACATCAAAAAGCATTATATTTTAAAAAAATTCATATTTCATGTTAATTGAATGAATCTAAAGCATAGATTTATTGTACATAATATTAATACGTACATATGTACAAGTTTATATAATTATTAATTTATAATATTAATGGGACCTTATATTTATATATGGGTATTTTGAAAAAATATTATCTTATTATCTTATCGAAATTTGTTAAATTTTCAACTGGTCCAAGTCGGGACGAAGAAAAATATTATCTTAAAGAGTTTATTAATTTACCGAGTATCAATTTAAAGAGGTTCTGCTGTATGTTTCTCGTTATTCTCGTATTTATTTAAAATCCAAAAAAGAATAAATAAGGAAGAAAGCGTAGGCAACATCCACACAACTCACCGTCCATTTTTACATTTATTTATTAAATTAATATTCTTCGTACCAACAAACAAACCGATTAAAACCTAAAAATAAATATTAAATACCACTTCCCACCAGCCCCTTTTTCTTTGTCTTCCACATTTTCTCTCTCAAAGCTTATTTCATCTTTAGAATCCGAGAAAGAAGAAAGAATTAACAGCTTCGTGCAATCTGCATTTTCCGTTGCTTTTCTGGTCATTGGTTAGTTCTCCTTGTTCGGTTTCTTTTCATTATCTCTTGATTTTATGCGGATTGTTTCGAGCCAAGCAGAGGATTTTGATTGAATATATGCAGATATACGTATCTTTTCCCCCTCTAATACTCATTCATTTTATCAAATTTCTATTTCCCAATTCCAAGGAATTTGATTTGATGAACGGTACACATTGGGCATTTTGGATTTTTGGCTTTTCGGTGAAATTGAATCAAAATTGAGTGCTTGGTAACTAACTGAGTTTTGACTCATTTTGTAAGCAGAATTTCTCGTTTCATGGTAGCATAAGTTTGGTTTTTTTTAATAATTTTGTTAGTGGCTTACGTTGTGTTTGTGTCTGTCGTGTTGCTTAATAAATTCGTGGTTTCGGTTAATAGACTTTCATTGCTTGACGCGAAGTGGGCCTCCGAGAGTATCGGATAAAGCCACAATGTGCACATCAATCACCCTCACCACGTTAACCCTAAAATAAAGACAACATTTTTACTTTACTTTTGATTTCTCTTTTGCTTTTTCTAATCCTTCACGTGTTCAAGTTATTTTTTATTGATAATTTTTCCACTTTTGAGGGCTTAACGTGGATTTGACGGTTGATTTGGCAGGTACGCGGTTGTTTTTGCCTGAAGGAAGAAGCTTCCTGGTCGGTTGATCGGGCTGTCAAATTGGAGGGAAGTTTGACAGCCCGACTTTCTCTGGTACTAAATTCTTATAGCCTATGGAATATTCCTCCAACCCTTGCTTCCCTGTTTCTCGCGTGGAGCTTTATATTTTCCACGTTCCCTTTTATATTTGAAGAAACAAAAGCCAACCCGTTTCATATTCTTGGTCTTATGAATTGGTCCTCTTTTGAAACTTGTGTTCATATTCATTGCAAGTGATTTTTTCCTTTGATTTTGGGCCATCTGGTTCGTCACCGGATTTCCTATATCTATATTTATATCTTCTTATGATAGATTCTCTTCTTGTACCTCCACCATGGGTTCCTTGTCTGGAATCCTTCAACGACCTGTAGTTGCTGCTGCCGCGGTTACCGTTGCTTCTCTTTCTGCCGACTTTTCTGAAAAACTACAGTCTCTTCGATCATTAGACGCTTGTTCCACCTCTGAACATTCACATTCTTCATCGTCTAATTCGGTTCAAGAACCACACTTTTCATGGGTTTCTCACATATCGGTTTCCCAGCTGGCAAATTTGTCATTCGTTACTAGAGTCCGTGTACCCGTTCCTGATGTCAATTTCCCATTTGCTATAAGGAGCCCATGTTTTGCTACCACTCCTTTAGGTTCTTTTGTTGCTTCCTCGCCTCTTCTAATCAATTCATATCAGTCTGCAGAGTTGGCCAAAGGGCCAAATTCTATTGCATTTAAGCATAATATTGCGGCTTCTTCACCAGATGTGTTGTACAGATGGCATCTACCTGAGCCAAATGCAATTGACATTACTGGCGCCTCTAATTGTTCGTCGGAAAAGTCTAGGACTGTAGTGGTTTTACTAGGATGGCTAGGATCGAAGCAGAAACATCTAAAGAAATATGCTGAATGGTATACCTCAAGAGGGTTTCATGCCATTACCTTTACTTTTCCAATTGCCGAGATTCTTAGTTACCAAGTTGGTGGGAAAGCTGAGCAAGACATAGAATTTCTTGTAAACCATTTGGTTGATTGGATGGAAGAAGAGCACGGAAAGAAGTTGGTTTTTCACACTTTCAGCAACACTGGATGGTTAACGTAAGTTTCCCTGCCATCTCTATCTCGCTGTATCTCTCCCGGGTACTCAGAATAAATATTATTTAGACGCAGCGAGAACAGCAAGCTTTCTTATCTGTTTTTTGTAAGTAGATTGTACGTTGATATGTGGTCCCATTTATGATTGTCACAGATATGGAGTTATATTGGAGAAGCTCCAGCAGCAGGATCCTTCTTTAGTGGGAAGTATCAAAGGTTGCATAGTGGATTCTGCACCTGTTGCTGCTCCTGACCCTCAGGTAATAACATAAAAATTATTAAGAAGGGTTAAGAAATTGTCTACTGGATGAATAACTTGTGCATAAAATATGTCTATTCATTGATTTGAAACTAATTGATGGAAGGTAACTTGGAACATTGTCCCCCTTCTTCTCTTTTTCTTCTTTTCAAATTTATATTTCAACATTCCTATAATTAGGGATATCCAAAGACCAACATTGAATGTGATCAAACCATCTGAAGCGCCCCTTCCACATTTTCTTAGTTCTCACATAACTCGTCCAAGTTTTATGGTTGACAGCTGGCATAGAAATGTTTAAGTCTTAGATTTACCAGGTTTTTGATCCGGGCGTCATCTATATAGATTGATTCATTGAGGTATTGAGCTTTATGTGTCACTGGATCATTGATTCTGACTTGCTTTCATTATTTGGCTAAGCTTTATTTGAAAAATACCCTGTTGCCATCTAGCCAACATCTGCGGAATCTGACATGTAACGCACCATTTTACTATGAAGATAGTATTTGATGACTATTTTTGCTTTAATTGATAATGTTATCGCATAATATTGTTATCTGATGATGTATAGTTTTTTTCCCCCTTATTCTATTTTCTTCTGGCTTTCTAATTCTAATGACCGTGATGCCATTTGTCAGGTCTGGGCTTCAGGTTTCAGTGCTGCTTTTCTGAAAAAGAATAGTGTTGCTACAAAGGTGCATGTGAAATCAGTTGACTCCAATGTGGAACTATCGCTTGGCACCAGAACAACTGTGGAACCTAAACCTGCAGTAACTGAAGCAGCTTTGCTAGTCGTCCTTAAGAAGTTCTTTGAAGTCATATTGAATCTTCCTAATGTTAATAGGTAATGTATACTTAATGTTGTTGGAGCAACTCCAAAGCAAAACTTGGATAAATCCTTCATGTCATTAGCATAATTGTTAGAGGTATTTTGATTTTTAACTGAAGATTACGTTTACACATTTCAGGCGGCTTTCTGATGTGCTAAACGTTTTATCATCAAGGCAACCAAGTTGTCCACAGCTATATATTTATAGCTCCGCTGATAGAGTCATTCCTGCTGGATCAGTAGAATCATTCATCAGTGAACAGCGGAAGGCTGGACTTGAGGTGAGGGCTTGCAACTTCGTGTCCACTCCTCATGTCGATCATTTTAGAAATGACCCAAAACTCTATACTACTCAGCTCAGTCAGTTTCTGGATGACTGCGTGCTTACTTGTTGCAAGAGATCTTGACTGAAACCATTGAAGCAGCGAACTTTGACACCAACTAATTTACCTCAAGATTTTTATTGTATACAGCTCAT
This sequence comes from Erythroxylum subrotundum, assembly GCA_027563845.1. Lineage (NCBI taxonomy): Eukaryota > Viridiplantae > Streptophyta > Magnoliopsida > Malpighiales > Erythroxylaceae > Erythroxylum > Erythroxylum subrotundum. The sequence goes on from JAOQMQ010000194.1 coordinate 5,886,067, forward strand.
AAGAGTTGTTTCATTCACTCACATGTTGAACACAAAGTGGACGAGTAATAATTGTACCCAATTACACATATGACTAGTACCTGACACAGTTGTAATTATACATTTTTATCAGATTATACATCTAAATGTTTACTTGCCATTGTCAAGACAGCCGGCGGGTTGCACTTTGTTTTGTTGTATGTATGCTAGTTTTGTGCCCCTTATTCCTTCAGGATTGTGTCGTATTGCCAACTATAGCAAATTATCCTTGATAAGATATTGAAGAATATTATTTCAACTATGTTTATTAGGTCTGAAAACAAGCATCCTCAAATTTCTTAAGTTGCCTCTCGGCTATGGAATGTTAGGACTGCGGTTAGTAATGACACTGTTCATGAGTAATATTATATAGCAAGATGCTTTTTACCATCAAAAAATTGACATGATGCATGCTTCAATGTTAATGCACCCTTTAATTCAACTTAAACGAGCGCGGTGCAAATTCCATTTTCTAAGGAACAATTACAAAAGACTAGTGTCTGACTACACAGGATTTACATCAAAGAATCTCATCCGCAGTTCCCGGTCATAGATCACAACAGACTACGCAGACTTGTAACTCCCAACTACAAAAAGACTTGTCAAACAATATGCAATGAGCATACAAAATACAGAGGTTGATACAAAAGAAGGAAATCGGTTTCAAAGGCATTAAATCCATTCTTTGGGATTCATGCAGGCATCCAACAACTTCCACTCTTCACTTCCCTCTTCAGGTTTCTGCATTGGCAGCAAGAAAACAATCTCCCACTGTTAGATAACCACTTTCTATACATTAATTTAGTATGAGTATTCTTGTGCAGATTGTGAACCTACATGGTCATATTCCCATCGTGCAGTTAATGGCAAAGAAACAAGAATACTTTCAATTCGACCCCCTGTTTTCAGCCCAAATGTTGTGCCACGATCATACACCTTGCATTGAAAAAAGAAAAATGATAAGAGCCAGCGTATTTCAAAACCACAATGCCATGACTTATTAATGTATCTGTTTCGATTATTCAAAGATGACTGATCATTTTGTTACCAAGTTGAATTCCACATAGCGCCCCCGACGCAACTGCTGCCATGCTTTGTGCTTATCGTTAAAAGGTGTATCTTTCCTTCTCTCTATGATGGGAATGTATGCAGGTATCACAGAGTTTGCACACTCTACAATGCAACAAATTTTATGCATGCAGGCAAATTAGTAACCATTTGAACTTGGAGCTTTGCATGTAACCAAAAAGAAACACCAGTATCATTGAGCAAATACCAGTGGCAAATGAAAGAAGCATCTCCTGATCATAATCATTTAGATCGTCGAAAAATATTCCTCCAAGTCCTCGTCTCTCACCTCGATGCTGCAAAAAGCATTAAAAGTCTGTAGTTCCAAGATAAAATAGCTCCAGATTTTGCACAACACCGGCAACATCAAGGCAATCATTAAAGGATGGATTGAGTAAATCTTCGTTCAATCCACTATTCCCTTTCATAAAAAATGCTTGAAAAGTACATTTATACACTCTGGTTAGCATCAATGAGTAAACCTTTCCTAGAAACAAGAAATCAACTCTTATGTAGATAAGATAACTTGTGAATTTAGCAAAGGATATTTTAAGGTTTAATCCTGATTGAAGTTATCAGTAGGTATGGTTCCGAAAGGAAAAAAGAAAAAAGAAAAAAAGTCAGCATAGCAAGACTAAGTCCATCCTATGCCATTTTAGATTACTCAATCAGCTAAGTGTTCAGATAAGTTAGTTTAACAGTACCTTGTTTTGGAATTTCACAAGTATATGTGCAGTCTAAATGTCAGAAAAACAATGTAACATGCTTAGTGGTCCGAAACCTAATAAGAATCTAGGTGAAACAAGAAGAAATGCTCAACCCAAAGAAGAGTAACAAACGTATTTAATAAAATTAACAAGAAACTAGGTCAACCATGTCAACTCCAGTTACATACAAACTGTGTAGGGCATCAATTAGCTTTTGACAAGTGACAACTGATTGTTATCCCTCTTACACTCATTTGTAATTTAACAATCATATTAAATGCCTTTGCAATGAAAACTATGAATAAATCAAAAGAAGAAACTGAGAAACACATAAAGCATCAGCTGGCACAAGTTTTTTTTGCCCCTAAGATTGAGTTTTCTTCAGTTGAAGTACCAGGTAAACATGCAAACAAATATATGTTGCCATGATATAATTCCAAATTGAAAATTTTAATGCATAGTCCTTTATGTATAATACCATGTCTAACAAGAACACCGTCCATTCTTCCTTTGTTTCATTAATATTTTCTGGTACTGAATAAAAAGCATACCTTAATATAGAAATAGTCATCACACCATTTTTTAAACCGGGGATAAAAAGAAGAATCAAACTTGTCACAAGCTTGCTTTTGAATCTGCAAAACAAACAAATTTGGATTAGCAGGAGTAAATGATTTCACAATATTTTAAAGACACCCACCAACGCACAGTAGTGCAAAAGCACTTTCAGACTTTTATTTTCATGTTTTTTCCTCCTAAACTAACCAAATGATTGTATAATGAACAAATCAAACGTTAGAAGCATGGAATTTTCTTTAACATATCAACTATCAGGAGAAATTCATATAAAATGGTGATTTTATCCTCCGTCACCCTACTCTCCCTCTGTTTGTGCTACACGTGACAATAAACAAAATCCATGTTTGAAATAAAGATATTATCAGCATTTACCGAATGGAAATGCTTCACATCATCCTCGAAGATGTAAGCAGGAGTGAAATCGGTCCCACCACCAAACCACCATTGCTTAGGCGCTCCAGGAGCATCTGGATATCACAATGACAATAATTTACATTCAAATACTCCTTTTTCAAGTCATAGAAGCACAAATATGATTGAATGGAGTTAGTATAAGCACAACTTCTTTTAGAGATAATCTTTTATGATGTTACTCATTCTATGATGTAAGCAGCTAAAGGATTATATACTTTCATATAGTAGCCAGCCGCTAGAAAATAATAAAGTTTATATACTTGTTTAATAACTCTTACAAAGAAAGCTTAGATAGCCCTTTAGAAATGTCAATATTATCATTCATTAGAGTCACAAAGAAAAGACTAACAGATCAAAAGAACATAGCAAGCAATGATATATGTGTTTAGAGGATACAACATACACACTTGAGCAATGATATATGCATTTAGAGGTCACAACATACACACTTGACTGGAAGAATCATTAACAAAAAGTTATACATCTTTTAAAGATTAGAGTACTAGTTTGAAGTTATTATTATAGACGCAGTATAGCAGACATATCCTCGCTGCAGGTTTGGATGGTCAATTTAGTTCTAATATACATCTAAAGTCCAGCAGATAGGCAGGAAAACCAATATATGTTTCTATAAATGAAAATAGCGCATGTATCAATATTTATAAGCTAGCTTACGCTTCACAAGATGGCCGCGAAGAAAACACAACCAATAGTAGTAGTTCATAAATTGCGAGATCGAGTGAAAGTGTCAAGATAGTCAATATCATATGAAATAATCATATGCCTTCTGCATTGTAGCTTATAAGAAGTAAAAAGCGATTTGAAAATATACCTTTGGGAGCATCAGTCTCAAAGTACCTATAATTGAAATGCAACGTTGGTGCAAAAGGATTCTTAGGATGCAGCACCTAAGAAACAACATAAAGGGCAAACTTCTTATGATTGTTCACAATGTAAAAGATACTTAGGAAAATGAATAGTAAGAAAAAAGAAATTACAGAGCTGATCCCAGCAGCAAAGAAGGGAACGGGAACGGGCTTCTGATCGCCGGAAGCAGCCTTGGCAGCACGGTAAGCCTCAGGAGGCATAACACCGTAGACGACCGAGACATTAACACCAGCCTTCTCCCAAACGTCCCCGTCTTGTAAAACCCTGCTAATACCTCCACCACCACCAGGTCTTGACCAAACATCCTCCTTGAACTTAGACCCTTTATCAACTGCCTCAATGGCCTCACATACGCTATCCTGAGCGTCTCTTATCATCTTCTCAAACCTGGCCCTCACATCTCCACCGCCATTTTCAGAGTCCTGACGGAGAAATGTTGGGGGTCGCTCCGTCTCCGGGGTCTCCTTCTCGATTGAAACGGCGGAGGCCGATGTTCGCATCACAAGAGGCTTGTGTTTGACGGAAAAGAATTTGACGCTGCTTGGTAATGGGAATTTGGTGATGTGATCAGTGGAGGTTGAAGAATAGAAGAGACAACTGAGAGATGAGGAGGAGGAGGACGTAGAAGAAAGAACTGGAGTAAGCATCCCCATTTGATGAACAAAGAGAAACCCACTAATGTAAAGCTAGAACTGGATCAAGCCCATGAATAAAGATTATAAATTTAGAAGTGTAGAGATTGAATTTGGTGGCAGAAGAAGAGAGTTTTTGTGTGTGTGGTGAGGTGAACTTGTTTTATGTGTGAGTGGGAGAAGGTTGAAGATAAGGCTGTGGGTAGCTGTATTGACTCGCTTTTCATTGCCCACCGTATTGAGTAATTGGCGTTGCTAGAATAGGCAGGTTTCGCAAACAAATTATCAATTATTTTTTAATTTATTGACTAAAAATTAACTTTTTGATCATTTTAAAAATTATTGATGTGTTTAATGAATGATTTATTGGTTAACTTATTCAATTCTAATAAGCTGATTTTTAAAAGTTCTATAAGAAAACTTTTGGAATTAGTTGTTTGCTTAACGACAGTATTTCTAAAAGATCTTGCTCATTCATCTCATCTTACTTCTCAATCCTTAGGCCAGACGACTTGCCCTGAGCCCAATACCTTTGGTAGACAACAACAATACACATCCTCACCTTCAGTCTACCGCTACTCCTCTACACCTGCTACCACCAAAGCATATTCTTCCCAACAAACTCACAGCTGTATATAATTAATTTCTGATACATCCATGAGAATATAATCTCGTAGTCTAGAACATTTCAGTCTGTATATATTACACATGAAGTAAATGAAATAAAAAGCAGAAAGGTTTTCATTTCATTCTCTTTGTCTCCTTTCTCTTCATGGTATTAGAGCCACCATATTGAACAACGTCACAATGGCTCAAAATTCATCTTCAACCTCCCATCAATCTCGGCAATCACAGATCTTCACCCCTCTTCTAGATTTTCCAGCTTTGGCAAAAACACTAAACTTCAACTTGCCAATCAAATTGGATAGAACCAATTTTATCAACTGGAGAGCACAAGTGACAGCAGCTATTCGAGCCCTTGAACTAGAAAACTTCATTTCATCAAATGTATCTCCACCACCACAGGTCATCACAGAACCAGCAGCAACATCAGCAGAAGCTCCTCAAACTGTTGTAAATCCAGAATACCGCTTATGGCGCAGATCAGATCAGCTACTTCTTTGTTGGCTCCTTTCAACTATAGGTGAGGATGTAGTAGGTCAAGTAAATCAATCCTCCACCTCTCTTGAATGCTGGAAAATACTGAAAAATTTGTATGCACAAACATCAATGGTTCGGGTCCTGCAATTAAAACAACAACTGTCAACAATTCAAGAAGGCTCACAGACAATTTCAGATTACATTCAGAAGATAAAATCAATTGGAGACTCTCTTATGGTAGCAGGACATGCAGTATCAGATCATGAGCTTATCCTCAGTGCCTTAAATGGCCTAGGCCATGATTATGACCCAGTTGTCGTTCTCCTAACTCACACAATGAAGAATGCAACCCTACAAGATGTGTAGTATAGTCTTATGATGCATGAAACAAGACTTGAACAACTAAATGCTGCATCTCACACTCTAACCATTTCTTCTCCTTCAGCCAATCTTGTATCTTTTAACAGAAATCTCACTCAAACTAGAAATCAAGGAGGTCATACTTCTAGAGAAAGGGGTGGTCGTGGCAGGGGAAGATGGACTAGTGCCAATAGACTATACTGCCAACTATGCCAAAAACTAGGCCATGATGCACTTCGGTGCTACAAGCGATTTGACCAGTCATGGCATGGAAATCAGCAAATGAGACAATCAAACTCATCCACACAACATCACTCTCAAAATATTGGACAACATCACACATACAATGGGCCACCACAAACTTTCCTAGCTCAAACAAATGCTGGTACTGACCAACCTAGTGCCTCTACTTGGTATGTTAACTCTGGAGCTACAAATCACATTACTGCTGACCTCAATAATCTCTCCATTGGTTCAAACTATACTAGTAATGACCACATCACAGTAGGTAATGGAAACTCTCTACCTATTACACACATTAGCTCATCTTACATTCAATTCAAAGACAATAAACACACACCATTATCTTTACATCAAATACTTCATGTGCCAAGTATCACTAAGAATCTGTTGAGCATTTCCAAATTTACAAAAGACAACAATGTTATTGTGGAATTTTCTGACATAATGTGTTTGTTCAAGGACAAGGCCACGAGGACAATTCTTCTCAAAGGAATGCTTCAGGATGGCCTCTACAGCCTTGATGTTCCATCTTAACCTCAACATATCACTCAGTTCAAGAACAGTCCACTGCCATCCTCTCTTCCGAATACTTCTAGCCTAGTTCCTCACCCATAAACCTTTTCTACTCAACTTTCTACAAATTATGTTAATGTTTGGCATGCTAAACTTGGTCATCCATCATCAAATGTACTGAAACAAGTTCTTAATTCAATGAAAATTCATCTTAGTACCAAAGATTTGAAATTATGTGATTCATGCAAACAAGGCAAGCTTCATAAACTACCTTTTCAAACTCATGATATTTCTGCCAAATATCCCTTAGAAATTGTCTATTCAAACATTTGGGGTCCTTCCCCTTTGCTGTCAACCGAAGGCCATAAATATTATCTCATATTTGTGGATGCTTGCACTAGATTCACATGGTTGTATCCACTGAAACTTAAATCCGAAGCTCTTGCAACCTTCATTCAATTCAAAAACTTTATTGAGCTTCAACTAAACAGAAAAATAAAAGCCTTCCACACAGACATGGGTGGGGAATTCAAAGCCTTCTTGCCCTTTCTAACTAAGCATGGGATCCAAACACGTTTCAGTTGCCCTTACACCCACTAACAAAATGGCATAACTGAAAGAAAACACCGTCATATCACTGAAACAGGACTCACCCTATTAGCCCATGCCCATCTACCCTTGCGGTTTTGGCTTGAAGCCTTCACCACAACTACTTTCCTTATAAACAACCTACCATCTGCCAAATTACAAAACCTCTCCCCCTTTGAACTCTTATACCACAAACAACCCAACTACACCTATCTTAAAACCTTTGGCTGCTCATGTTTTCCATACCTTCGATTCTATTCCCCTCACAAATTTAATTTTCACACAACAAAATGTATTTTCCTAGGCTATAGCCCTGTTCATAAAGGATATAAATGTCTCACCAGCAAAGGCAAACTTCATATCTCTAGGCATGTTGAATTTAATGAGCTTGAGTTCCCTTATCCCACTCTTTTTCCCTCCAACCCCTCCTCAGTCTCTTCTTCCTCTCCTAATCTACCACTATTTGTTTTACAATCTGCTGTTTCTCCACCACAGTTTCCCTATCCAAGGACATCCTCTAGCAGCTCTCCTGTGCAAGAATTGTCTCCCATGGCTTCTCCCTCCACAGCACATCATCAGGTATTCCCTACATCTCCTCCTATTCCTATTACTGCCACTTCTTCTTCTCCACCTATTTTACCCACTTCCTCTTCCCCTTATGTCCATAATGCTCCTCCCACTCTCACCTCTACCCATCCTATGCAAACTAGATCTAAAAGCTACATTTTCAAACCTAAAACCTATTCTGCCTCTCTTCATTCTATTCCCTCCTCGGAACCTAACACTGTCACCCAAGCCCTTAGCACTCCCATCTGGTATAATACTATGTGTGAAGAAATCTCTGCTCTCCAGAGAAACCAGACATGGACATTGGTACCCTATGATCCCTCTATGCACATCCTAGGCACTAAATGGGTTTTTCGAACCAAGTATAATGCTGATGGCACTATTGCCAAACATAAAGCCCGCCTTGTAGCCAAAGGCGTTTCCCAAACCCCTGGTATTGACTTCTTAGACACCGACTCTCCTGTGGTTAAAGCCTCAACCATCAAAGTAGTCATATCCCTTGCTGCCTCTTACAATTGGAGCATTCAGCAAATTGACATTAATAATGCCTTTTTAAACGGTGACCTTCAAGAACTTGTCTACATCACTCAACCTCAAGGTTTTGAAAATCCCTCTCTCCCTCATCATGTCTGCAAACTCTCTAAAGCCCTTTATGGCCTAAAGCAGGCCCCAAGGGCCTGGTATACTAAACTTCGATCTGCTCTTCTCTAATGGGGTTTTCACAACTCTAAGGCTGACACCTCTCTGTTCTACCTAAACACCAATGGCACTATCCTGATCCTACTGGTTTATGTGGACGACATCCTCATCACAGGCAACAACCCATCACAAATACATTCAATTATTACAAAACTCAGTACACAATTTGCTCTCAAAACATTGGGCAATTTACATTACTTTTTGGGTTTTGGAGTTTACAGAAACCATATAGGCTTATTTCTATCTTAGAGTGGATACATTTGGAGTTTACTTACCCAGGCTAATTGACAGCGCGTGTCGAGTGCACTGCAAAATTTACCTGACTCTGCACACTAAAATTGTAGTTGTGATAAGTCGGAATCGAATCCACAGGGAATGTTCGGTTAATTTTCGTAATGAAATTAATCGATGAAAGCAAAGTATATGGGGGGATTTTCAAATTTCAAACAATTTAGAAATTAAAAGTAAAATTTAACTATCGAAAAAAAATTAAAACAAATAATCGAAAATGAGAAAAAGTGTCGAGTATAATTAAGGTCTGGCTCTAGGATCAATCTCGACCTAAGCACAATCAAGCATTTTCCTTCGTTCTAAAGTCTTTACAATTCTTTTCGGACTATTGATCTGAGACTAGTAAAACGCTCTACAAATCTCGATTTTCCCTTAGGTTGTAATTAACCAAGATATGATCATTGATTAAATCTAACTATCAAATAACCTAGGATACGATCTCTAGATTCAATTTGACAGTCGCATTATGAATTGGAAAACGATCAATATAGACAGTAACCTCACACGTTCGGGTTATCTAACCTAAGTTATGTTGTTCCTGTAGGAAAATCCCGGGATGTACATCACATGTACAAGGTGCGGAAAACAAAAATTTTTGTTACCGGGACCTTCCCGAAGGCCAGGATCTATGTGTCTGTATGCAAACTCAAACCTGAATAGCCAATAGAGA
>JAOQMQ010000194.1:5921136-5940918 GCA_027563845.1 Erythroxylum subrotundum
TGTGTAATAATTATAATCTAATACATTATATTTTTAAATTAATTAATTATCATTATAGTTAAAATTAAATATATATAATAATCAAATATTATTAAAAATTCCTTACATCTTTTCCATTATACGTGAAATGCATTTAATGATTCAACGTGCATTTAATGATTCAACGTTGCATTTATTGCATGAATACAAGTTGCATTTAAAACATGAGTACACGTGGTGAAGACAATGAAAACCTGTTTTAATAACACACGAAAACGTGTTTTAAAAATATATGAAAACGTTATTTTTTGGTTTTCAAAAAGTAGTTGCGGTTTTCTTGTTTTTGAAAACGAAAAATTGCCAATATCTTCGACCAAACGAGTTTTTACGGAGCATTTCCTTCTTTTTGAAAACCACAACCAAAAACGCCAAAAAAAAAAGAAACCAAACAGGCCCTAAACTCCTAATTTCTTTGTAAAATTTAATATAATCTTATTATTATTATTATTACTTTAGGATTACAGGTCAACATCTAGATTACAAAGTGTCTCTTGATTCTTAATTCACATAAATCGTTTATACTACAAGGTATTGATAGTTTCAGAGAGAATATCAAGCAAGGAGAGCAAAATAACATAAATAATTTACCTTATGCTTCCTTTCTCTTCCTGGAGATCCTGAACCCTTCCCTAATAAGGGTTTATTGTGCCTTAGTTCCTAACAGTTGGTGCTTTCATCTTGCCTTATGCCTCCTAAGCAAAATTTGGAAGATATTCAAGGTGGAAAGAAGGAAATTGTTCCTTGATAAGATCATAGCTTTCCCAACTAGCTTCCTCTGAAGGACGCTCAACCCATTTAACTAGTAGTTCTAGGTGGGAATGTCCAGTTATTTGTACCCATCGGTGAGCAAGAACTTTTTCAGGTTGTAGCACAAGTTCCTAGTCGTCATTAATAGGGAGAGATGTCAGTGGTGTGTTTGCAGATTGCCCATATACTGGTTTCAACAGTGAGACATGAAAAATGGGGTGTATATTGGATGATGTTGGTAATTCCAGCTCATACGAGATTGGTCCCACTCGCCGAATGACCTTATAGGGGCCAAAAAATCTTGAAGACAACTTTTTATTTCTTTTTTTGGCCAATGACTTTTGCTGGTATGGTTGGAGACAGAGAAAAACTGAATCACCAATCTAAAAGTTTAATTCACGCCGGTGAGTGTCCGCTTGCTGCTTCATTCTGGTTTGAGCCTTCAACAGGTGTTCTTTGAGGAGTTTTAGCATATCATCACGAGCCAGAAGTTGTTCTTCAAGTTCAGCAATTCTGGTTTCACCTTGTACAAATGGAGAAATAGTAGGAGGATCCCTTCCATAGACTAATTTAAAAGGTGTGGTACCAGTGGATGAATGAAACCCAGTATTAAAGGAGAATTCTGTCCATGCTAGAAAACGACTCCAAGAACGCGGTTGGTCCTGAACAAAGCACCTCAAATAAGCTTCAAGGCAGCGATTGACCACTTCAGTCTGCCCGTCGGTTTGAGGATGATAGGAAGAGCTCGTCCTGAGTGTGGTGCCACTGATTCTAAATAGTTCCTGGCAAAAAACACTCAAAAAGACTGTGTCTCTATCTGAAATAATGGACCTTAGGATGCCATGAAGGTGTACAATTTTCCTAGAAAATTTTTCAGCAACCACCTTGGCAGTATATGGGTGAGAAATAGGGATAAAATGAACATACTTACTGAGGCGATCAACAACTACTAGAATTGTATCATAGCCCCCAGATTTTGGTAAACCAGATATGAAGTCTATTGAGATGTCCTCCCATATTCTTTCGAGTAATGGTAGAGGTTGTAAAAGGCCAGCAAGTGTCAAGGCTTGGTATTTTGCTTGTTGACAGATTAAGCAATTTTGAACATAAGTCTTCACATCATTTTTGGCCAGAAGAAAGAAGCTGTTAATTGCTTCAATGTTTTTAAATAGCCCCCATGTCCTGCTGCTAGAGTATCATAGGCTTCAACAAGGAGCATATGTCGAATAGGATGGTTATAAGGAACCACTAATCGCTCCCTAAAATAAAGCTTGTGATCTACCAATTGAAAATTAGAATGGGAAGAAGGATTTTGATCAAGATTATCTATGATAGTACGGGTATAAGGATCATTCAACAAGGCATCATACCAATGGGAGAAATCAAGGGGTACAGGAAGTGTAAGTGCTAACAACTTAACATTTTGTGGACGCCTGGATAGTGCCTCAGCTCCTTTGTTTTCTTATCCAGCTTTGTAAATAATTGTGAAGTCAAATGGTAATAACTTAATGCGGAGTCGTTGCTATTCATTGGTAGTCAAACGTTGGTTGAGGAGATATTTGATGTTGTTATTGTCTGTTCTCACAAAAAATTTACGCCCCAAAAGATAGTGTTTCCATTTCTGTAAAGATAACACCAAGACAAGTAATTCCCGATCATAAGTAGATTTAAAACGGTTTAGAAAGAAAAGACCTTTACTGAAATATGCAAGGGGGTGTTCATTCTGAAGTAATATTGCTCCAATTCCTTCTGAAGAAGCATCACATCCTACCATGAAGGGTTGAGTGAAATTTGGGAGCTGCAAAACAAGTATTGTAGCGAGTTCATCTTTGAGCTGAGAAAATGCTTTTATTGCTGCCAAAGACCAACAAAAAGAGTTCTTTTTTTTGAGTTTAGTTAGTGGTTTGGCCAGCATTCTATAATTCTTTACGAACCTTCGATAATATCCTGTCAAACCCAAAAATCCACGTAACTCCTTCACATTGGTAAGTACAGGCCATGCTGTGATTGCTTGAATTTTTTTCTTGATCCACCTCTACGCCTTGGCTGATTTATATGCCCCAAGAAGGATATGCGCCGCTGTCCAAACAAACATTTGGATGATTTAGTATGGTATTGGTGGTCTTTAAGAAGTTGTAAAGTTTGCTGTAAATGGTTCAGATGTTGTTCCAATGATGGACTGTAAACCAAAATGTCGTCAAAAAAACTAAGATGAATTTTCAGAGATAAGGTCAGAAGAGGTCATTCATAGCTGATTGGAAGGTTGAAGGAGCATTAGTAAGACCAAAAGGCATTACGACAAATTCATAATGACCGGAGTGGGTTCGAAAGGCTATTTTATGGATATCTGGGGGATTGACCCAAATTTAGTGGTAGCCGGATCGAAGATCAATTTTTGAAAAAATAGTGGCTCCGTGTAGCTCATCCAGAAGTTCATCTATGTTTGGGATTGGGTATTTTTCTAGAACTGTAATTTCGTTTAGGCCCCGGTAATCTACACATATCCTCCATGAATTATCTTTCTTTTTTATAAGAAGCACAGGACTTGCATAGGGGCTGGTACTAGACTGAATGAACCCTTTCTTGAGTAAATCAGAGACTTGTTGCTCAATTTTGGTTTTGACAATAAGGATAACGGTAAGGTCTAATGTTGGGTGGCTTAGAGTTTGGAAGGAGATTAAAAGCATGGCAATGTTGGCGATAGGGTGATAGGGTACTAGGTTCTTCAAACACTGTTTCAACTTTCTGCAAGTATTTTCTAAATTGGAGCAGTGATGGAATTTTCTGGGTTTGTTGTATCTCTGCATAAGAACTGGAAACTAACTTCTTGATTTGGTTTAGGAGGTACCCCTTGGAGCTTGTATTTCTTGCCATTCAAGTGAAAAACGAGGAATAATATTTCGTTCCAATTTGCCTACACAGTGTTCAGGGAAGCAAGCCATTTGATACCTAAGACCAAGTCAGCTCCACCCAGAGAAAAAGGATAATAATCTTCAGTAATTGTGAGACCCGGCAATTGAATGGAGACATCAGGATAGATACGATTACAACAAATTACCTCCCTATTACCGATCTGCACACCAAAAGAGGGTACCTTTTTTACAGGCAATTTTTGCTCTTCCATGATTTTTTCAAATACAAAATTATGGGTGGAGCCGCTGTCCACCAGAATCAACACCTTGCGGCCTCCAAGCACTCCTTGCAGCTTCATAGTCGTGCTCGTTGGATTACCCAATATTTCGTGAAAGGAAATCTCGTCATATTCCTCTGTTCCGTCGCCTTCAGCTTCGTTTTCGGCCAAAGCCTCTGCTTGTGCGCCGTCGTCGTCGTCTTCGGCCAGCTCCAGGAGAGTGAGGGTCGCGGCCTTGCAGCGATGGCCAAGAGAGAACTTCTCGTTGCAACAGAAACACAGCCCCTTCGAAATATGCAGTTGTCTCTCCTGGTCCCAAGTGCGTAGCGTCGCTGGTCGAGAAGAAGCAGAAGCAGATGTGGAACGTTGTGCTGTTTGGTTGCTGGTGAATGGACCTGCACGTGGCAAATTGGAAGTTTGGGCCTATGAGGTATTGGGCCTATTAGAGTTGACCCATTGATTTGCTTTTGGCCCACTTTTAAGATTGGTCTTTTGTTCAAACTATAGTGCCAAACTCATTGCCCGATAGACAGATATGGGCTTGTGGATTCTCACATCAAATTTTAATTCATCTCGCAGGCCATTAAGGAAAATATCCAAGAGACAATGTTTGGGCCAATTTTTGACTCGAGTCGAACATTTAGCAAATTCCTGACGATATTTTTGTATTGTACCCATTTGACGAGCAGCACAAAGATATTCATCAGGATTCTGGAATTCAGCAGGACCATATTGTTCTTGAGGCGCATTCACTAACTCCTCCCAATACAAAATGGTTCTATTAGAATTGATCCAAGTAAACAAATCAAGTGCATCACCTTCCAAATACATAGCCGCTACGTTAACTTTCGATTCTTCAGGTGTTTGATAATACCTGAAGTACTTCTCAGCCTTCAAAATCCAACCACGTGGATCTCCTCCTTCGAATTTTGGGAATTCTATCTTAGTATAAGGTAGAGGCGTGGTACTTCTATGACCCTAATATTGTTCTCCTTCGTCCTCTGTCTCATCATTCCAATGAGATCTTCCCCTTGTTCGCGGATCATTACTACTCTCAGGTTTCTTCCCCTTGTCAGCTTAAGCTTTCAACGCAGCTACATCAACAGCTATGGTGTCAAATATCTCAAGACGAGAGGATATGACAGCTAATTATTGGGATATTGGTTCTGGTATATTATCGTGGGTTTGTGGTGGAGGGTTATTGGTGGATGAACGAGTGATAACCATGGCTCTGATACCAAAATGATAGAGACCAGAAGATGAAAATAGAAATACTGAATAGTATGAATTTTTATTGATAAATCTGAGAGCAAGTATCTTGAACTCCTAAGGCAGTCCGTATGGAGAGGACTAAACTCCAATACAAATATGTTAATCATTCAAGCTGCTCACTTGCTCTAACTATCAGATATTTATAATGCTAGACTCCTAACAACTCATAACAGATTCCTAAGGATTCGCAAATAAAAGATAATGCATAATAAATAAAACCAATCGGTAAAATAACCGAATAGCTAAAATAATGGGATGTGACTACTGGATGTGTGTTGGAATCAAGCTACTGATTGACTAAAGCTTGGCCCATCTGATCCTCATGTGCTTTTCTAAATTTCCTCCTAAAATAAGTCTTAAGAATCGGAAGTGGAGGTGTCACATCAACTCCTGCTGCTGCTAATGCTTTTGAAGACTTGTAGTAACGACTACAACGCCTGCTTTACACCAACCAGATTTTTCTAAAACATTTGACCCTTTGGAACTGTAATAAGAGCAGTTTTATCCCAAGATAACCATCTAGTGGCATTTTTTAGTAAGAAGCTTCCGCCTTGCCAGATTCGTATTTTTACTGATCATCAGAGCATTAAGCATATGGTGTTTCCGACGATCCAAGCTCAAGATCAACAAAAATGGCTTACAAAACTAATTGGGTACGAATTTGAAATTCATTACACACCTGGTAGGGAAAACAAAATGGCTAATGCCCTTTCTCGACTGTCCAGTAACACTTCTTCCATCCTCCTAGTTATCCCATCTCTTTCTTTTCCTTATGTAAACCAGCTTTCCCAGTATTTTAACACCCCTTCTGCTTAAGAAGTTATGATCCAACCTTACAGCCCCATTATAGTTTCCACCATGGCCTCCTATACTACCATAACAACATTTACATCCCTAAACCTACAGGATTCCAACAATAATTACTTACCGAATTCCACTCCCATCGGGGGCCATTCTGGTGTCCGCGCCACAACTTCACCGCATCATATCATCCTTCAACTAGCCCAACATGCATAAAGACATAAAAAATTCATTAGTGAATGTCATGTACGCTATCAGAACAAAGCCCTCACCTAGAAACCATATTTTACATTGCAGCCTCTTCCAATTCCATCACAAATATGGAGCGAGATTACAATGAATTTTATTACTCACTCACCAAGCTCTCATGGGAAGACAATAATCTGGGTTATGGTAGACCGCTTGATAAATGTTGCACATTTTTTTGCCTTGCCTCATAAATATTCTGTTATTCACAAAAGCAATAATCTATAATCACAAAGCCAATATCTATATTTTATTTAGATCATTAAGTACACAATAAATACCTCCAATGTTTGGCATGAAATCTAAATGCATTCTCTCCATTTTGAACACCACAATTTATCAATATCAACAAACCTTGTGCAAGAAAGGAAGCTTATGGTAGAAGACTCAATATTTTGTTTTCACATCCACACGCTATATGCACACAATCTCACCATATGTTATTCCTTATAACATATTCTACCTTAAGGGGTGGAAAAGAATAATTGTGTCATTTCAATAATGTTATTAACTATAGTTTAATGGGACAATATATAGTTATTTGTGTACTACCATGTGCCTTAAATGCAATTAGTAAATTATTAACCATCTTATTATGATTATTAAACATACATTAGGCAATTCGATTAATAGTCATGAATATGAAATTAATGTTATGATTATATTAGTCCACATGTTTCTAACATTCTCCCACTTAGACAATATAATCAAATCACCATATTAATCTTCATCATCCAAAAGCAGTCAAGTCATATGCAATATTATATCAATAGGATATATATACCATATATGATTAGACCCTGAAGATGTTCAAATACAACAATAACCATTAAAACAATATGCATGCAGTACAACAACTGAGACTACGCATTTGTCTCCTTTTATAGCTGTCATTTCATCAAACTACATATATACATCAACATATATATGACAATATTAACAAGAAGTGACTGCAAACATCATTATACATGTTTTATATATATAAGTCATAAGCAATCCGTATAAAGTACTAATATATTCAATACAAAATAGCAAACTCCCACTAATTTTATCAAGTTAGGCTCCTAATAATCCCATGCGGGAGATGTGTTCCGCAAATACACATATAGGTAAGTCTTTTGTAAGTGGATCTACTAACATGCTAACTATAGGCGTATACTCAATAATAATGAGTGATTCAATGACTTTCTCTTTAACAAAATAGTACTTTATATCAATATGCTTTGAGCGAGAAGTACTTCTAGTGTTCTTAGAGAAAGCTACAACTGAAGAGTTATCACAATACAATTTCAGCGGACTCGAAATAGAGTCTACAATACCCAATGTTGAAATAAAATTTCACAGCCATATTGTTTGACAAGTTGCCTCATAGCACGCCATATACTCTGCCTCTATGGTCGAGGATGTTGTGAATGTTTGTTTGACACTTTTTCATGATACAGCTCCTCCAGCCATCATAAAGATGTAGTCTAAAGTGAACTTTTTATCATCTACACATCCTGCATAATCAGCATCACTGAACCTAACTATATCAAGAATGTCAGTTCGCCGATAAGTCAATATATGATCCTTGCTACCCTGAAGATACCTCATGAGTTTCTTAGCCGCTTTCCAATGGCTAAGTTCAGGATCATTTAAGTATTTTCCCAACACGCCTACAATAAAAGCAATATCAAGGAGTGTGCATACTTGCGCATACATCAGACTACCTACAAGTTTGCATAAGGAACGATTTTCATTTCATCTCTCTCTTTATCATTTTATGAACTTTGGGCCTTTGAGAATTTGTCACCCTTCACTATTGGTGCCTTTCCTGGAGAACAAGAATGCATATTGAATCTTTTCAATATCCGATCAATGTACGTCTTTTGAGACAATCGAAGAATCTCATTAGCTCTATCTCGGAGAATCTAAATTCTAAGTACATAAGAGGCCTCACCATGATCCTTTATATCAAAATGGCTAAATAATAGTTATTTTGTCTCAAATAATAGATCAGTATTATTAGAAGCAAGTAGAATGTCATCAACATACAGTATCAGAAAAATGAAACAGCTCTCATTGAACTTCGTACATATACATTGATCAAGTACATTCTCCTTGAAACCATTTGCAATAACAACATCAAACTTGAGATACCACTGTCTTGATGCTTATTTTAACCCATATATAGACTTATTAAGCTTGCAAATCATGTGTTCTTTACCAATCATCTCGAAACCAACTAGTTGAGTCATATAAACATCTTTATACAGATCTCCACTTAAGAAGGTTGTCCTCATATCCGTTTGATTGAGTTCCAATTCAAAATGATCAACTACAATCATGATGATTCGCAGTGAATCTTTGGTAGAAACTGGTGAGAAGGTTTGTTTGAAATCAATCCCTTCTCTCTGGCTATAACCTTTAGCCACAAGTCTGGCCTAATACATTTCTACTTGTCCACTTGAGTCATATTTAATTTTGTAAACCTGCTTGCACCCATTGGGTTTGCAACTTTAGGTAGTTCAACTAACTCCCAAACTCCATTTTGTGATATAGAACTCAACTTATCTTTCATTGCATTCATCCACAACGTAAATTGAGGACTATTCATGACTTCTTGAAAACTAACTAGTTTAGTATTATCTCCTACATCAAACTTATGTTCCTACAAATAGACAATATAGTTATCAGGAATGGCAGGTCTAGGCATTCTTCATGATCTCCTGAAACAACATCATAATCCCCAGTATCAATGACTTCATCTTGTTCTTGATTATAAGGTTCATTATGAGATTCTACTGGAATCTATTCAATCATAGGGTCATTAGTAGGAGCGGAAGCGATGAGTACAGGGATTAGAACACGTTCTTCCCTAAATACAACTTCTCTTGACCCTTGACTTAAACCAAATTCATCTTCAAAATAAACCACTTTATTTGATTCTATAATTATGGTCTTGTGAGATGGACAATAGAATCTAGAACCCCTTGATCCGACGGTGTAGCCTACAAAATAGCCACTAATAGTTTTCGGATCAAGCTTCTTAGATTGCGGATTATAGGGCCTCACTTCTGCTTTGCATCCCCAAATATGAAAATAACACAAGCTTGGTTTCTTACTTGACCATAACTCATATGGAATCTTTGGGACTGACTTGCTAGATACTTAATTCAAGATATAATCAATTGTCTTCAACGTCTCACCCTATAAAAATTATAGCAAACTAGAATGAATCAACATACACTGTAATATATCAAGAAGTGTGTGGTTTCTTCTTTCAACTATTCCATTCTACTGGGGTGTTCTTGGCATTGTATATTTTGCTTCAATAACACGTTCTTGCAAGTATCTAGCAAAGGGTCTTGGATTCCTTCCACGCTTATCATAATGCCTATAATACTCTCCACCTCTGTCAAAATTAACTATCTTGATTTTCTTCCCCTTTTGAAGCTCAACATTTATCTTGAAAATCTTAAACGCCTCCAAAGATTTAGATTTTTCACGAATGAGCTCCATATGACCGTATTGGGAAAAATCATCAATAAAAGTGATGAAGTATTTATAACCACCAATAGCAGGTGGAATAAATGGTCAACATATATCAGTATGAATCAACTTCAACAATTCTGAGCACCTATATGTTTTGCTTTTTCTAACCTTAGTAGTCAACTTTCCTTTAATACAATCAACACAGGCAGTGAAATCTGAAAAATAAAGATCCTGAAGCACACCATGTTTTACCAACCTCTTCATTCTATCTCTAGAAATGCGGCCTAAACGTTTGTGCCATACATAGAAGATCTCAAATCCAATCTCATACGTTTAGAATCAACAACAATATTAAAGGAAGAGGAAGAAGCAACATCATTCAACTCAAGTTTGCATAAATTTTCACATAAAATTTCATTTTCCACCAAAAGAGAGTCATGATACAGAGTCACTTTTCCAGTTCCAAAAAGAATACTATAACCTAATCTATCCAAAATAGATACAGAAATCAAATTCCTCCTAATAGAGGATAAATAAGCGACATCATATAATACCAAAAGATGTCTTGTATTCAACTATAGTCTAATTGTCCCAAAAAATTCAACTTTGACTTTGGTATCGTCCCATGTACACATGTTGCTCAGAACTAGTCAGCCTTCTTCGACTTGTCAGTTTCTGCAAAGAATTGATAACGTGAATTATTGTTCCAGTATCTAACCACCAAGTATTTGAAGGCACATGAATAATATTGGACTCTAAACAAACCATCACAAGATAATTACCTTTCTTCTCTATGTGAGCTTTGAGCTTTCGAAAATCAGCTTTCTTGTGCCCAAAATTCTGACAAAAGTTGCACTTCTCTTTGAAAAACTTATTCTTCTAACTAACAGAAGATGTGCCTACGTGTCCATTGCCTTTAGGACTAACAACTTTCTTCTTGAAAGGCTTTTGGTTACTTGAGTTATTAGAAGTGAACTTTCTCTTTTGAGAATTGTTGTGGTTTGTCATCATGGAGATGCTTCTTGCCCTTCCTTTTTCATGTCATCCTCTTCCTTAGCAAGAATATCAGTCATCTTCTCAATAGTCCATTACTCTTTCTAAGCATTATAGCTTGATCTGATCAAATCAAATTTGGAAGGAAGAGTCTCCATCACAAACCATATCATGTAATCCCCACCCATGTCCATATTTATAGCCTTAAGCTTATGGTAACAACTCATAAGCTTGTCGATGTGAGCCCTAAAATCATTTGCACCATCGTAAATGGTGTGATGAAGCATGTTTAAGTACTCATTCTTCTCATTCTTTGAGAACTTCTAGTACTTTTTCGTAATGGCAGCAAGAAAATCCTTTGCACTATCAGCCTCGAGAATACTACCACGAATGAATTCATCCATGTGATACCTCTTAATCATCAAACAACATTTGTTAGAGTATTCCCACTCCTCATAGTATTTCCTTTCCTTCTCAGAAGCATCATCAACAGGTTTAGGTGGTGAATCAATTCTCAAGGCCAAGTCTATTCGCATGATAGTCAAATTCATCATGAGAGATTCAACCCACTGCTTGTGGTTCGTTCCATTTAGTATCAAGTTGGCAGAGACTCTCAAATTGCTTAAAGCTGAATCAGAACCAAGGGCAATAACCATAATATGCATGTTAAAATAGAATAATGCAATTTGTGTTCTTTTTCTCAAAATTAATTATATCATTCATGCTAGAGTCCCTTAAACAAATATAGAACTCATTCACAGATAAGAACAGTTTATTAAATATTACAACCAAAACATCAATGTACTATCGAAAGGATAAAAAAATTGTGGGCTCATAATATTTCAATAAAATTTCTTCACTATATTAAGCATCCTACTAAGTAGTAATTATCGACAGGATAATTAATTACCCGTATGGATTTTAATGTTATTTTAAAGGAAAACACAAAATTTTAAACATATATTAATATTTAAAAAATTCCTCATCATAAATAGTTTCACATGCTCAATTTTACGACAGCTAAAAATAATCATTTACTATTGTCAACAAATAATCATGTTTATGCCACAATATGATTAAAACAATTAGAATTATCAAATAAAAAATTACTAATTAATCTTGTGCATAAACATATGGAAAAATAAAAAAAGGAGCAAAATGAAGAAAAATGGTCCAAAAAGGACCTTGCACGTGCCCCCACATGCGTTGTACAGAAAATTATATATACATATGTATATGTATGTATATATATATATATATATATATATATATATATATGTGTGTGTGTGTGTGTATATATATATATATATCATTTTAGTTAGGTCCGTGGGTCGACCTGACTGCAACTCCCACTCCGGCCTTTGATTTTCAGAGATTTTTTAGGAGTTTTCTTCCATTTCTCACGCTCTATGAATTTCTCATATCCATTTCAGCCAAAAGCGCTCCAAAACTTGAAAATATCTAACCCATTTCGATCATTAACAACAACACAAATTTTTTTCAGAAAACTAACCCAAAATCGTGATTTATTTGTCCAAAACAAAGGTAAAAGACATCAATAACAACCAACAACATTTTCTGCACGTTAATGCATCATTTCGAAGTCATATATGCCAAAAATCGATTTTTAAAAAACAGGTTTATACCCAAATATAAGTCCTAAAATCAAATGACCATAGAACTCTAATACCAATTGCTATTCACAAAAGCAATCATCACCAATCACAAAGTCAAGATCTACATTTTATTTAGAGCATTAAGTACACAATAAGATTAACATGCCTCCACTATTTGACATAGAATCTTGATGCATTCTCTCCATTTTGGATACCACAACTTATCAATATTAACAAACCTTGTGCAAGAGAGGAAGCTTATAGTAGAAGATCCAATATTCTGTTTTCACACCCACACATTATATGCATACAATCTCATCATATGTTTCCTTATAACATGCTCTACCATAAGGGGTAGAAAAGGAAAATTGTGTCATTTTAAAGATGTTATTATCTATAGTTTAATGAACCAACATATAATTATTAAAGTACTACTATGTCCCTCAAATGTAATTAGTAAATTATTAATCACATATTAGGCAATTCGGTTAATATTCATGAACATGAAATTAATATTGTGATTATATTATTCCATATATTTCTAACATATTCTGCAACTTCCTTGACGTAAAATTTTCTCAACACTATCTTCAAGTCCCACGGGATGCCTAAATCAATCATCAGCGATCAAAACCATATCTCCATTAGTCATTCTGAAAGGAAATTTTTATACTCACTTATAACAGTGCATACTGTTGTAATACATGCATGTATGGTGTGGATGACTAGGTACATGATATACCATTTATGTACTTCATTTACTTATGTAGACTTATCCCCTCCCCCTCACTTAATCTCTTCATGTACTTACTTTATTACTTAGGCTTTTCCCATTCTCTCATTGAATAACGTACATGTACAAGAGTCCTATATAAGGACATGGAATTTCACTTTGTAAAGATAGACGTTGATAAAAATAAGAAGTCGATTCTTACTTATTTCCTTTCATTCTCTTGTTTGTTTCTATTTGGGTATTTTATTCACAACACATACCACCTGACGGATGGCCAATCCGAGGTTGTGAACAGCTAACTTGAAGTCTACCTGCGATGCTTTGCAAGTGATGGACCGCAACAATGATCTCAATGCCTTCATCTTGCAGAGTACTAGTACAACCTCTTTTTACTCTTCTATCAAAATGACACCCTTCCAAGTCTTGTATGGACGTTTACCTCCCTCTATTCCTTCATACATAGTGGGGTCTACCTCGAGTGAAGCCTTTAAACAGACAAAACATCTTAACTAAACTTGAAAATCTTTCCCACGGCAACCACTGAATGGAGCAAAAGGCAAATCACAAAAGACATGAGAAAGAGTTCACCGTTGGATATTAGTCTATGTTAAACTTTGACCTTGCTGCCAAATATCTGTTCAACAATGACTCTCTCCGACGCTTTCAAGGAAATTTTATAGACCCTTTCAAGTTTTGTGCAGGATTGGCAAGGTGGCTAATGAACTCAAGTTACCGACAACTGCTTGTATTCATCCTGTCTTTTATTTTCCATGCTTCGTTGTTGCTATAGTAAACCAGACACTCCAACTTTCTCACAGGCCATCATTGGAACTCGTATCTCCAAAAGGTCCTATCAAGCAGCTTTTGGTGCAGGTACCCCCTACTTCCCAATCAGGTCCGAGATAGCTGACTCGACCTTGAGCCCGAACTCAAAGACGAGAGACAGCCCGTTTGAGACCGAGTCCGAACCGAAGCGAGGCGGCCGAAGCCGGACCGTTGGCCATCTCTAATAATTTACCTTCCTTTCTCTTCTTGGAGCAGAACCTTCTCAAAAGTCAGATGGGGGGATTAATGTGCTAGTTTGAAATTATGTTTCCCACACAGCTAGACGCCTATACGACATTTTATGCGTAACTCAGGGTTAAGATAATATTAATACAATATTACTAATTCAAAAAGTTTACTTCTAATGTTCATTATTTAATTAATTGCAGGGTTGGACCACTAAACACCACAGTGCATATGTGATCAGATATTGTCAAACATTGCACTTATCCAATCTAATTTAACGACTTCTTGTGTAGAAATTTGCTATTTCCTGTCACAACGATAAGCACAGGCCTAAACCTATGGTTTCTAGGGCCACAAGCCCAAAAGTTGGGAACACATACCTCAGTGCAACGCGGCACATTGTGAACTGCGGAACAATATGACCCAAAGGCCATCCTACTAACAACTTTCGGTGAAATCTGAACCACCACAAAAATATGTAAAAGTCCGAAGTCAAAAACCAATACCCATATTAAGTACATCAACCATAAGGTTCAACATAAACATAAGCTTCAAGATACAACATAAACATAAGCTTCAACATAAACATAATGTCTAACAACTGGAATAATCTTAAAACAGCCCTGCAAGCATCATCGACACAGGACACAGATAAACGGCATGCTTATCTAACGGGATTCTGATGCAAATATATAAACATGCACATCTTGAAATTTCTGGTTCAAACAACTGGCACATTCTTCATTACGAAGTCATTACTTTTTCAGTCCTCAAGGGAGAGCTGCATAACAATAAGAGTTGGGCACTCTTCTCTCCCACTGGTAAGCTGTTCAATCACAAGAACCACGAGCCTCACCATTACCTTAAGCTTTTTCCAACCCCGAAATATCATGCTCTCCTTCAAAGAAACAAAACACCATGACAAAGTAAAAGTTTAGGGCTAGTTCACCAGTGATGCACAACAATAAAAGATGTGAAAGTAGAATTGAACATTAGTAAATGAGTTCAGAGATCAGAACCTCAAATTGAACACCACCGGCAAGTTTTCCGAGCAGCATGCGCAACTGTTTGCGCACTGGTGCAGTCACTTGCACCCCATTTTCCTGCACCAGTAATGGGGTAAATTTGGCTGATTGCTATTCAGAATCATCATAAAGTTCTCCATCATCAGAAAGCTCATCAAATGATCTCATATCAAGTTGGTAGCGAAGGATTCCTCCAATTCCTCCAAACCCTCTGCAAAACTGGGAACCCTCTTGCGATTTGTTGGTAACAAACTCAAGACTGCAGCCAAACTTCCTGTACTCATTAGCAAACCATTCAAGCAGCGGCATCTTTTCCTGAACTTCCAACTCAACAGAGGTAGTTGAATCCAAAAAGGCACTCGAATGAGCCTCTTGCTCCTTATTCAAATGCTTCACAATAATTTCACCAGTAACAGTGTTTTTCAGCACATACCGGTTAATATCAAGATTTTCCCACACGATAAGAATTTCAACAGCACCCATTTCCAAGCCCTTCAATGTGTCTTCAACACCAAAAACATACTTTCCAGTATCCTGGCTAATCTCCTCAAAGTATTTTCCAATCAAGCGCTTTTCCTGTATGAACTTCACATTCGACAAAATCTCAGCTGAAAGCTCAATAGCTTGGTTGAAACCATTTTCCCCACCATAGGAAACATCAACCACATTCAATATCTTGGCTTGCAAGCGAGGATCAAACATGTCGGACTGGCTCAACTCAGTTTTGAAGTCAGCTGAACCGGCAAGTATCAGCCCTGCAACATTAGGCTGACTGGTAGCAGGATTGATAAAAAACTGTGTGGCAAGCTCTGCAGTTTTCCTGACATAGTTATGTCGTTTTTCCATCCTAAGACGAGCAAAACGCAGCGCAGACTGTCCTCCCCTACCATGCTTCTTTGGCAAATCAACAGTAAATTTATGGAGCACTTCTCTTGTATTCCCACTTAACGTCCCAAACAGGGTGCCATTTCCATCCATGACAATGAAACCAAATTTGTCATCAGATTCCAAGAGCTCATTTAGTGCTTCTGTGTGAAATTTGTTGTCACAGAGGTAAAGTGATGCATTGATGGGCCTAAAAGGCTCAAAATCAATGGTTACTTTCTTTTCTTTGCCATCTTCATTAACAACTGTTCCGGTGTAAAGCACCAAGCCATTAGGAGGAACCTTGTTATAAAGCTTCAGCCTCTGTTGCGCAGATGTAATGGCAGCCAAGACAGACTGACGATTGACTCTACTCTTAATGTTTGAAGCAGTTCCATATTCATCACCAAGCATTTTTGTGACCCGAGATATTTGATCACGAGGAGGCATGATAAGAGATATCATGCTAGTACCGTTACCCCTTGCAGATTCCAATCCCTTAATCAGCTTTTTGATTTTCCATATCTCAATGTTCTTATCTGATTCATGACCATCTGCCATTTTCACTGACTAGCCAAGATCCAAAAGTTCTGATTGATATAAACCTGACAGGAAAAAAGAAAACAAAAATAAGAACAAAATCTAGCAACCACCTCAAACGGCCTCTTCAAACATCATAATCGTGTAAAAAGCCCTTGAACTATGAGCAATTCTATCTAGGGAAATAACCCATACAAACAGTTTGATTTAATATCTTGAAAACCAGACAAGCATTAATCACAGGAGTGAGCATGGGCGAATGAGATTCGTTTTATCACTATGATTTCTGATTCATTATCAGGTCTATACTGATTCACAATAAAAAACCATAAACCAAAACAAGACACGGGAATTGAACACTACATGTCAAAATCTAAACTATAGGATTATCTCTGATGTAGATTCTTATCTAACAATTAATAAATATTTCTACTAAAATTTTATTAGTTTTCCCCATCATCAAACTCTACCAAAACAACAGAATAATAATAATAATAAATAAGCCCAAGTTTAGAAGATTCAATTGTCTTAAAAACACAAACAGATAGTACGATCCAAAAGAGTTTTACCTGGTACGAATTGAAACCTCTTAATCTGAATTCCCGAGAACCTGAAACAGAAACATACAATAACAAAAGATCTTTGATTCAATATCACAAAAATAAAAGCAAATCTGGAGATATGAACAAAGAATACCGGAAGTTACGAACCTTCTTAGGAGACAAAGAAAAGTAAGTAAACAAACAAAGATCAGTGATTCGAATGGCCACGAACAAAGGAAAAATTACACACGTTATATATATATACATATAATAAAAGGAGCAGTAACGGTAGAAAGTTAAAAAGGATTCACGCATTTATTGAAATTAGGGTTTCCTTTTATAATTTTCTTTTACACTATAATATTTTCTCTTTTTTTTTTAAATGAGAAAAATAACGTGCCCATTAACAGATTACTATTTTCGATTAGGTTTCATTTCGCCTTTTCCCTTCCTTTTATTTAATATTTGTTAATAAATTATGTCACAAATTATTAAATGTCCTACTCTACATAATGTCCAACTCTTGTTGAGCATATATTATAGAAAATTTACCATTTTAAATTATGTTCCTTTTATTTATTATGTATGGTTTCAATGAATCCATTTTTAATCATTCTCTAATCCAAATTATCTTTTTTAGGAAATAAATAGCATACATTGATATACTTGGGAATTTGTGTATTACATAACATATATTGATTTGTTCATTTGTGAGAGCAAAAATTGATGTTTTGGGTTATGACTACAATTATTGAAATTGAAAAAATCTTTGGGGTATACTTTGTGAAATTTCCTCTTGACTTTAAACAAGATTTCTAGAGGGGTACCCTTAACTCGTGACAAAACAAGAAATTTTTGTAAGGGCTTCTCTTCACCTACGATAAAACAAGATATTTTAAGGAGGGTTTTTATTTTTCACTGCTTTAGATGATAAATCCTAGATACTTAAAACATTTTTTCTATGGTATAACTTCTGAACAAATCTTTACTTCCACATCGGAAGCTACCCTATGATCTAAAAGTAGACTCTAAATACTCAGTCTTAGTCTTGCTCAATTTAAAGCTCTTCGACTCAAAGATATCCCTCTAAAGTTCTAATTTGACATTGACACCCTCTTTTATTTCATCCATTAAAACGGTGTTATCAGTAAGCAATATACAACAAGGCACATTCCTTTAGATATTCTTGGTGAATTCATTCATCACTACTGCAAACAAAAAGGGACTCAATGAGGAGCTTTAGTATATCTCCTCCTATTATCCTTACACCTTTATACATATCCCTAATAACTCGTATATATGTCATAAGAACTCCTTTATGTAACGTCCCAATATCCCATAGTAGGGGCTAGGACCCTAGAATAGTGTAAATGAGAGTATACTGAGAATTGAAGTGCATTTGATGCATCATAATTTCATGCATCCTATGGTATATTTAAATATGTGAATTGTGTCGATATTCATTAAAAGAATTGTACATGCATTCATTGACATTTTTCGGATATAATCTACTTAATTACTTAAAACTCAATCCTTATCCCTCCAATCCCCGCTAAAAAATGCCAATGCTTTCAATTGTTTCATGAAGCATTTAATGCTTCTGAATTCATTTCATTCTTCCAAGAATGTTAAAGCTTTTCATAAGCAAGAGCATTTAATGCTTTTCGAATTACCTTTTGGTTTATTTAAATAAAGCATTAAATGGTTCTGAAGAGTGGAAAAAGCAAGAGCATTTAATGCTTTTAGATTTAAGTTTTGATTTAATTAAATAGAGCATTAAATGGTTCTGCAGAGGTGGAAATCATGCTTCTCTCCCAAAATAACCCTAATGCCTTTTATTCCACCTCAAACAATTGCCGCATCTGTCAATTAACTTTCCAAAAGCATTGGCATTTTTTCAGTTAACCCTAATGTCGAAATTAGCTCGCCAAATCGCCGATAATGATCAGGTATTATTTTCAGTTGTTTGCTTCTTGGTTTTATTATTTTGGGTCCTTTTGATAATGGTGGTTTTTGTTACTCTGGATCTTTTTGAAATAGGTTGTAGATAATTGCTATCACTCCGCTTGAACCAATTAAGACTTTATTTCAAGTATTATTTGCCGTTGTTTTTTTCTTAATTTTGTGCACTGTTGTGTTTCATGATAGTGATTTTTTTTGTTCCGAGTCTTTTGAAATTGTTCACGAGAAGCTGCAATAAAAGTCTAATTTTAGACAAATAGGATCTGAAATTGAGGAGGAAGTGATTAAATGCATGTTACATGTGTTATTACTCTTTTGAGGAGAAGTGCCAGCATTTAGACTTTCTTCTTGAGAGATGAGCTTCTTCAAAGTTTGAACTGTTGAGACAGCCAAATGGATGGTCTTAATAATGAGATAGTTTATATTTCATGCTTCTCACCTGACATAAACATGTTTCCCACCAACTTCCTACTTTACGGCTATTGACCCAAACAAGCATGGGAAAAGCCAATGTATATTAACTTGCAAAAGGTTCTCAAAGCCTTTACTGTGGTGTACTATATGCCATATTGCAGCATACAAAACTATTTTAAGAGATAGCTGACTACTTCTAAAAGTGTTGGAGCATAAAATATTAGCATTTCAATATGAAACTTCATTGATATACACAGATATGTATATATTGTAGCAATATTGATCTCATGAAATATAATATTTTTTCAGGAATGTTATCTGAGTGATTCTGCTACTGCTACTGATCTTTCAGTAGGACCACTGGTCTTGATAA
>JAOQMQ010000194.1:5941018-5956981 GCA_027563845.1 Erythroxylum subrotundum
CACAATCAGTTTCTGCATCTGAAATTGTAAGACAATCTCTTGCTTTACAAAGTTGAATTTTCTTGTTTGATGAAAAACAATAACATAGCAACCTACAGAAAGTGCTGACATATCTGCTTCTCTTATAAGATACTTTTTATTCTGCAAGATTCAAATCAAATTGAATCACTCAGCTACTTTTCAGAAAATATTCTTGATGGGTGTATTTCTATATCTGCAGTTGATAACAAAGTATGTACATCTATTTTTTCAATATATTCATGTATTGTGTCTTCCATTTATTGAGTTTATTTAATTACAGGATGATAAAGCTGCAATTTGTCACACTGAAATAGACATTATTTCCTCAGCTCAAATAATACCCCAGATTTTCAAAATGAAGAGACCAATATCATAAACTTTGGAGAATGATATGCCTTTATGTGATTTAATATCACCACAAATGTCTTCAACCAAGTTGACCACCAAAATCAAAAAAGAAAAGTTAACTTAACTATGAAATGTTCAAGAATGACCAATTTGTTAGCTACTTTTTGTTTGGTAAACTATCTATCTATTTTGGAGCCTGCAAGTATTTTGTACTTGAATAGTTAACTATCTATCTTTTGAACTTGTATAAATATGGCTCTCATGTTTTTGGACTCATTTTGTTTGTCAGATTCTTATTTTATCATAATATTATTTTATGACATGCAATATGTTAATTTAAAACTTGTGTTTGCCTTTCAATTTTGTAGTTAAAATTCATTTGATTTGTAACAACCCGTGCAAAGCATGGGGTTCAGAACTAGTTGATTTATAAATGCGATTAAAATGCGAATGCTAGATTAATTGTGTTAAAAATTTATTTTGTGATAATAATAATTATTTCAGAATTTTTGGTGAATTTTAGAAAATTTCCCAAAATTTGAGATATTTTGGACTAGGAAAAAGATTGAAATAAGAGACAAATAGACCAATAGCATTGTGACATGTGGCAGCACAAATAAGTGGCAAATGTATTGCATGTAAGAGGACACATAGCAAGTGATTTTGAGAAGGAAAATGTCTGTAGCTTTCTTTCTTTCTCTTGTTGTTTTCTTCACCGAAAGAACACTGTTTACCAAAACTGTTTTTCCTTGCTCATCCACCGAAATATCAGCTGTGCAATTTCTGTGTCATTGATTCACTCTCACCGTTGGAAATCTTGTTGAACAAAGTAAGTGATTTTTGATGATATTTTAACATTGTAAAAGAATACATGCATCAGTAAGAAGTGTAGTTACGGTGAATGAAGGATGAAAATATGGATATGTTGTTTCAGCATATTTGAGGATCAATATGTCATGTTTCAGCATATTTGAGGATCAATATGTCATAAGATAGTGTTGAAGTGAGTTTTGAGCTTGAAAAATCATTGAAACCGTGTTTAGGAAGGGTGTAGAAATTCATGAAAATCAATGAACATATGCTCTATTTTTTTGTTGTTGTTTTTACCGTACATGCGTAAATTTGTTGAGTATCTGTAGAAATGAATTAAAGTGAGTATAAGGATGAGGAATGAGGAATTGATGAGGTCGTGATATAGAGATGAGAAAATGAAAAGTTTTTGATGAAGTGAAAGGGTAAAAGAAGGTGAAAAAAATGCATCAGAAGATAGAAAAATGCAAAAAATGGAAATATGCGTGAATGAGGATCAGATTTTTGATGTTTATGATGAATCTTGGATTTTTGATTCGTTGTGTTATGTTGAACTGAAAGCGAAGCAGAAAAGATGATTTATGTGTTAGTTGAATAAGTTAGGAGTTTGAAATCTGTAAAAAAAAAAAAAGGAAGAAGAGAGAAGAAATCTGTCGTTTTCAGTGAAGAAGAAGAAAACCTGTGTTTTAGAGAGAGAAGGGAAAAGGAGTTGCGCCAAAGGTTTACTGTAGAGAGACTGTTTTGAACATCTTTTATTCATTTTGTTATAACTTTGTCTCCTAACCTCCAAATGACTTGAAAATTGAACCAATAAACTCCTAAGACATTTTTTTCCTCTCCATAAAAATTTAGAGCCATCTGAATTGATTTGAAAAAGATTGATTGGATGAAAGTGAGGAAGTCTGCTGGAATATTATGAACTGAAATATTTTCATTGAACATGCTTCGGTATTTTGATTATATTTTGATCTGTAAATTTCTAAATAAGTTGATTCTTAATTTAGATTAAATTAGAGGCATATGGATACAACTTTCTTGAAGAAGTCTAATTTTAATTCTGTCTCTAAGAATTTCAAATTTTGGCATGAAATTGAGTCTTGGCTTAGGTTGTAGCACTACTAGGGATAGAAATCATGTCCTGTTGTTATTGAATAAACTATATTGATATAGGCCGAATTAGACTAAGGTGTTTTCATAAAAGTTGTAGCTTATTCTCTTAGGTTTCAATTGGTATAAATTTTGTAATTTTTGGATATTGTAATTGAGAGATATGAGTTGTACAACTTTGAATGCATGAACATGCACTAGCCAAAATTTCAAATGTACTCAGTCTATAGTATTTTGAGCATAACTCATAGAATAATGAACCAAATTGTATGATCTTGGTGTCATTAGAAACTTAAGGCATAGGGGAACAATTGTATAGAAGGAAGTGTTATAGAAATACACCATCTTCCTTGTCTTATTGATTATGCAAAGTTGACTCAAAAGATGGGTTTTGGGAAAAAACTGGAATAGTTAATTAGTGTATGAATTTTGACACATTTGGAGTACAATTGATCTTTGCAGCGATTTATTACAGAAGTATACCTGGGCATATGTCATTGAACATGCATGTTACATGATACATCTATAAAACTGCATATTCAGTTACATGAACAATGTGGTAATATGAAATTGTATTTGATTGCATATAAAGAGCAAGTAGAGCGACCGCTTCTAGATATTGTCGGAACTTGAAGGCAATAAGCAAAAAGAAAGCAATTGTGAGTAATCTAAGATGGTCTCACCTTGACTTGTTTTGTTTATTACTGAATTGAATTTGATATTGATGAATTTATATTGAATTCCGGACATGAAAAGTCCGAGGAGTTTTGATGCATGATTAAAACATTGGAAGTGTTATTTGTATGTGAATGAGATTGACTATTTGATTCTCAACGTGAATGTTGAATGCCAGACTAAAAGTCCGATGACAAATGTGAATGAGAAATAATGTGAATGTGATTGAATGAATATAATGATTGAATTTGTGATTGCATTTTATTTTCAATGTATGAAATATAAAGGCAGTTATGACTGATGTCGCTAGTTAAAAAGAGCTTAAAGCTCAGAAACCTGTGGAAAGAGCCTAAGGCTCAACGTGTACAATGAGCCTTGTATCCCCAACGGATAAGGGACGGTATGAAAGAGTCTGGTATCCATAACGGATACGGGACAGTGAAAAAGGTACACGGTCACAACAACGTAACAAATGAATGTGTCTTATAAACATTGCTTTCACATATGAAATGAACAAAGTGAATGATTGCACTGTTGTGAGAACTTTTCTTGAATGAATCTGTTGTCAATTATTGATGAATGTGTTCTGCAAAATTGTAATGAAATGATGAATTGTTTGGACTATGTGATTGAAATATGACAATTGTGAACAAAGTATTTCGTGATATGACTCAATGATAATCAAGTTGATGTGAATTACATGATAACATGAAATGTTGTGATGTATGACAAGAGTGAATTATCAAGGATGGTTACTCTACTGAGTTCGCAAAACTCACCAAAATTACAAAGTTGACAATTTCAGATTCGAGAGAGAGCGATGACGTAGCTGCTAAGACCGCATTTTGGTATAAGTTATGGCTCAAAGGACGGTCAGCTGGGACTGAAGAACTAGTCTTTGTTTTTAACTTTTATTAATTCCTCAAGTATGTAGTATGCTTTGTAGACTGAGCTGTAAATGCTTATAGGATGATGTTGTATAAATGTGGATGATGGATAATGCTACATTGTAAATGATGGTTTATGAAATGAAATGAGGAAACTTTTAGGTTTTAGATCATGTGCTATTTATGATTTTGCTTGTGATGCCATGCGATAAAGTGAAGGTGATATAGTGAACACGCCAATTATGTGGGGCATGTGTACGTGTGACCGTATGGCACGCGTGTATGTGTCGGACGAGAGTGGAGTGTTACACTTTAACTTCTAAACAACTCCACATGATTTCCCTATCCTGTAATATTCCATTAATCTTTTAAGGAAATGTAAAGCTTCTGTTGTGGACTTTTCTAGCATAAATTCAAACTGGTTCTCCAAGATAGGAGCATCATTTTTCACTCTCTTCTCAATGACCTTCCACACCAAGATTCCATCTTACTACCTTTTAGAAACACCCAAGATCTTGTTGGTTGTATTCCTTAAAAGAATTGTTACTCTCTCCCATATCTAATTAGCATCTCTTTTTAATTTCCATTCTTGTTCATATATTACTATATCCT
The DNA here is from genome assembly GCA_027563845.1 of Erythroxylum subrotundum. Lineage (NCBI taxonomy): Eukaryota > Viridiplantae > Streptophyta > Magnoliopsida > Malpighiales > Erythroxylaceae > Erythroxylum > Erythroxylum subrotundum. Next base: position 5,945,479 of record JAOQMQ010000194.1, read on the forward strand.
TAAGTTGTTTCATTATATCCCCTTTCAGATTCCACCATTTGACTGGTAAAGCTTTTAAGACTTTTCTTTCTCCTCCAAACCCTAATTATAAGATCCAAAACTAACACTCTATGCTAAGTTGGCAAGCAAGTGTTAGGTATCACCTTACAATCCTTACAACTTGGCTTATTGCTCCACCTTACAAGGAAGTAGTAAATTTGAGTTTTTGTGTTTATGTTCTTAAAAGTCACCAAGTACTTGATAGATGCATATTTAATTATATTTTACACCTATATTTGATATATTTTGCTTGATATTTTATACTTTTGTTGTATATTTGGTACTTAATTCGTTCCAAGTGCTTTTATAGGTGATAATTGCCTTCATGAACTTAAAGGAGAAGAATTCAGTTGAAAATATTATGATTAGTTATTAGTAGACTCAAGGTTAGCTATTAACATATCATAAGAATCTTCATGGTCTAATAAATCAATAAAACAATTACATAATAAAAGATCAATCTATTAAGGATTTAGGGGAATTCGAAACTTAGATACTAATTCTTGATATCGGTAATTTTCTAAGTAATTTTCATTGTCTCTGTGTTCGTTATTGTTTCCTATTTTGTTTTAATTGTTTATTTTTTTGTTTCCTTTATTAAAAACCAAAATCAATATGTAGGCTAGATAATAAGAAAAAGGTAATTACTAGTAATCACTGTCTTCGTTGGATTAACCTGTACTTTTTGATACTAGCTACAATTATGTCATGAACTGTGATTACTACAATATTGACTAACTCACAAAATAAGTCAATCAAGTTTTTGGCACCATTGTCGAGGACTTTGATATTAGGAAAGCTTGAATGCTATTACTCTAGTCATTTTCATTTTATTTTGATTTGTCTTTATTTTGATTTTATTTTTATTTTGATTTTGATTTTTGCTTTTGAATTTATTTTATTTTATTTTATTGCATCTTACTATATTCCTTTGGTTTGTTTATTTGATTGTCTTTTAAACTTTTCTACACTAATAATGTGTGGTGGTTTATTTTAAGAATTGAGATTTAATGTCATAGTTACAACGCACAATGGAAGGATGGAATAAACATTATTTTTATGGGAGCTAGAGTACATCTTCACAATCTGTATCGTCACCAAATGGGAAAGAGAGGTGTTCTCACATGTTTTCGGAGGTTCCACCAATATTTAGGTTATGTCGTGACATTGGTGGGAGTTATTATTACAATTATGAATGTCGAGCACCAACACATATATGGGAGCTATCAAGCATGTATAATCAACCTTAAGGTGCACTATACGGGAATAACTATAATTCAGAGTGGAGCAACTCTTACTCTTATAGATGGAACGATTATGCTATAGCTGAATCTTTACAACACTAAGCACCTCCAGTTAACGAATCAACTATGGAAAATACGGTGGTTAATTTCATTCAAGAATCAATCATGAAGTATTAAGAAACAAAGAATCGTATACAAAATTTGGTGAATTAGATGGATCAGCTGGCGGAGATATTATCTAATGAGATCCAAGAGAATGTGCCTAGTCCTATCGAAACGAATATTAAAAACCATGGAATGGCAATCACTCTCAAGAGTGGAGGTGAGCTTCCAGAAAAAGAGCTTCCAAAAGAAAAAGAAAGTATTACAAATCAATTAATGGATTCTTTGCCAAATTGAAATCTATCCAACACGAATTTGAGAGTGAAGGAAAGATAAGGGTTGGCTTCATGAATGGAGGGACATTCCAAGAAGAACTTCCTAAAGAAGAAGAAGAAGAAGACGAAGAAACCTCCATCCAATAAGAGAAAAAAGAGAAGTGTCAGCAAATAATTGAAGGAGATGAGCTAGAAACCTTTGTCCAGGAAGAAGAACAAACAGAGATAATTGAGAAAGAATTGGAAGAGGAACCAAGTAAGGAAACTACTAACGAGGTGTTGGTAGTGACTTTAAGTATAGAGGGTTCGCACTTCCTCCAAGTCAAGTTGCTTGAGCCAATCGATGATTCAAGAAGTTTTATTATTCCTTATTTTATTAACAGTTTGTCATTAAAAAGGGCATTAATGATTGCAATTGGATTATTTAATTTGATAACTTATGTCCTTGTTATTAACTTGCAACATGTGGCTTATTATATACTATAAAACCTTTATGTAGATAAATGGGTGGAAGCAAGCCACTTATTATTGATCTAGGATAAAGTTGGGCATAAAAGGTACGTCAGTGCGAACGATGATAAACAAGCGTTGCATGGGAGGTAACTCATGAATTAGGATAGGTTTTATTTTAAATTTTATACTATTTCTATTTTCTCATTTCGTTTTTAACTTCTTTATTGTTATTTCTATTTTTATTTTTTTATCACTTTCTCTTTATATTTTGTAAGGATGTTAGTCGCATATTGGATGAATAAAAATCAGAACAAAATTGTCATAGTTAGGAAAGTACCACTAAGCCCTCACTTATCATAAATGCTTGTATTGTGTACATTGAGGATAATGTACAACTTTAACTGTGGGGATGAGTTTAAAGAATCTTTAATGAATTCTTCAAACTTATTATAATCTTGATTATAAATTTTATGAACTAATATTTTGAATTGATTGAAATATGTCCATTAATATTATGTTTCATTATTAAATATTGATTGAATTGGTATGTAGACGAATGATAGTTAGAATAAAATTGCGTTTCTAAGTCTTATTTTTATTAATCATTGAAATATTCAAGTTGAATGATATTGCATCTTATTTACACACATAATACCAGTCTTTTTGGTGAGCTTTTGAGCCTAAGAGCAAATTTCAAAACTTTTTAAGTTTTTTTTCCTTCGTTTATGTGTGTGATATCATGTATAGTAGAATGATTCTAGAACTTGCTTTTATTATGCACATTGAGACCATATTTATTAAATTAGAAGCATTGATATGATGAAGGCATTTAGATTCAAAAACTTACTTTAACCTATTTCTTTGATAATTACCATACCTATCAATTCACCTTTAGTAATAACCAAGTTGAGCCTTAGCCTTTTTCATTGACTAAACCCACATTATTAACCTTTATCCTATTTTTCTTGAAGACTTTTTTATTATTTTGAACCCTGAAAGTTATTTACATTATTTACTTGTTGAGACTTGAATTTTTTGAAAGGCCCAGTATGTTTATTATTGAGCTACTGAATGCTCAAATTGGTTTGATTGAAGAAAAAATAAGAGCAAGAAAAAGAAAAAGAAAAAAGTGAGCATAAAAAAAGAAGAAAAAAATATAGTACTGATGGAGTTACAATGAAAGGACCATTATGTTTTGCAAACAAGTCTTGTAAACTCTTTTTAGTAAATTTCTTTTAATTTAACCCTTGTTATTATCCCAATCATACTGTACCTAAACCTTATTACAACTTGCACAAAGGCCTTTAGATTTTTGTTTCTAGTTTGTACACAAGTGGTGGAGATGTGATTTTATTGTAAGCATATGGTAAGAATTCTACTATGCATTGAGTGAAATCTCGGTAAGGGTATAAAAGTATATGCTTTTGACTTTAATGCGATTGTAGATGTGATTGCTATTAATATTGCTTAGAAGAGTTAATTTTAGGATAATTTGATTTTGCTTGTACGTTAATTTGACATAATAGTATATGATGATGTATAGTATGAGTGGACAAGTTGAAATTGATGATGGATTGATGTTGCAAAATTTATAATTTTGATTATAGTTTGGTTGAGGACAAACAAAAGTAAATGTAGGGATATTTAATAGATGCATATTTAACTATATATTTACACCCATATTTGATACATTTTGCTTGATTTTTTATACTTTTGATGTATATTTGGTACTTAATTGGCTCCAAGTGCTTTCATAGGTGATAATTACTTTCACGGATTTAAAGAAGAAGAATTCAATTGAAAACCTTAGGATTAGTTGTTAGTAGATTCAAGGTCAGATGTTAGCATATTATATGAATCTCCACAATCTAATAAATCAATAAAACAATTGCATAATAAAAGATCAATCTATTAAAAGTTTAGGAGAATTCGAAGCCTAAATACTAATTCTTGCTATCAGTAATTTTCATTTCCTTTATTAAAAACCAAAATCATAGATTATAGGAAAATGTAATTACTAATAATCACTGTCTTCATGGGATCGACCCGTGCTTGCCGGTACTAGCTACAGCTACACCGTGTACTTATGGTTATTATAATATTGACTAACTCACAAAATAAGTCAACCAATACTCCTTATTTTTCTTAAAAATTTGTTGGTTATCACCAACTCAAATGTTACGTCGAGATTCAATAAAGTAGCCTACTATCATTCCTATCCCTATACTTGAAACCCCTATAAGTCCATGGATACCTGTTTAAGGATGCCATTAGAACTTCTAGGACTTCCTTTTCTAAAAAGTGATTCAACAATAATGGTCAATATCCTAAAGCTCAAAGAGAAAATCAAATATGGTATTGTGTATAAAATAAGTGATGGCTTGAAGACCTCTTTCTAGAGGGATAAGTGGACTCCCTATGGGGAGCTCAATAATCTTCTTGAATTACAGTCCAATAAGACCATTTATCAACAAAAGACCACAGTCTTTCAGGTGCTTTCCAATAAAGACACATTACAAAGGATCCTTCCAAACTTGGGAATTTCACAATTCCTAAAGAATTGTGCTTTAAATCTTACCAAAGAAGATATGATTGTGAGGCCCCAAATTATACCATAGTAGGAATGTTTCGTTTCCATGAATGTATTTGTAATGGGTGTTAATGAGCATGAAAGTGAGTGCTTAGTACGGGACCTAATCGATATTAGTGGAATTGTTGGGGGTAATTTGGTATTTTGCATTAATTGTGTTATGCATGCATAAATATACATTAATCATGGGTTAAAATGCTAAACGAATTAAGATGGCTTGCAATTACATGGAATATGATAAAGGTGTGGTTAAATTGTAATTAATGAAAATGACAAAAAAGGAACCAGTGGGAATTAACCACTTGTCACTCTATAAACTTGTCACGCCACACACCATAAGTTTTACATAAACAAATGAAGAGGGTGAGAGAAGGTCGACCTAGCACTTAAAAATTCAGAACTTGAGCTCCCCTTTACACTAAAAATTCACACTAAATTGATCAAAAAAGGGGATCTTGAAAGATAAATAAAAAATTGGAGAATTTGAAGTCTAAGGTAAGTTAATTTCATGTTATGAAGATTAACTCCTTCCTAATCTCCTCTTCATCAAGGATTTTATTATGTGTATATAATTGTTGAATATGAGTTTTGAATGGGTTTGTTATGTGTAGAGGAGGAGAAGTCTAAGGACAAAGGCAAAGGAAGCAGGTGGAGTGAGGAAAAGGAGTTTTGATCACTCCTTCAAAAGATATGAGAATTTTGATATGTTTGCTTAGGTTTATGAACGTGATTTGAGAGGAATTGGTAAAATAATTATCCTATTTTCTTATGAAATGTTGTTGGTTAAATTGGATGTGTTTTTGTGTTGCTCTTGTATGATAAGATCAAAGCTAGCTGATTTGGGATGTGTACCTCACTAGATGGATATGTTTCATGAACATACTTCTATAATTTGACCATATTCTGGCCTATAGATCTCCAAATTGGATAATTCCAATTGGAGATTAAACTAGAGACATAATTCTAAAACTTTCATGAAGGAACCGATGCCTCTAAGATTTTTGAATTATGGCTAATGTCCCTATTTTCAAACATCCTGTAGTGTTTTGGGTATAACTCCCGGAATATTTAACCAAATGCATGAAACTTATACCATTAGAAAACTTAAGACATAAAGGAACAAATATTTAGAAGACCTTAAAACCTAATTTGAACGTTTGCTATATGCATAACGAAATAAGTATAGGTATGAGTGACGAGTGTCTGTCACGATCGTGACATGACTCAATCTTTTGTCACAACTAGGACATTGTTTTCGTTTATAATATTTACCGCATCTCATCTAAACCTTTTTGGATGTCACTGAAGCTTAACAAACTCAGTATAAGGGTAATATGAGACTCATCATGCATGTAATGTGTATATACTTTAATGCTTTCATTGATATATTATTGAAAAGAAATATGATCATAAAGCATATTAAATATGATTGGGCATGATAAACATTTTCAAATTACAATTGCAAGTATAAGGGAATGAATTTGTATCCTATGAATTGTTGCTCTTTAATGTGACTTTGAAATATAATTATGATGTTCTGATGATTAGTTTTAACCTGTCAAGTGTTAATTGTGGGTAAATAGGCAAGCCTAGAAGAGTCTACAACTGCTTCTGTTCTGAGACATTACGATGCCTTCTGTTTTAGAGACTTAAGGCTCTTTTGTTTTAGAGGCTATTGCCCCTTCTGTAGATACCAATCATAGGTATATTCTATTATGTTCCCGTTACCCACGTCTGAAGAAACTAGCAGGCAATTCTGTATATGTTCTAACGTTTGTTCTGTTCTGATGCAAATTCATATTTGGAATGATCTCCGAATATCGTGTTCAAATATTGTTATGTGTTACCTCATGACTTTTATTTTATAACGTATTTTCTATCACTTAATTATCATGAATCATTTATATGTGATTGTTAGGTGACTGCTGTGAGTAGTTGTCATCTTGCATCATTATTTCCCACTAAGCTATATGCTTGGCACGATAATTTTTCCTCCATGTAGATCATGATTAATAGGTTTAAGGTTGGGATAACCGCAATAGCCAAAGAAGAACATGTAACTTTTTGGAAAATCTTATATCTAAACAATGTATTGTATTTATAAATATTAAAAAAGAATTTTGTACTATATATGAATGACTTGTACTAGCCGTAACTTATGATGAGATTTTTTTTTATATGGATATTATACGTGTAATTTGTGATCTGTATAAACTATAATAAAATATGAGATGTGATATATGTTTGCCTTATCTCTAGAAATTGTTGAATTGTCTAGGTCTGTTTTGGGTGCATCCGTATACCATCGCAAGGGTTATAAGGGTGTCACAATGATGATGCAGAGTGGTACTACTTTGGGGCAATTCACCAATAACTCTATTAGGAAAATTTTATGGCACGAGGAACTAGACGTAAGATGTTATAAAATGATTTGGGGAATGCATCATATACACTATGGATAGCAATGAACGGAAGACTACAATAGTGGACAGACTTTCAAAATTTTTGACAATCCCTAACAGATGCTACCTTTGCGAGAAAGACATGGAAACAATGGATCATCTTTATTTGCACTGTCCATTTGCAAACAAAGCATGATCTTCTATCATGTCGAGACGCAGAATAGGAAATCCATAGAAAAAATGGAGAGATACGATAGCATAGTGCATCAACAAAAACTATGGAACAATTATGGAATATGAAGAATTTGAAAAAAAAAAAAGAGAAAGAGAGAGATTAGTTGTGCTTTCATTTTAGTTGTGGTTCTTACTTCAAGATCACGTGGCTTCCTTTTTCTTTGACATCTCTGTCAAATTCTTCTTATCATTGGATTTGTACCCATGAGTCTGATTCGTCAAAGCTTCTTCGTTCCCTCTCCTTTCTTCCGATCTCCTCTTTGTTTTTCAACGTGTACATATCTTAAACCTCTCTGTGATTTCCTATACATATATACATGTACAAAATGTGTAAAAATGGTTATTAATCTGTAGGTTAGATTTCAGTTTCTCTGAATCTGTTCGTGTTGAATTTTGATTAGTGTGCATGTTTAGCTACAATAACACAATGGGCAAAGCCTCCATTGTCATATACACTGCCATTGCTGTGTTTGTCCTCTGCCTCATTTCGCACGCCCCCAAAAAACCCACTGCCAACCGTCACCGACGTCTCAAGATCCGTTCCTCTTTCAACTTCTCTAACACAAACCCTCTCCACCAACCCCACACGCCCGTCCCTTTCGACCCTCTAGTCGCCGAAATCGAGCGCGGCCTCGAGGACAAGCGGTGGGAAAGACAGCACTTTGTGAATAACCTTCCAGAGCTCTTCAATAGCTCCTCTGATTCCGCCCCTGGTCATGAGTCCCAGCCCGAATGGGAAGATTTTATGGCCTCTGAGGATTACTTGAACGATGAGGGGAAATTTAATGTCACCAATAGGTTTGATCTGCTCCAAATCTCTATATTTGTTTATGGAAAATTACGAGGTTTTATGAATTCTTTGATGGGTAATGGGTTGGTTGCCATTTTATAGACAAAAGTTTTTGTGTATGCGGGAAGTTATATCCGATCGTAAAAATGCTACTTTTTTTTTTTTCTTTTAAAGGCTGTTTTTGAGTTACAATCCTGGCTAAGTGAGAAAGTTCACTAATTAGTACTATCAGTTCTGGCCAAGTCCTTGTAGGGGGAGCCCGAGTAAAGACTGGTACTGATGATAGTGGGTTTTCATTCTTCTCTCTGTGATGGATGTGCTTGTTTGCCCTCTATGTAGCAGGTGATAATTGCCGTCTTTGCACAAGTTGAGGTAATATAGATTCAGTATGATATCAGTCTTCACCCGTTTCGTTGTGCGTGTCCCGCCACCTGCCCAAGTTTGTAACCTGAACGTGTATGCACATCAGTCTGATGACACGTTTCAAATAACACATCTATGTTATTTGCATCACTGGTCCAAGTTTTAAAATAATTAACTGTTTCCTTTGATATAGCTCTATTTTACTTATGATAGTACTTAAAAACTTTTCGTTATAATTTCTGGGATTTTCAAGATGTGTAATTTTTTGGCAGCCTGTTCTTGCTTTTTCCAAAGATTGATGTTGATCCATCCGATGGTTATGTGAATGAGTATGAGTTGACCGAGTGGAACTTGCGTCAAGCTTTGAGGGAAGTCTTGCATAAGACTGAGAGAGAGATGGAAATTCATGATAAAAATCATGACGGGTTTGTTTCATTTTCTGAGTATGAGCCTCCCAATTGGTTTCAGAATTCAGGTCATTATTGATGTTTAAGTATAGTTCGTATTACTTTTGAGGTTGATATTTATGTACCTGGTAACTTTGAGAACATGGGCTGTTACTGTCTCGTACATGCTTTTTTAGCTCAAAATTTTGTTTTTCATTCTCTTATAACACCAAACTCTCCTTTTATGTCATAAAACCATTTTTTTCCATTCGGTAGTTAATCTTTCTTGTGGAACTTATATCACCACTTTTTCTATCTTCGCAAACTTGAGTCTTGACAGTTTCAGAGCTGCTTTATCATTTTCTTTTCTTTTCTTTTCTTTCAGTGGGTTCTTGTCTATCATATATGTAGCAGTTTTTAGTGTTTTTTTTTTGTTGGTTGCACAATTTAGAATAGTATGCTTATTGATCTCCCTTTCATGATTCACAATGGATGGACATTGCTATTCTTCTCCACCTTGATGAACTTCTGCTATAAGTTTCTTTTCCAGTTTAATATTTTTAATGGAAAACTATTGAAGTTGATTGTTATCTTTTGCTGTAGTCTAGGTAGGGTTAAAGTCTTGGATGGCATAAATAGCTAAAGAGCAATGTGATTGAGAAAAAAAGAAAACCATGAGATTAGAAGATAGTGTAATAGTTAATGTGGAGTATACCTTAGAGTAAGTGTCACAGGTGTGTATGAAACAAAGTCTAGTTTGTTTGTTGCTGTAAAAAGCCAGAAAAGGGCAATTTTTAGTAACTGAAAGAACATCAGATATTTGTTGATGGTCAGCAGGCTTCAGAGATTGTCGCAATATTGAATGAAAGGTATTATACCGAGATTTTTTTAATAGAGATTATAATGACATTTACGAGATTTTCAAGGAGAGGTTGATCAACAGTTGGAGATATATGGTTTGTGTTTTATATTATGGAGATCTCAAACGTTTTTCTAGTCATTATTTTGTAGATGTGATTTTAATTGGCGACTATAGAACATATGGCATAAGCATTATCTTGTATGTACTGGATCTGAGATCTTTCTTCACGAGGATACTTTGTTTATCATCTTGTTCTGTAATGTAATTGGTGTAGCTTTGCCATCTCAATTGCATCTTTCATTAAATTGACTGGCAAGATAAATATTATGTGCCATCACCAAATCGGTTCTCAAAATGATCCTTGTTTAAGATCCCTGTGAACATGTTGAAGTATGTGATTTTATCTTGCATGTCACATGAACTTTTATATGTAGTAACAGTATCTCTGTGCCACCACAGGTTTTAAGTTGCCTACATGTACGGCCCTGTGCCAATATGTACTTAGTTATCTAGGCTAGATCTCTATTGGGTTTTTAGGTCAATGTGCAAACTGTACTGGAATTGATGCAAGGAAAAGGGTTTCTGGTGAAACTATGATGATAAAAGCCTGTCTGGATGTCTGTTTGATCGTGTACTAATATATATTTTTGTCAAGGTTACATGAGAACAGGACCTTTTTCTCTTTTTTTGTTATTATTTTCTTTTCTATTAGTAAACTTTGATAATGTCAGAAAACCATTCATTTTCTTTGATGATACCGGTGTTACTTCTATCATGGTGATATTTCATGCGATCCTTTAAACTGATTCTTTTTACTTCATAATGTTAGATCCAAATGCTTTGGGCTATGAAATGGGCTGGTGGAAAGAAGAACATTTCAACGCATCAGATACTAATGGAGATGGCCTCTTGAACATAACAGAGTTTAATGAGTAAGTTTCAATTTGATTACCAATTTTCTCATAAATTATGTATCTGAAGAAACAGTTTATTGTTTAGGTTCTCTTAGTGGACTATATCATGCTTATTGAATGTATGATGCCTTAGATTTCTGCATCCAGCTGACAGCAAGAATCCAAAGCTCATTGAGTGGTTGTGCAAGGAGGAAATGAGGTACATAGATCACTTTTGGTTTTACATTTGTATTATCTTTGTAACCTAAATTGTCCGAATGATTGTTGGATATTAACTTTTGTGGGGAAGTGATCTCTCATAATGTTGGATATATCTAATGAAAGACAACTTGCACGATGCTGAACACATGATAGGATGAAATTTGAGGGGATAAGGGACGAGATTAAAAATTGAAAGGATGCAGTGGAGAAGATAAGGAAAGTAGAGATTACAAGATTATAAATTTTTAGGAGATCACTAACTTCTCAATTCAGTCCATTAATTAAGTGGATTTGAGTTAAATAAACATTATCTTCCTTAGATGCTGCCAACCAAAAACTGAAAATCGGAAAATGGTCCTAGTTCAATAAAACTACCAAATATAATCCAGTTACTATTAAGGGTCCTTATGGATGTTAATGTTAATTGTTAACCGGGGAGTGGGAATGAATTAAAAAGATTGTAACGTCGTTTGATTCTTGTAATGTTCCTCTTATTCTCTATCACTCCTGGACCTCCTGTCAAAAAAGGAAAAGAAGGTGGGCTGGTGGAGAGAAGATAACAGAGCATCGATAAGAAAAAAAAATCAAAAGATCAAGGACAGTCCCTTTTGTTTATATAGCTACTCTTCAGCTGTGTATCTGGTTCCC
>JAOQMQ010000194.1:5960694-5971853 GCA_027563845.1 Erythroxylum subrotundum
TAAGATCAAAGGCATTCCTACTTCTCATTCGTACAAATCTCAAAGACGAGAAACCACAAAACTTCAACTACAAAATCAAATGAATACTGCGGCTAAGACTGTCTGAGCATCTCATTCTGCCCCACAAATAATGTTTGCTGGATAAGGGTACAAACATAGATCTTTTGATGTTCAAGCTAAAGGTAAAGTTTGACCCAAAAGAATTGTGGGGTAGCTAGCAAAAAGCTTATGGCCAACTTGATGGCAACACCTCCAGGCTCCACCTCAATTACCCCACTGTCAACCCAAATCCAAATTTGTAGTCTTTCTTCCTATGGTCTAACTGCAAAACATAAATGCACAACTATTTATCAACCAAACCAAAAGGATGGACAAGAACATAAAGGTTAAATGGATGAGTACTGCTGCCAAAAAGAACAAAGAAAAAAGCAAAAAAAAAAAGAAAATTCCACACCATGTGAGCAGAAGTCCACTGATACAATGTGGTACTACTTTTTAAAATGAGTTGAGAAGGAAAGAAAAAGGGCAAAAACTAGCATGATTTTTATGATTCCATGCTGAGTGATAAATGCAATCCTTGGTTATGCCAACTACTACCTCAAGGTGGCACCAAAAGAACACAACTTAAAATTGAAGAAGCATGGAAGCCAATTCAGGCTAATAGAGATGGGCAAAAGTAACCACTTACTTCTGCAGAGAGGATGAACATGAGGCCCATACTTAGGCGTTCCTCCAGGAAAGCTGATACACAGCCATTGGAATCAATCTTTCCTCTTAGACGAGCCTGAAACAGTCTCAAAGAGTTAGCATTTTTCTAGATTATCTTAAGACAATTCTAGTGTTTAAGATCCTAAAATGTAGATTAGCCAAGATTAGCACTTATGGATATGATGATTCAACTGATTTGGCAAACCACTAGTAAACTATTTTGGGAAATTTTGGGTACAAGTAGTGTATGGATCAAATAAACAAAGCAGAAGCCTCAGCACAAAGGAAAAGTAGCAGAACATACATATGCATGGATAATGATTGCTCAAAAAAAGCAAACCTAATTTCATCAGGTATGCACAACAACTCGGCAAATGCAAACAGTTACTGCCCTATATAACTTGACTCAACAGCAAAGTAAGTATTTTCTGACACATCTGACTCAAACATAAGTGTCCACTAGCACAACATGCAAAGAAATACAACTGCTGACTGGGATAGGTATTGGTGATTGTACAGGAAAAGAAATGTCAAGTTAATCCCTAGCTATATTTTTGGTTGTTCCCTCCACTTCTGACCAGTCTTGTGAGAACAAAATAGAAATGCTTTACCAATGAAATTATGTTATAACTTCAATTTTAAATAATCAAACACGCCCTCATAGTGCGATAAAGTGGGAAATTTGTCAATTCTCTACCAGGAAGCGATATTCTTTATCTATAATTGGACTGCAACCCTGTGGTGCTCTTGTGAAAAGAGTTTTTTATCCATAAGTGGAAAAGACAAAACAAAGAACAAAAAAAGAAGATGCAGAGTTAACATGAAGAAAGTAAAAGACCAAAACTAATGGAAGAGACTCTGTTCTACTAATTGAACAACAAGACCACCATCTAGTCGCCTAAAAGTTTGCAGTTATACGGAGTACACTGGATTATAAAATTAGCTGTTATAGCAAGAATACACAGGATTATACAATTAGCTGTTATGACAAAATTTTCTAGAGCGAAGGCTTCCCGTCCAGTACTTAAATACAATGTAAAAAATGCAAATTAGTAGTGAATGATGAAACACGGAAACTATTTTTTAAAACAGACCATTTAAGGAAACAATTTTCAAAGAGAAATATATATAAAAATCAAACACATCAAAAATTGGAGGAGACAGAATCATATTGACTATTTTAAGTAGACTGAATCTTATTGACTATTTTAAGTAGACTGAATCTTATTAAGTAGACTGAATCTTACTGACAATTTAAGTAGACTTGCATCTTCATAAGGTTACTAACTGCTAAATTGGTGAATGTAGGCATGCTCTCAAATTTATGCTTCATATAACAGCAGAACATGTATCACAGAACTTACTTGTCTTAGGATATAATCATATCCAACACTTGATGTCACATCTCTTGACATGTAGTTGTACATTAAATCTGTAGCCAGTGACACCTTAAGAGAACAAAGTAGGATTAGAATAGAGATTACTTACTGAGTTAGCTCAAGAAACTTGACTACCTTCTGAGAAAGCTTCTGAACATAACTCAAAGCAACCATCCCAGTGCTAGCAACTTGCCCTGTGGCTACCTGCAGGTAAGTAGTTTTTCAAGTGAAAGCAAAAGATGCTGGATAGAAGGGAAGATGTTTGTGAATGGGAACTACTTTCTACTAAGGACAAGGTAGTAGCACATATTGTCACCCATTAACAAAGATCAACGCCAGAAATTAGCATGGAGAAAAATAGATAGTCACGGCATGTCCAGATGAACTAAAGGGATGTAGTTTTAGTTTACAGAACTATGTTGCTAAGAGTTCATCTAGCTATTTACCAATTATCAGTTCTAACAACCACAACTGCAGCAACACTAGAATTCCTTCATTGAGATATTCAAATTGACAAGTATGTGGTCAAAAGAATACAAGCAACTCTATGAATTTAAAAGAATGAAGTTCTTAATCAGCATCTAGTTCTTATCTGCCTCAGGTGTCAAGTCTATCAAGTCGGAACAATTTCCCTAAGTAGTTCCATACTTTGGAAACCACATTTTCCTAATGCTTCAGGGAATTTAGAGGAGGGAAACATAGAGACACACACAACTTTTTCAAAGAAACAAAAGCCAAGTATAAGTAATAGATTATTGTAAGATTAATAATAGACTATTTGTTGTGCTATGAGATAAAGGATTCAAGCCAAGCTAAAATACCAGCTCATCTGTCTCGTACCGAGCAGCATATCCAATACCAGACTTGCGATGCTGACCAGCCCAAAATAATTCTCCACCCAAAGACAAACGAGGAGTCACACTCTGCATCAAGAAGATTTAGATTTATTGTCAACAATGAGAAAGAGACATCTTATATGTTCAACTGCCATTTCATGAGAGAGAGAGATAGAAGCAAAAGAAAAAATTTCACTATAATAATAAAAAAATTAACAACTTAGATTAATGACTGAAAATCAAATTGGAGTTTTATCTCTCCATATTGGAATTCAACCACCAACCTCATCTGATCTCCAAAGATAAAACTAGTGTAGATTATGCAATCACAAGCTCTTCTACATACTATGTTTGTGATTAGACTTTTAGTTTAATCAGTTCTGTTCAATAGAATTGACCAGAAATTTCAAGCACTTGGAATTACAACATTATATTTATAATTTCATAATTTAAAAAATAAAACACTGGCAAAATGAATCTATATTAGTTGCTTACACTGAGAAAACTTTGCCTACGTTCAATCATCTTAGGTTCAGCATGTCCCCAAACAGTACATTACGCCATACATCAATCAGCATCTCTTAGCATTTTGCCTTGTGTAGCAATTCACCAAATAATAAGAGAATTTCTAGGCTTCTTCCAAATTTGATTATCTTATGTATTCTGGTTAATTTACTTTGATGTTCATATGCTTCAACGTCCAAATGACTTGTAAAACCCTCACCAGCATGGTTTAATTCCCCTGAAACAATAACATCACTAAAGTTTCCAGGTTAAGCCTTTCTTAATCCCCTTATTCCTGGTTAAAATGTTTATTATCTTCATCTTCGATACCCTTAATTCAAATGTTGGCTCTTACCCTTCATTCAAATATTGGCTCTACTTATCTCTCACCCAAGACAACTGGAAAACAGTCCTCTCCCGAGCTTATCCAGCCCAAGCTCCAAAGGTTTTCCTGTTCTACTGGCTTTAGATTTTAATTCCTCAGTGGCAACTTAGCAGTTCATATGCATCTCCATTCTAGTTCATATCAAGCTTCTTTCTCATACTCATGTGGTCTTAATTAAATTCAGTGTATCATCCTTTCACCAACTGACCACCATTAGTGCTCGCCTTATGGTTAGCCATGCTCAAATTTTCAGCAACATTGTCCAGGTACATATTTACATCTCCATTTGAACGACATCCACATTTGTATCATGATCCAAAGCTTACCATTTTAGTAACTTATATTGACCACCAATCTAGGTGTCCAACTTCTTTCATTCTAACACAGCTCGAGGTCTAGGTGTCCAACTTCTTTCATTCTATCACAGCTCGAGGTGCAGTCTTTGAAGGACTCTTGATCAATTTTTTTTCTTAATGAAGATGCTTAATCGACTGCTGTTGTGTCTGCTTCCACAGATCAAAGAAGAAAATGCTTTATAAGTAACCAAGTCTAATCATAAATCAAAGCACACTCCAAACCAGCTTCTGCACTTCTTTATTATCATTAAAAATTTCATGGCCTTCATTCAAATTCCTGAAATCATCAACGAGGCTTCCTATTTCTCTACTTAACTAACATCTTTTCCAATCATGAATAACTTGCATAAATTCAGCCATGTACTTTACCAGAAATATTTGCTGTTTCACACTGGGGTGCAAAAGCAAGCAACAAATTTGACATAAACACTTCATTTCTCTACATTAGTGCCATGATCACACACCAGATCAAAATTTTTACTATTGAAATATTTTTATAGGGATGAGGGAAGTATCAGCCCTGCAACTTTTTAAATCACTACAAACAAGTTCTAATTGTTTTACTTTAACAATAAAGTACCAAAGCTAAAAAAATGACAAAAGTTCACTAGCATGTCCACCAACAGACAACTCAACAACAAGGTGATACATCCAAAACTCATGATTTATACCGCCTGGACCTTAAAAGAATAACTACCTATAATCTATTTATTTAAAGATTCCCTCAAGGTCAAAATGTTGAGCAAGGGTCTTAAATATGCCAGTTAGCTGCCTGCTAAATCCCTCTGCACTAGTCAACCTTTAAGAAAACTTCATTCAAGGAAAAACAGAATTTCTAATTTCTTACAAATTTTTCTTTCATAATTAGTTCTACAACTGAATTGTAAAAAGTAGGGCAATGACTACTATATAAAAATCTGAACGGTTTAGAACTTAAAATCATTATAAGCATTTAAAATTCAACATAAATGACTTAAAGACATTGTAAGAATGTAAAATTCAACATAAATGAATCATAATTAAAAGCATATGCTTCTGAACTTCTAAGAAATTGAACTGTAACAAGGACAAAATTTCCTGGGTTAAGTTAGACATATACCTGAATGTAGCTCGCTCCAAATAAAGCACCATTACCAAGCTGCAGCTGAGTCCTGTAGTCTTTACCCTGCTTGATGGAAAAGAATGTCAACACGGTAGAAATACTTTTCAAAAAGAAAAGATATTAATAACTATGCAAGAAATGACCCAGTTTAGTGGAACTAAGAATCTCGATATATAAATTAAACATCATGAAGTTATTAATGAAGAAAAAAACGATAGTTTAATTTTCCTTGATAGAAAACAAAAATGTTCCCATTTTATTTGTCTTTATTAGGTTGAGGTTTTAAGTCTATTAAGGACCAAAGAGAATCCTTATTAAATAGGATTTTATTCTTATTGAAAGTTTAGTAGATTTTTTCATTTCATAGGACTTGAGATTTCAAGAGTTTTCTCTCTCTAAGAGAGATTCTTATATCTTTAGGAGTGATCCCTAAACTCTAGATGTGATTTCTAGAACCCCATTGATGTGATTTCAATAGTTTTGTTTGTTCAAATCCTAGCTATGATTTCTAGGTTTTGATACAATCCCGTTGAGAGATTCGTAGACATGTCCCTTGTTTGCTTTCTTTCCTGAAATCTCAGCACTTCCAATCAACCTTAATCTGAATTCCCAGCAACCAAACCTAAAATTCCAGCAACATATATTGAGATTCCTGAACTGAAATTCTCGCAGCTCAAATTTTCTAATTTCTGTGAGTTTTATCTGCTAGTAGATATCTGTTCTAGTCATCCTACATAAATTACCATACATTATTAGGACATACGGCCATGAAGCCTGGTCTATTAACTAATTACATCATTACCATACTAACATAGTATTTATCTATGAAAAGATCACCTTTTCTTATTAGTTTTTATTGCTGAGTGTCAGAAACATAATATGCAAAGCTCAAAAAGAGAAAAGATCCAAAGTCAACAAGCAACTTTAAGTTGTATTAATCCGAAAAGAATTGCTAAACTGAAAAATTAGCCATGTTATTTACATTACCTATATGGAAACAACACACATGTACAGGTTTGGGTTCACGCATGTACACTCCAAATATAAAAAACAAAACCATGAGATATCAGATTCTACTCAAACACCCCCTTGTTGCCACATGCCTCACACTGGAGATTCCAACTATTAAAACAATTAGTTTTGTGTATGTTTGGTGGAGTCTCCACATGCCTCACACTGGAGATTGAATATTACATACGCCAGATACCCAGATAAACAATCATACCGGCACCCCATTTCACAGTCCCAGTGACAAACGTCAAAACAAAGGTAAAAATATTAAGCATAGAGTACATCTCGTAATTCAAAATCAGACAATGTTAAGCACTAGTATCTTAACTGGACACTTGCATGCTTAACAGAAACAGAAATAAATTTTGGAATCATAAATAAGCCTTCAAATTTAAATTACTCAATCAATATACAACAGAACACTAACGGCTAAGTGATTATGATTTAGACACTTTTCCTTCCCTTTAAGCAAGATAATAAAACAAACTATTTCACTTTTGAGGTAACTGATGTTGATGTTAGAAATTCCTCTACGCCAACAAGAGTATCAAGCTTTTCATAACAAATGCAAATTGGGAACCCATTAACTATAGTGGCAGAGTAAGAGGACTGGACCTTGTAATCAAAGTTGAACATGGCATGTGACATATGAGGTTCACCGGTAAGCTGGACAGTAAACAACAGTTAAAGCATAGCTCAGTTACATGCCCATGAACAGATTGCTCCTCCCCCACCACTTCCTTTCTTCCAATATATCAAATAGTACAATAAAGAAGAAAAATGAGACAAAAAATTTGACGAAAAGAGTATGTTCTACTTGAGCATTAGCCTTCAAGGAGAGATTATCAGTCAAATCACATTTTACTCTTGCATTGAGTCTCCCATCAGTCAAGACCCTCCCAATGAGCATCATCTATGAAAAAACAATCAAGAGTCCCGTTAATTTAGATAAAATATCATAATTTGATGATTACAAAAGGAGAAAATATTTATATTTTTAACATATACAATCCAGTGACTTCCTACCTTTGGGTCTATCAAATTAGCACCAAACTCGTAGTGAGCTGTTGGAATTTTGATTGTTTCAGGGGATTGTGACGGAATTTCTGTTGGTCCCATGAACACGCTGATAGATGGTTGACAAAATCACCATAAACAGAATGCATAAGAAAACTTGAGAGAAGCAAATGATAAAAGGAAGGAAATAATTTGAGGAAAAAAAATAACTTTTCCCCAAAATGAAAGATAAAAGGAAAAAAAGGCAAATGTACCTGTGACTGAGTGAGAACTTCTGATTGAGGCCTTTGGTAAAATCAAAACGCATGCCTTCAAAGAACTCTGGCTTTAAGGACACTGCGAAACAGTTGGAACAAATTAAATTTAAACATTTGACAAGATAAAAACATCGCACCCCAAAACTTCATCTTACAGTTGAAAATTAAATGATAAGCAAACAAAACCAAATGAATAAAAAGATCAATCGAATCGCTACAACTCATTACAAGCAGATGCACACATTAAAAAACATCTGGCGAAACCCAAATGTCAGATCAGTCATTAGATACAAAAACTAATCAAAAGAAAAGAAAAGGTTATGAACAGGAACCATACTAAGCGCTTCACGGTGGATCTCTTCGTAGGGGATAGGGCAAGGAAGGTTCATGTAGTCAACTTTATCCCCTACTACATTGGTTTTGTTCACTGTAGCCGTGTCGTCAGGTGTAGCTGCCATTGTTGGTTGATGGACCAGTAATCAAGAAGTTGCCACCGCAAGAAGCGGAGGACGGAGAGACAGAGAGGGGGGTGGAAAGGGAGACGTGCGGGCAGTCTGTGGGGTTTAACGAAGGGTTTTGAGGCTGTGTTTATGCCTTAGCATTTTCATTTCTTTTTGTATGCAAGGAAAAAAAAAAGAATATATAAACACAAATGGAAAATCTCCATATGCTATAGAATTACATATTTATTTGTTGAAAATATAAAATACTATCAGTTATTTTCACTTTTCAGGTTACTTATAATTTTCTCCAATATATCTTTAATAATAAATAATTTGAATGACTAGTATGATTATTGATATTATTTTCTTGAGATTAACAATTAATAAGTTTAAATAATTAATTACAAAAGAAATAAGTTGGGAGAGTATAGCTTACCTAATCTCTTACATGTTAGGGTAAAAGTGCAATTCAGACTTTCACAAACAAACCTAATGTTTTGAAGAATTTGAACCTTATTGTTTTCACAATATTTAGAATAGACCTTAAAATGATAAAAAATTTAAGAAATTAACTTTATATCGTCATATCAATACTAATGTGATATTATTTTTTATTTTAAATAAAAATAAGTCTCACATAATAAGCGGACTCGTATCTAAAATATATAAATGTAGGTTTCATTGTCACGTGACAAGCGAGACCCACTATTTGAAAATGTATACACGTTGGCCTCGCTATCACGTGGCTGTGGGATTCACTTTCTGTTTAATTTTTAAAAATAATTATATAGTAGAATTTACTTTTTATTTAAAAAGTATAAAAGTAATGTCATGTCAGCATTGACATGATATTTAACTGATAAAGGGTTAACTTCGTTAAATTTTTCGTCCATTTAGAGTTTGTCTTAAACGTTTTGAAAATATTAAGGTTCAATATGAACGTTTCAAAATGTTAATGTTCAAGTTATATTCTGTTGTAAATGTTGAGGTTCAAAATACACTATTGGTCTTACAGATTAAATAATAAAGTTGAATTTTATCAAATCTAAAATTTTATCCGTTAAATATTGCATATATATATTTCTTGATGGAATATATGTATATACGTGTGTATATTCTCATTTTGATTAAATTATATATTGTAAATAGATTTGTTAATCTAATAATCAAATATTAGATTAAAAGTGCATTTTAAACTTTAATATTTATAATAAAATATATGATAGATCTTAATATTTTAGAGTGTTCAGTTTAAATAGACAGAAAATTAAACAGAATTAAGTATTCATCTGTTAATTGTCTTGTCATTACTAATACGACACATAGTTATTCTTTTTTAATAATTAACTGAGTTGAAATGTCACATAAGCCATAAGATTGTGTGGTCATATGTATCTAATTCATAAAAACTTAAATTAATTTTTAATTTAAATTTTATAATTAATTATAATTAGTGCTAGTTAGTAATAAGTTAATCAAAATTAGATCAATGATAATTCAAATCCCTAACCCCCAAAAAATTAAAAAAAAATCCTAAACTCCCAAAATCATAAACTATAACCAACGATTTTCTTAAATCCTTAACCCTTAAGAATCCTAAAACAAATAAAGAGAGAGAAAGAGAGCTTGAAAGAGGCAAAATCAATGGGATGGAAATAATAAGGAGAGAGAGGAAGTATTGGTTTATGTCTTACAGTCAATCAATTGGTTGTACTTTAGAGACAAAATAATTTGAAGACATTATTTATCTTGTACATGTTTAGATGTATATGATAAAGTCTATGAGATAATTATACATTGCAAATGATTATGACGATGAGATTATATTGCATTTATGTATTATTCCTAAATTGTTCATAGTCATTGTTCTATTAAGACTGGACATTGATAGAACATAAAAAACTAGCACACGTTATGTTTTTACTTATAAAACAATTAGTCAATCTCATAAACTAAAGTATGGAGATAATTAAACAAATGTGTTAGTGTTTTTAGAGAACAAGTTCACTAAATTGACATGATATTAGAAATCCATTTGAAATATTACTTGTATGTTTATGGAAATTCTCGTTGTGATGATTGTATAAGTTATTCTTTGACTTGAGGTCTCCAGAGTTATCTTGTATAAGGATTGCAATGTTTTAATACTAGTTGCGATATATTTTAATCATAGGTTGTTTGGTCAGTAGTCATTGGATGTAATATGAACTATATGGAGGTAGTGAAGTGATCAAGATATGATCGATAACCCTAAAGTAATTAAAGAGAATGTTTTATTGTTCTCAATTAGTATTGATTTGGAAAAATCCTTGGTCAAGGTGGAATGATGTTTTGTAATTAGTTTACAATATCATTAATTGAATCAACAGCTAATGGCGGAGAACTGATATGATTAAACTCAAAATAGACTAATTGGAACATTGTATGATGAAATGATTGAATTATACAAAAAAATCATGTACAAAAGGGTTAGTTAAAACCACTTTGACATTCATAAATATTTTGGTGGTCATGATATGCTGCTAGATTTTAATCTTAATATGTGATTATAAATTGTTTAATAAGATAATTAAAGATAAATTAAAAGGAGTGCTAATTTACCTATTCTTAAATCTAATTTAGGATTATATTTTATATCAATTGCCAACATATTTGGGATCCTAATGGGTCACATATAAAGAACTGGTTACAGAGAGCAAAGATATTTTAATCAAGTTAGACTAAATTGTAAAGCTTGAAAAATTTTATGATTAAATATGGGATATTTGATAAATAAAGATCAATATGACATATTGGATCTTAGGTGGGTAGTATAATTTGTATTTAAATAGAATTATTTGCAATTCTAATTAAAATTTAATTGAAAGTAGAATTTACTTTTAATTAAATTATTAAAATATCCAAATCTTATTATAAATAGGCTTAAGCTTTAATAAAGCTAGCACTTCTTGCTTAACCCTCTCTATAAGAGTTGCAAAACTTTCTCAACCTGTTTTGTGGATGTCGTTAGAGGTCGGACACTTGTGCAACTATGGTGATTGAGATTGATCGATTTCAAAAACGGTTCAAAGGATACAATAAGTAAAGTGAATCACACGTTAATACAATACTTAATAACGATATACAGATGCACAAGAAGGGGGGTTGAATTGTGATAATTT
>JAOQMQ010000194.1:5971953-5987293 GCA_027563845.1 Erythroxylum subrotundum
TCTTCCGTCTGCTTTTCATTCGTCTGCTTTTTGTTTATCATCAAAATTATTAATCGTAAAGTCATTTTGACTTAACAATAAGAATATGAACAAGCTTTGGAATAAGGTATGAATTAAGATTCATGTTTTATTATGATTTAATTGTTAATCATTTTACATAATTAAAGTGACATTAGTTTTAGGAAAATCAAAATATGAAAAAAGATTCATAATTATTCCACTGTTGTTGGGATTGAACCCCATCCCGATTTCCCAACAAGAAGAACCTAGAAAAAGCATTTAAATAATGAAATGAAAGAGTTGTCAAAAAATAGAAAAGAGATTATAACGATCAAAAAAGAAGAGAGTGACCCATAATGGAGAGGAGAGAGTTCCACCTTTTGCGAATGATCTACTCCTTATTTTCTATTAAAAAAATACTCTAAACACTTTCTCCTTTATCTTTTATTAACACATAAAGGAGTATATCACTCGTAGAAGGTGGACTAAGTTAGAACGATTATGTCTCCATCAGATTGCAAAGAGAACATGAGCATCATCATGGTTGGTCATCTCTTGCATCGAGCTATATTTTTCAAGGAATTAAAGTGACTTATCTATGCACCACTTCAATCACAACCAAACTCATTATAATATATGTTGTTTGTTGACATTACATAATTTTGATACACCATCTAGTCTTTTTATAGCATCATCTCGACAAGTTCTCCATCTTTTATATTCTTCAAGGCCACTCTCTTATGAGGTTTCATGAATTATAAGGGAACATGATCATAAATTCCTTTAAATGGGCATGTTTGATTTAGAAAAAAGGAATATGGGGTTTCATTTTTGACTTTATGATAATTACTTCCTTTGATATATGAGATGTACTGCAAAGGTTGCTTTGAAAGTGATTTTGGGGGGTTAAGGATTTGGGAGAATTGTTGGATTTAGCATAATCATTGGTTAGGATTTATGATTTTTTATAGTTAGAGATATGAATTAACATTAACTTGATGTTAACTAACTTATTACTAATTAGCACTGGTTGTAATCAATCTAAGTTAACTATGTTTTATTACAAAATTTTAGTTAAAAACTAAAACATTTTAAATCAAACATATGGGCCTCAATGCCAAGTGACATACACATAATAATAGGGTTCATTTAATAGTTAAAAAGAATAAATATGTGTCACATCAATGATGACATTGCATATAACTGATGAAAACTTAACTTCGTTTAATTCTCCCTCCAGTTAGGGTTCATTTTAAACATTTTAAAATATTAAGGTTCAAATTAAACATTCTAAAATGTTATGGTTTTTCTTGTATTTTAATGAAAAAATTAGGGTTTAAAATATATTTTTAGCCTTAAATATTATAGTTGAAAATGATTTTGGTGAACTCTTCGAACACAAAATGGGTGTTAGACCCTTAAATGTAGTAAGTAGAATCGTATAAACGATTGATGAGTCTTAGCATATATTTATTATAGGGGTTGACATAAAAAGCTATACCCATGACAGAATAAGGTAAAATTTTATGAAATGAGAAGCATGTGTACGTTGGTCAAATAACTCTTAAGAGTGGATAAAGTTCACCTTACATATGGACGATGGCAAGATATGCTTGGTAAACAAAACAACTCGCACAGTCAATGGGTGATCGTGCATGATTGAAGAAGGTAAAGGACATTGATGCACACTCTCAATTATGGATGACCTATCTTAGCAATAAGCAAAGATTAATGAGAGCTCTTAATTATTGACAAAAGTTGGCATATAATATGTATGCAATAGCAAAAATCTTTAATGATAGGTGAGTTTCACATATGGATCGATAATAATTGGCACAACTAAATCATACTAAGTTTAAGTGTACGCAGATTCACTTAGCATTAATTGGGAAGCCTAAAAGTGGAATGGTTACCAATACTTTCTATGTAATTAGTTCAAATTATAAAGGTTCATCAAGACTCTTAATCTTATTAAGAGGTGATTATATGGCAATAATATATCATAATTGACTAAGAAAGTGGGAAGACTTACTAAAGTGATAACAAATAAGGTGGTGATGTGACTAATAGAGTGGGACATCTTTCAAAATCATTTTCTTCATAATCTTATTAAAATTATGGACAAAAAGGTATAACTTATTAGTATAGGTGGATTGTTTTCTTACTTGCTTAATGTGCTTACATTAAGGCATCTTATGTAGTTTGGTCGGTGTAGAGTATACTTAGATATTTGTTAAATAGAATATATGAGAGTTTTAAATGAAAATTCTTTGTAAAAAGTTTCAAGTTAAATTTTTTTTTGAGTCTTTTGTAATATATTATGTAAATAATAATAAAAATTTGACATTATTAGTAGTGTATCTCTCTTATTCATTCTTTTGATTGACTAGTGGAAATTCACATGTTGAGTGTAAGGGAAATATCTAAACACAAGTGTTGCCTAATTATGTGAAAACTTATGTAAAGTTTTTTTATAATTGCACGAAAGGCTAAGTTAAACTTTGAAATATAAAATTTTAACTGATTTATGAAAATTTGACAATTTGTTTTAAGTTCCACTTTTTCTTTTAAAAGTCCCTATAATAGAGGGCATAATGTACAACTGGCAGTAATTTTATACCTTTCCTCTAAACGCAAATGTTTAGAGGTATACATTAACTTGATTAAAAAAAATGAATACAAAGTTATTGAACCAAACAAGGTCCTAATTCATGATTTTGATGATAATAAAATATCTTATTATTAAGGAATTTATTGTTGTGATATTATACCGAAATTAAGTAATATGTGAAATATGAAGGTTAATAGAAGGAAAAAATGAGCAAAGGGATCATTTAAATGAATTAAACAATCAAAAGATAGATAAAATAAACAAAGTGGAGCTCGTATACAACTTAAGAGAGTTTCAAAGATATTCAAATGAATAACCAAGAATATGAAAGAATTAAGCACCTTAAGATTTATTAAATCATGGCCATCCTTCTTGTAACCTTATCTTGATCTTTTTAGTGAATTAGGGATTCAATTATTATATTATCATTTAAATATAGCAGATAATGCAAAAATCCTTTCATAAATAAGAGAAGATTTGGTTTGATTTCTAGAAAAAATCTTTCGATCTTTAGGTAAACTTTAGAGAAGTTTTGAAATGGAATTGAGTCAATTTGTTTTATAAATGGTGTGTGTTTTATCTTTAAAAAGACTCGAAAGTTTAATTTTTTTAACTTAGTATGTGTTGGGGTTAGGCTAGCCTAAGATTTTGGATCGATTAGTTCGACAAAGTGACAAAAAATTTAAAAATATATAGTGTGCAATAGGTTAGACAAATATTTTGGCTAGCAAAAATTATGGTTTAAAAGTTAAAGAAAGGTAATTTCTTATCTAGTTAGTAGATTTGAAGACAGTTTGACTATATAAAAGTGGGATTTCAAATAATCAATTATGCCTATAAACTAGTCATTATAATAACTAATATGTGTATTTGATGGATATTTGAGTTGGTTTTAGGTATATGGATTATAATTGAGTTGTAGTTAGAAATTTAGTATACTAGAGAGTTGTTAAAGGCCTTGAGCGGGTACAAAGAGACTTAAGAGTGAATGTGTGCTTATATATATATACTAAGCCTTATTTTTATTAAAGTGCAAGAAATGGAGGTTTTGAAATGTTATGCTAGTGTAGTAATTAGGGAAATTGTATAGGATACGTATTATGAAATTCCCTTTTGACCTTAGATAAGATTTGTAAAAAGTTACTCTTTGTTCGTTGAAAAACAAGACAATTGTAAGAGTTCCTCCTTACTCATGACAAGTAAGATATTACGTGGAAGATTCTTCTTCACTCATTAAAAGAAGAAGATGATGAATTTTAAATGGAAACTAAGGAGTTAATGTAGATAAATAGTTGTTTGGCTAAATCACTATATATCAATTTTGTTTTTCTTTTCTTGCTCTCTTTTTATTATTGTTGTGTTCATTATTTTATATTAATTATTCATAACTATCATTAGGATAGAAAATTCATTTTTTAGTTTTTAGATAGAGCAAAATATATTGACAAAAATGCTTACTCTAAACATAAAAAGTTGTTTGAAGTTAAATATAAATCCTAGACTAAAGTGTTTTAATGAATTATGGAATCGAAAATAAGAGAAGCACAAAATATAAATGTAAAAATGCACAAAAAAGCTCTAATATTAGGCTTCATGGTTATTAGAAGCATATACTCCATTAAATCTAAAAAATTGCCTTAATAATAATGTATAAATAAGAAATATTTTATTAAACTTAAAAATGTTTTAACAGGCTAAACTCAAACGAATTTCAACACAAACAAATTCGTTTTAATGGAATAAAAATATTTTTACTATCAATAACATAAGTATCTAGCTTCATTTGGCTATCGTTAGTTAAAATACCTTAGAAAGATAAAATTAGAAAAATAGATAATAGCTTAATTTTTTATATTTACGTGTCATGTATATTTGGTAATACCAAGTTTGAGCATAAGTTAGTATTATAAGGTAATAAAATACATAACAAAAATGTGAAATATTTACATTATTATTATGATATTTATTTTATAATATTATATTATTTTTATTTTTATTTAATTTTGTAATATTAAACAATTTATAATATATTGTAAGTTCAAAAGTCTAAATAATGTGGAAGGCTAACTAAACTAGATCCATGTATATTTTTAGGTAAAAGATGTAAATGAAGAAATTCAACAAGCGGGATTTAAAGAATGAAAATATGACATTAAAAAGATGTTGTTTACATACTTCCTACTATTGATGTACACAAGTATCTTCTTTAACATCTAAGTTTTAATATGAGTACATACATTATTATTGGAGTAAATATCATAGTGTCTTTATGTTATTAATCTATATATGCATGTCTATGCTGCCAACAAATAAGAACTCTCGTGAAGATATGCTTCCAACTATATATGTTTCTAACAAATATGCCACCATTACATATGTTCAAATAATTTTCAACAAGCGTATCAATGATCAATAATTCTTGTATTCTAGCAAGTTTGATAAGTAATTACAAACTCAATATATCTAGCAAGATACTGATTCAACATAGTTGTAAATGTTCAATGATCTTCATTGATATTATTGTTAAATCTTGACATTATACATCCTAAACTGTATGTTCAAAAGCAAGGTAATTACACTAATATAAATCTTAAAATAAATACAATAATGCATGCAATCTTAAAAAGTGACTTATGATCATAACTGGTCTTACTATTAACAATTCAGCTTCCAAACAAAAGACTAATACACAACCCTTATTTAAGCTTTAAGTTTCATTTGTACTTTATTAAGAAGCAATTTAGTGCTAGCATGTTGTGATGTTTATATGGATTTTCCAATAGCCTTATGTTAAAAAGCTTGCTCTTGCAACTATCACAATATTATACTTGACATATCCTTCCATTTAAGGCCTCTTGATTAAAACAAAAGCTAACAAATGTTTAGATCAATTGACCTAAAATTCTTTTTCATTATAGGTATTCATGTTGAGGCTAAATGTTTCCATTATTGACTTGCTTTTATAGATGCTTATGTAGGAGGTTAGATGGTGGTTATATCTTATGAATGGTTAGTTACATTAGAATGTATAAATATATTTAATGTTAATACAATTGAATAATTAGTTGGTTATAAACAAAATTATAAACATACATTAAATAGTTTCTAACCTCAATTTTAGCTTAATTACATTTTTATAACTTCTCATGTTGTGTCCAAAATTTTCACTTTTCCACGTACTTAGAGTTACTTATGTGAAAGCTTTTGCTAATTGTTCACTCTCTTTGGTTCATGTTTGTTTTTCCTCTTATTCTTCTTTGGTCTACCATGAGTTATTCTTTCTTCAAGAAGACGAATTGCTTTATAATTATTTTGTATCTAAGATTTTGATCCCTTAATTGACTGTAATAGGTTCTTATATACATTCAAAAGCATTTATTTCTTTTAATAATCATCAACATATGACTCTAGTTACTAATAGAAATAGGATGGCACTAAAATCATGGGTATATGGCTACCATTATAGTTCATAGGCCCTATAGTCGCATATGTTATTCCTTACCAAGTTGGCTATATGTTTATCATCTCTATTTGTAACTTCATATTCCATGTACCAATTCCAAATGACTATCTGTTTTATTGTATTTAATTTATTCTTATTCAATTTCTTTATCACTTCTGGTTCAATGTTGTCTTTCCATTTATTTACTTCTCCATTAATTTTGAATGCCTCTTTATTATTATAGTATTAATTGTTCTTGGGCTTGGCAATGGGTCGAGTTTGCCCAGCCCAAGCCTGGCTAAAAAATATTTACTCAGGTCTAAGGCATATGCCCTGACCCTGAGTATGATCAAGTTAAGGTGAATTGAAGCCAGACTCATCTTGATTTTTTTAAAAATTAAAAGTAGAAAATAATGTAGTTTTATGCAAAATGATGTCATTTTCACTTTCACCCTTCAACCTGAACCTCAATTTTTTTTTAAAAAAAGCTTAAAATCAACCCAAAGCTTAATTAAACTATATTGGGTGTATTGAATTCAGGCTAGGCTTAACTACCACCCCTAATTGTCTTTAATATAATGATAATTGGGTTTTTCCTAACTCGAATGATCCACGAGTTAAATTTCTCACTAGACATTCATATTCAATGCTTTTAAATGCCCAACTTCAAATTTCATTAGGATATCCTAATAAATCTTCCATAAAACCTAGTGCTTATTTATTTAATTTACTTAGCCTCTCATCAAATTCTTGTGGAAATATTTCCTATTTAGAATTCTAGAAAACTTCTATATATATGTGTGTATATCTATTTTTACCTTCCACATATTATATATTAAACATAAAGGCGATATGATATTCCTGGATCTTAGAGTCCCCAAAAAAAGTTAAAGGAAAACATATCAAATTGTGATATCATATGTAATAATAACAAATCAAATTAATATATTAAGTATTTTTTGGATCACTGTAATCCTATAACCATCTCCTAGTTTCAATTCCACTACCAATTTCTTAATGAACTAAATCTAGTTTTTAGTATTCTCCACTTTTATGATTGCCTATGTGTTTGTTACTTATATGTTAAATCTAGAATTCGAGCATATTATAGTAAAATTCTCTCAGAATGTGTAACTGACTTTTTATCGATGACATAAATGGGCTTCAAAAAATTAAAATAATAAAAAAAATTAAGCCACCAATGTATTAAAAAATGTTGAAAAAAATATTTGAACTAAATATATGATTTTATTTAAGTAAAAGAAAAGTATATGCTACAAAAGAAAATTTAGATAAAAATAAGACTGAGTAAACAACGCAAAGGAAACATGAAATATTAAGGTGTTTTTGTTGGAATAATATGATTGTCTGTGTGTATATGTCCTTCGTATCTGATTCTATGTCCTTCGTGTTGTAACGCTGGTGAATTCATATGTTCTTCTCAACTTCAATTGCCTCAAGATAAAGTTTTGCATAACTTCCACCCCACTTCCTATCATGACCACGTTCTAGTTAATTGCATATCACACGTTCTTCTCCAACTTTGTGCCTTAAGCATTTCTCTTTTGACTTCCTAACTTCCACTTCTCTTTATCATGTCTGCTTCTTGCCCATTGCACGTTCACTGCATATGTCCTATATTCTAAACTTTTACTACTTCAAATTCCCACTAATTTTCTAGTCAAATGTCATCTAAGACTTCCATCATTTGGACCTTTTCACTTTTAGGCCAAATAGGTTGAATTCTTCTTAGACTATCAATAATTCTCCCTGTGTATATTTGGTTGAATAGACTAAACGTATAGTATTTAAGACTTTCTAGCCTTTCGTAAAATAGGTGCAAGAGCATTCATGAAATATCTAAGAGAAGTGAGTAAATCAAAATTTTCTCTGGAATTTCCTCTATTTCAGGCCCTAGAATCCCTAAAGTCGTGGCCAAAAAATGTAGACTAATGAATTAAATGGATAAACAAATTATACCCTTCTTACCATTCTACTTAGAAAAGGTAGGAACTTTCCCAATTAATAGCTTTCTTTAGGAACCCGCTAGAACATCAGCATAATATCTTCCTCATAAATCATAATAAAACTCTTTTTCATTTTTTCAAAACATTAAAGACCATCATATAAACCCTTCTTTTTTATTCTTATTTTCATAAAATCTCTCACGTCTTAATGTTATCATAGCTTAGAGTGTTATGAATCCAATTTTTCCTACGTATGAAAAAAAACTAACAACAATAAAACAACAATACCGAATATAAATCTCGTTGATACGCAGGGTCTGAGGATACGAATGTAACATACTAATAACAATTGATAGTCATGTTTCTTAAATACTATTTTGGTTTTATATTTTTTTATTTCTTCAATTAAGCAACTGATTTTAATTTATTTTTAAGTTATGTAATTGATTGTCTTAAATTTATAACTTTTAATGAGCAATATCAATAAAAATAGTCGTTATTCAGAAGAAAAGTATTGACATAATATTTTTATAAACAAATCGTAAACTCACAAGTTCATTTAGCATATGGTAGAGTTTGTGCTAAAATTAATTCTATAAACTTTAATTTTTTTACTGCAATATGCCCTTCACTTATTTGCATATAAAATTAAGACATTTTATAAAGACTATATATTAATATAGAAAGGTAACATTTAACAAATATTCATATACTTTTAAATATGTTGTGTTTAATTTATAAAAATTTAAGCTAAGATTATTATTAAAGAGTTGTATAGATATTAAATACTTTACAAAGATTTTTTAAAAAAGTTAATATAAATAACTATTTGACAACTAATACATTTAATTTAAAATTATTATGCAACAATGATATTATGATATTTTTGTTTTTAATAATTTATAATTAAAATCTTAAAATTTTCAAAAAGTTATAATCTAATTTTAAATATTAGTAAAGTAGTATAAATAAAGCCATCACATTAGATATGGCAAATGGGCCCAGGCATGAGATCCGATCAATCTCGACCCCAAATAAACGGGTTAGGTCTGGGTTGATCGAGCATCAGGTAGGCTTGACTCTTATAAACAAAATGATGCCATTTTGTGCTTTTAATTTTAACTTTTTTTAGGTCCAACCAAGTCAGGCTTTATCCCTAAAAGCAAGTATTAGGCCTGGCTAGGACTTGGGTGAGCTTGTCCTCGGCTTGGCCCATTACCATCCCTATTTGTCGAAGTGCTATAAGCGGCTTCGACGGACCTGCTTAGGCTTACTTCACATTGCACTTCGTAGGCGTTGTAAGCGGTTAAACTTTGGCTATACGATGACTATTAAGCAGTGTAATGAATCTCGTATCGTATCGACTGGTACATATCATACCTGCCAAAAAACAGTACAAAAAGTGATGTTCCGGTACCAGTAGTATTCATAATACCAACCATATATTGGCCACTATCGAAAATTTTAAAAAACGTAGGAGTACTTTTTTTTTTCAAAAGTCAGATTTTTTAAAAAACACTGCTTCCTCAACTCGATGTCTCTCTGCTGCTTCTCCTCTCTTTTTTTCTCTCTCACACTCTCTGTTTTTCACGGTCTCCACCATTCCCTCTCCGGCCGTCTAGCAACCACCATCGCACCACGGTAACAACCTGACGTCACCAACCCACCACTGCACCAGTCACAGTTGCAGAGTCTCCTCGGAGTTGCCAGATTTGAAATAGATCTGGATCCAAACTTGATCCGACTCGACATTGAATTGGATTTATTATTTTTTTGGTGTGTTTTTTGCTCTGAAATTTGAAAAATAATTGCATTATATTTGGTTGTTTATATATGTTTTGTGATGAAAATCGATGGAAATTATTAGAAATGCAAATTGTTTATGTATGTTTTATAATGGTTGAATTGAAATTGTTGGCATTTGGAAATGAAAATTGTTGACTATGCAAATTGTTTATGTACATGTCATTATATTGTGAATTGTGAATTTGTGAGGGTTGAAATTATTGGTTGTTGGAAATGAAATTATTGGAAATTTGGAAATGGAAATTGTTTATGTATGTTTTGTGATGTTTGAAACTTTGAATTGAAATTATTCAAAATTGTTAAAAATGGAATTGTTGGAAATATAAATTGTTTATGTATGTTTTGTAATGGTTGAATTGAAATTGTTGGAATTTGGAAATGGAAATTTTTGGAAATGGAAATTGTTTATGTATCTTTTGTAATGTTTAAAATTTTGAATTAAAATTGTTCGAAATTGTTAGAAATAAAATTTTTGGAAATTATTGAAATAGAAATTGTTTGTGTATGTTTTGAAATGGTTGAATTGAAATTGTTGGAAAATATTAGAAATGAAAATGTTGGCATTTGTAAATTGAAATTGTTGGAAATGGAAATTATTTATGTATGTTTTGTGATGTTTGAAACTTTGAATTGAAATTGTTCAAAACTGTTGGAAATTATTGGAAATGGAAATTGTTTATGTACGTTTTGTAATTATTGAATTGAAATTGTTGGAAAATGCTAGAAATGAAATTGTTGAAATTTGTAAATTGAAATTGTTGGAAATGGAAATTGTTTATGTATGTTTTGAGATGTTTGAAACTTTGAATTGAAGTTGGAGAAAGTTAGAAACATAAACTATCATTTCTTTCCATTTAATCAATATGTAAAATATGTTGAATTATTTTGTAATATATATGTTAGAGAAGTGCTTCAAAGGCAATCAACTTTAGCACTTATTGTGTAAATCATTTTATGATTAATAAAGGCATTTTTCATTATTTTGATGCTCATACATTTATGGATTTGAAGTTGATCTTAAATTGATTTAATAAAGTCCTTGATACAAAACATAGCATGGAGGAAATCATGATGACACCATGATAATTAGACTCCTATCATGTGTAATTATGTTAATATCTAAACTTTCCCTAGTCATAGGATTAATAAAATGAGATATCATTAATCCGGATATATTAGCACATGTGATACTCCTTGATTGGATCAAACAGTAGATCTCATAAGCGGTAGACATGAGTTGTTTAGAGTTAACATATGGATGCTTACTAAGGATAGTAAGTACATCGGATTGGCCTACTATGAGACAATCATATAAACATTCTATTCCAGTGTTAATGATAGTCCCATCATATCAATGGTGCAAGTATCCTTTGACTTGAGGTACTCATGGATATCTCAGATACTAATCCTATGTTTTGACTCCATTCATCAGTGCCTTTTATGGGTTACTCATAGAGTGGTGATTGGGTATAGCTTGAGGTATTCAGAGGTAATTGAGTAGCCAATAAAAGATTCACCACTCCTAATAGAAGGAGATGATACTCACGACCACTTTTTATACTCGGGAGTCTCTGGCCAAAGCAGATATGTGTCATGAAGAGAGTCTTCAATGATACATAGAGTAATGAGATCCTCAGGACAAGATCTAATATCACTTGGACTAGATGTGACGTAGTCAGTGTAGTGGGAGTTGACACTTTGACCATACTTTGAACCAAGTGAGGTATAGATGGTGAAAGAACGAATTGCATGGCAACATAAGGTATGGAAGGGTTCGTAGTCAAACCACTGACTTTTCGGTCAATTGGGAGTCATAACGTGTTACTGGATACCGCTCTTGACTTACTTGAATTAAGTGTTAATTCAAATGGTCAACATAACCAGGAACCTAATGGATCACATACATAAGAGATCCGAAGGATGAGTAAAATGGTCTTGAATGGTGATTCAAGATATGAGAGAGTGTTTCGAGATTGTATCGCGATGTGATCGTGATAGAAAACGTTGCGTGGAATGAATTAGAAACAAGTATTGTTGGCGGCCAATTTGGTCATTAACTTCCGAAAACTTCCATTAATGCATATTATTCATGGTCATTACTTCTCATAACTTCCATTAATGCATGTTATTCATGACCATTAACTTCCTATAACTCTTCATTGGTGATGGGGTTATGAAAGGCCAGTTGGTGCAGAAAATAGAGATGACTTTCATTTATCTTGCATAAGACATAAGAGAAAGAAAGGTTCTTTTTTACATACACACTCTTTTTATCTCTAACTCTCACAAGAGTTCTTGTCTTTGCTAGCACAAAGAAAGAATTATAGCCATTTCCTAGTGAGGTTTCATCCTTCTATCTTTGTATGAACTTTCATTAGAGACGGTCTACGTTGATCGTTGTGGTTTACGACAACCCAACGTGGACAAGATTAAAGAACGAAGGAGATCGTCGGAAAGGTATGTAAACATCTTACATTTCATGTTTTTGTTTTCTATATCTATATGCATGAGTAGATCTGGTTTTTGAGGTTCCGTTTTATTTTTCGCTGCGTATATTTGATATATATTATGTATGAGATGCACGATCAGAACCTAACAATATCTAAGGTATGTGGCTAAGGGTTTTAACTCTAAAGTGGGTGGTTTCTTAATGGAAAGTGATATGGGTGCTTTTGTCCTTACTAAGATCTTCTGCTTTGATTTTTCACCCAACTCCTCTTCCTACTCTAATTCTTCATCACCTTACACATTCTCCACATTAGCATCTTCTTTATGGCTCTCCTCTTGCTCATTTGTGCACTCATTAACTCTATCAATCTTCATGAAAGAGTTTCCCTCCTTCATATTCTTCAATACTTTACTTATGTTGAACTCAACCTGTTCATCACCAATCCAAATAATTAGTTTCCCTTTATGGAATTCTACCAAGGCTCTTTTTGTATTCATAAATGGTCTACTAAGAGTTAATAGATATTTTTGATCCCCTTCAAAATTTAGCACTATAAAATCCACAGGAATAATAAACTTGTCCACTTTTTCTTACACATTTTCCACCACACCAAAAGGTTTCTTTATTGATTGATCTGCCAACTAAATGAGCGTAAAAGTTGGCTTCACATCTCCTAACCCTAATTTCCTGAAAATAAATAAAGGCATAAGATTAATACTTACACATGAGTCACATAAAAACTTAGCAATTTCTAAATTAACAACTATATAGGGTATAGTAAAACTTAATGGATCCTTTAAATTTGAAGGCATGTGACTGGTAATTAGGGAGCTATAAGTCTCAATCAAAGAAACTGTTTGATTATCCTCCCAAGTCCACTTATTCGATAGGATATACTTGAAAAACTTTTCATACTTGAGTATGTTCTCCAAAGCTTCCACAAAGGATAAGTTAATTTTCAATTTCTTTAATTTCTCTAAAAACTTTGTTGATTGCAAGTTCATTTGATTCTTCTTTAGTCATTGCGGAAATGAGATATTTGGCACAAATGGAAGGGGTGGAATATATGGTGGTTCCTCTTTCTTATCTTTTATTTTATCCTCATTCTTTTGGCTTCCTTCTTGGTTAGGTTCAGCCTTCTTCTTGGTTGGTTCTTCTAAATTGCTCCCAATTATAAATATGATGGCCTTCTATTGCTCCTTTGGATTAGACTTTGTGATGTTCGGGAGACTTCCACACTTTGTGTAGATAATGCATTAGTTAATTAGCCCACTTGAACCTCCAAATTATGGATGGAAAAAGTATGATTTTTCTTAATCTGGTCGAACTTAGCTTCCATCCTCTTCTATTTCTCATCTTAGCTCGTGAACTTGGATTTCAACACATCTATTAGCTTATCCATCTTTGATTCCAATAGACCAAGCGTATCTTGCTAAATCCTGGTAGGCCTTGTGCTCTTATTTGCTTTCCTGAATTATTAGACGAAGAGAAATTTGGGTGGTTCTTCCACCTAGGATTATACGTATTAGAGTAAGGATTGTTACCAACTCGACTTATTCATGCTCTTATGAAGTTTACCTGCTCCATATTGTTGTTGTCCACTAGAAAGAAATCAGATGTAACATGTCCTTCTTGCCTGCACAATTCACATACATATTGTATCGCTTTTAGTGGCTTAGATGAAGTGGCCTTTGGGCTATTTAATTGCTTAATCAGGTTTGTATTCCCTTCTAATCTCTAAAGGTTGGTTTTTGTTTACTCCTCTCCAACATCCATAAACAACTATTATTTGCTATCTCTTCTAAAAAATCATATGTAACATCTATTATCTTCCTCAATACGAACCTCTAGTTGTTGCATCAATGGCACCTCTAGTGGGTGGATTTACTTTACTATATAAGGTTTCCAAAAGAAACTCCTTAGATAAATTATAGCGTGGCCAGCTCCTTTGCAACTCCTTAATTCTTTCCCACCTTTAGTACAATATTCCCCTTCACTTTTTTGGAAAATTGTTGTCTCCTTTATGATCCTTGTAGTCTTCATTAAGAGAAAGTACTTAGCCAAAAAGGCTTATACCATCTGCTCCCATATTGCCATGTTTCCTGGGCTAAGAGAATCCAACCATGCCTTGGCTTGATCTTTAAGCATGAATGGGAATAGCCTCATCTTGGAAGCATCTTATGATAACCCATTACATCTAAACATGTAATATATCTATAATAAATTGATGTTTTAAATGAATTCTATAGTGTTAATTGTGTATGTATAATGTGAATTGATGATGAAAATGAAGAAGATGTATGTTGGATGAGGCTTGGCCGAAATGATGGGGGAAGAAATGGACTAATGTAATGAGTTGTATAATTATGATGAATATGGCTTAAATGAAGGGAATTGGATTGAATGGAGTGGTGAAATGTGTTGTTGTTGGAAGTTCTTGTTAGATAACAAGATAGGAGCATGAATTACTATGATAAAGTCTTAAAAATATGACTTAAAATTCATGAACATTAGGTGTTTGATAAAACGCATAAGTGAACTTGGCTTAGGATTCAAGGATCGTACCGGTGTGCATTGGAAGAGGCTTTCATATTTACTTAGATTAAACTTGAATTTTTGCTTAGACTGATGAGTAGTAGCCTAATGTGCTTGGATAAAAATGTTCTTAATTATGCTTTGAAATTTGTAAGTATTGGATTAAAGGCATTAAATGTCTTAGAAAATGCAAAAGAACGCTTATATGAATAATAAGGGAAGTAACCATATGAGAAGCTTAATGGTCGAATCATATAGTTAAAAGATAGTGATATTGTGTTTTATACACTTATGTGGTGGTGTATAAATATGAGATACATGTTTGAGTAGTAAATACACTGTATATTTGTATGTATAAAGGCTTAGGAGTTGTGGATCAAGGAGCTCATGTCGAGGATTGTTGAAGTCAAGGAAGTGTACAACTTCTTTTGAGGTGAGTTGGGGAAACCATATATCCCGTCCCCATATTAAGGGTTAGGACCAAAATTTTCAGTATATGTGAGCTCAAAGAGAAAGTTAGACAATGCATT
>JAOQMQ010000194.1:5987393-6001052 GCA_027563845.1 Erythroxylum subrotundum
ACTACCTATGAAGAGGTTCTGAAGAGTTCAGAATCTGACAAATGACTTCAAGCTATGAAATCTGAAATGGATTCCATGTATAAAAACCAACTATGAACTTTGGTTAACCCATCCGAAGGGATAAAACCCATAGGGTGTAAATGGGTTTTAAAGAAGAAAATTGACATGGAGGGTAATGTAGTTACCCATAAAGCTAGGCTTGTAGCTAAAGGTTATCGTCAAAGCAAGGTGTTGACAATGACGAAACGTTTAGCCCAGTAGTTATGCTTAAATCCATTAAGATACTCCTAGCCATTTCCGCTCATTATGATTATGAGATATGACAAATGGATGTGAAGATGACTTTCTTTAATGGAAACCTAACCGAGGATGTGTATATGACACAACCTGATGGTTTCATATCTATGAATGGAGAAAAGGTATGCAAGCTTCAGAAATCTATTTATGGATTGAAGCAAGCATCTAGGAGTTGGAATATCCGATTTGATAAGACAATCAAAGAGTTTGGTTTCTCACAAAATCTGGATGAGTTATGTGTGTATAAGAAGGTTAGTGGGAGTGCAATCATGTTCCTTTTACTGTATGTAGATGACATATTGCTAATAGGAAACAATGTCTCTGCTTTGCAATCAGTAAAATTTGGTTAGCTAAGAACTTCTCTATGAAAGACCTTAGAGAAGCAACTTATATTTTGGGGATAAGGATCTATATAAATAGATCTAAGAGGTTGCTTAGTCTTTCTCAGTCTACATACACAGACAAGATGCTAGGTTTAACATGGAGCAGTCCGAGAGAGGTTATCTTCCCATAGTACATGGGATTATACTCTCTAAATCTATGTGTCCAAAAACACAACATGAGAGGATTCACATGAGTTTGATTCCTTATGCTTCGGCTATAGGATCAATCATGTACGTTATATTATGTACTAGACCCAATGTATCATATGCTTTAAGTGTTACGAGCAGATACCAGTTGGACCCTAGTAAGGGTCACTGAGTGGCTGTCAAGAATATCCTTAAATACTTGAGAAGAACTAAGGATGTATTCTTGGTATATGAAGAAGGTGATCTTGTGGTAAGCGGGTATATTGATGCCAATTTCCAATCCGATAAGGATGACTCTAGATCCCAGTCCGGATATGTATTCACACTGAATGGTGGTGCAGTCAGTTGGAAAGCTCCAAACAAGAGACGACTGCAGATTCGACGATAGAGGCAGAGTACATTGTAGCTTCAGAAGTGGTAAAGGAAGCAGTTTGGATCAAGTAAGTTCATCGTGGAACTTGGTGTGGTTCCGAGCATCGCTGATCAGTTCAATTTTATTGTGACAACAACGGGTTATAACGCATGCAAAGGAGCCGAGGTCCCATCAAAAGTCCAAACATGTACTCAGGCACTACCATTTGATTAGAGAAATCATTGGTAGAAATGATGTCAAGATTGAGAGAGTTCCCACCGATCATAATATAGTTTATCCATTGACTAAGCCTATTTCTCAAAACAGTTTTGTGTCACATGTACACGTCTGTGGTATTAGATATCAAGGCGATTGGTTTTAGTGCAAGTGAAAGTTTGTTAGAGAAGTGCTCTAAAGGCAATCACCTTTGGCACTTATTGTACAAATCATTTTATGATTAATAAAAGCATTTTTATTATTTCGATTTTCATACATTTATGGATTTGATGTTGATCTTAAATTGATTTAATGAAGTTCTTGATACAAAATATAGCATGGAGGAAATCATGATGAGATCATGATAATGAGATTCCTATCATATGTAATTATGTTAGTATCTAAACTTTCTCTAGTCATAGGATTAATGAGATGG
The DNA here is from genome assembly GCA_027563845.1 of Erythroxylum subrotundum. NCBI lineage: Eukaryota > Viridiplantae > Streptophyta > Magnoliopsida > Malpighiales > Erythroxylaceae > Erythroxylum > Erythroxylum subrotundum. Next base: position 5,989,225 of record JAOQMQ010000194.1, read on the forward strand.
GATATAATTAATCTAATAGACTAGTACATGTTATACTCCTTAATTGGATCAAGCAGTAGATCGCATAAGCTATAGATATGAGTTGTTTAAAGTTAACATGTGAATGCTTACTAAAGGTAGTAAGTACATTCGATTGACCTACTATGAGATAATCATATGGATATTCTATTCCAGTGTTAATGATAATCTCATCATAGCAATGGTGCAAGTATTCTTTGACTTGAGGTGCTTAAGGATATCTCAGATACTGATCATGTGCTTTGACTCCATTCATCGGTGCCTTTCAGAAGTTATTCATAAGGTGGTGATTGGGAACAACTTGAGATATTGAAAGGTAATTAAGTAGCCAATAAAGGATTCACCATTCCTGATAGAATGAGATGATACCCACGACCTCTTGTCGGGGTCATTACTTAGAAGTCTCTAACTAGAGCAAATGTGTGTCATAAAGAGAGTCTTCAATGATACATAGAGTAATGAGATCCTCAGGACAAGATCTAATATCACTTGGACTAGATGTGACATAGTTAGTCTAGTCCAAGTTGAAGCTTTGACCATACTCTGAACCAAATGATGTATAGATGGTGAAAGGACTAATTGCATGGCAACATTGCGTATGGAAGGGTTCGTAGTCAAACCATTGAATTTTTGATCAATTAGGGGTCATAACGTGTTGCTAGATACCGCTCTTGACTTACATGAATTAAGTGTTAATTCAAGTGGCCAGCATAACCAGAAATCTAATGGGTCACACACATAGGAGATCCGAAGGATGAGTAAAATGGTCTTGAATAGTAATTAAAGATATAAAAGAGTGTTATAAGAGAGTGTTTCGGGATTGTATCGCGATGTGATCGTGGTAGAAAATGTTGCATAGAATGGATTAGAAACAAGTATTGTTGGCTGACAATTTGGTCATTAACTTCCCAAAACTTCCATTAATGCATGTTACTCATGGTCATTAACTTCCCATAACTTCCATTAATGCATGTTATTCATGACCATTAACCTCCTATAACTCTCCATTGGTGATGGGGTTATGGAAGGCCAAATGGTGCAGAAAATAGAGATGATTTTCATGCATCTTGTGTAATAAACAAGAGAAAGAAAGGTTCTTTCTTACACACACACACACACACACACTTTTTCTTTCTAACTCTCACAAGAGTTCTTGTCCTTGCTATCATAAAGAAAGAATTCTAGCCATCTCCTGGTAAGGTTTCATCCTTCTATCTTCATTTGGACTTTTATTAGAGATGGTCTACGTTGATCGTTGTGGTTTACGACAACCCAACACGGAGAAGATTAAAGAACAAAGGAGATCGTCGGAAAGGTATGTAAACATCTTACATTTCATATTTTTGTTTTCTATATCTATATACATGAGTAAATATGGTTTTTGAGGTTCTGTTTTATTTTCCGCTGTGTATATTTGATATATATTATGTATGAGATGCATGACTGGAACCTTACAATATATGTGTGGGCTATCATAAATATTTATAATAGATAATGTGTAAAAGTAGTGATGTATATGTGTCCAAAAGGAACTTCTTTTTTCCAAATTATGAACATGTTGTAGGCTGAACTCTAACCACTTATACTAAGACTTATTAATGTCCATTAAAAATCCTATACGCAACTTATATATTTAAGAACCAAATACATAATGGTGGATATAATATTATGGTTTGTTAGAAATGAAAAGAAGATTTAAAGGTTTGAATAAGAAAAAAAAATTTCTAAACAAAGTTATATCCTTCAACTTGATCCTCATGTTATGAACATATCTTTCAACTTGATCCTCATGTTATGAATAGATGGATATGAACAATTGTATAAGATATGCCATTCATTATTTGATGATTATGTAAATCATACCCTTTTACTTGATTCTCATGTTTGAAACTTTTGATTGAAATTGTTGGAAATAGAAATTGTTTATGTATGTTTTGTGTAATTATATATGTTGAACAATTGAATTGTTAGTTTTTAACTTATGGTGAATTGTATTTGATGAAATTGAATTGTCTATGATGTAATCATACAAAATGAGTCATATTATATAAGATGGACATGCGTATTATGTAATGAAATTATATGCTCTTTATTTTTATGTATGCATTCATATATTTTTATAGATAAATAGAAGGAATTCCAAGTACTCCTGATCAAACCACTTCAAGAAGATACAATGATCCAGCTTGAGCTCACCTATATTGGTCCCCGATATAAGGAACCATAATATTTGCTTATTCTGTAACAAGCATTTGAAAGGTGGAGGAATCACTAGATTAAAGAAACATTTAGCTAGGGTTAAAGAAGATGTAGAACCCTGTAAAAAAGTAACCTATGATGTAAAGTGATAAATGAAAACTTTGCTTGGAGAATATCAACAAAAGAAAGATAAAAAGGGAAGGTTGAATTTTGAAATTGGCAGGTCTTCGTGATGATTGTGGAAATGTTGAAGGTGGTAGTAGTAGTGTTCCATCCCATGCCCAACAAAAAGTGAATATTACACTCAGACCTAATGTTAGGAAAAGAAGAAGGTAGTTGACTAGTTTTTTCCACCATAAACAACTCCCGGAGTCCAATCTTTAATTCATAGTGCCTTGCAATCAAGAGATACGACTTATAATGTAGATATAATAGTAGCTAGATGGTGGTACGATATATATTCATCATTTAATGCTTCCCAATCTTACTATTATTAGCCTATAGTGGATGCTATAGCCTCTTACGGTCCGAGATATAAAGCTCATTCAATTGATGACTTAAAAGGTAAAATTTTAAGTTGCTCAGTTTCTGAAATTAAAAGTTATTTGGCAAAAAGAAAAGTGAATTGAGCTACTTATGGGTGTTCAATCATGTGTGATGGTTGTACAAATAGGAGATAAGAGACCATTATTGATTTTTCGTTCATTCTACAAATGGCTTAATGTTTTTAAAGTCTATTGATGCATCTGACTTTATTAGAAATACTGATACTTTATTTGAGATATTCGATGAAGTTATGAATGAAGTAGGGCCAAAAAATATTGTTCAGTTCATTACTGACAATGATTTCGCTTATAAAGCGGCAGGAAGAAGGTTACAAAATAATTATAATTTTTTTTGGACTCTTTGTACTACACATTACATTGACCTAATGCTGGAGAATATAGGAGATCCTAGATATTTTTCTATTATTGATGAGGCTATGCAGAAAGCTAAAAAGGTTACCAAGTTCATCTATAATCATCCATGTGTGTTGAGTTTAATGAGAAACAAATTTATCAATGGTAGGAATTTGTGTCGTCCTGCTATGTCAAGAATTGTAACGAATTTCTTATTACTTCAGTCTTTTGTTACGATGAAGAAAGAGTTAAGACAAATGTTTACAAGTGATAAGTGAGTTGCATCTCAGCATGTAGGTCTAATGCGAGATTGGAAGGTTTTAGAATTATACTGGAAGATAGAGAATTTTGGTCTCAATGCTAATTTGTTATTCGAGTTTATGAGTCGTTGGGATAGTGCTTTACTTGGCTGATAGTTAAAAGGCAACAATAAGTTTTTTTTTTGATGTCATGGAGAAGGCGAAAAAGCGATCAAGGCTAATTTGAAACATATGCATTCTTTGTACACACCGTATCTTGCAATCATCAATGAGAGATGAGAAAGACAACTTTCTTCTCTGTTGTTTGTAGCTGGGGCCTTTTTGAATCTTAGTGTCTATTTCTGATCAGATTTTACAAAGAAAGCTGAAATTAATAGAGGAATGCTATTCATTATTACAACAATTGTTGGCAAGAAATAATGCAAGATCTCTTAAGCTCACAAATGGAGAATTATAAGCAATCTTTTAGAGATTTGGAATGTCGATTGCTATTTGACAAAGAGCAAAACTTTCTCTAGATATTAGCGGTTTCTTTTTTCTTATTTGTTGAAAATTAATTATCACTTTATTTTGTTTATAATACTACTTTTATTATCTTACGATTTACAATTTTTTGGTGGGATCAATTCGAAATTGGTATTCCAGAATTGCAAAGGTTTACAATTCGAATTTTAAGTCAATGTGTGAGTGCAACGGACTGTGAACGGAACTGGAGCACATTTGAATTCATCCATTCTAAGAAAAAGAGTATATTAGAGCATAGGAGATTAGGAGATTGAATGACTTGGTTTTCGTTCGTTACAATTTAAAGCTTCGGGAAAGGTATGTTATTATCATTAGTAATTTCAATATAATTACTTATAATTTTCTAATAATTAAATTTTATTATTTACTAGGACTCTTAATAGCGCAAGTAATTCAACAGATTTAATTTCCATTGATAATATCGATCTTTTGGTGGATTGAGTTTCTAAGGAACCGAGTTTAGTAGATGTGGATGACTTGGAGGATAATCTTAGATGAGAAAGTATTGACATGTCATTTGGTGCATTAAATTTGAATGATGATGATGATAATACTCTTCTCAATGATGATTATTTTGTACCAAATGATAACTAGAGTCAATGCAGTTATAGTGAGTATCTTCCTGTAGACAATTGAATGAATTCTAGAATTTTGTTTTTCCAATTCTCTTAATTTTTCTTATATTTGATGTATATGTTAAATTCTATATGTTTAATATAATTGTGAATGTTTTTGTTTCAAGTTTCACTTCTTCTTGGTTGTTTCCTCATCACGAACTCTTTTCGTAAATTGTAATAGTTTGAGAGTTAAGGATATTTATTGTTCTTTTTATTGGATGTTTTGATGTAATTATTATTTATTATATAATAAAACTGTAATATTTTTAATACTTTGTATTGTTCTTAATTTTATATTTGTATGATGATGATTGTTTTTTTTTCTCATATTAATTGTAATTATTATTTATATATAAAATATCTAAAAATTATTGTTATTTTATATTAATTGTGGTTATTATTTATTATTATAATTTTTGAAGATAGAGTTGATGTAAGCTTATAAAGTATACAATACAACTGTACAATATGACAATGAACTATTTTGTAATTTTTAGAAAATTTAGAGATTGTTTTATAAATTTTAAAAATTATCCGAAACGACACTCAGTATTAATCGGTACCGGTACAGTACTGTATTAGAACCTAATTTAGTATCAGGGTCCGTACGATGTTATGGACTTTGCTTTAAGTGAAATTATATTATTTAATAGAATATACATCTTTTTTTAAAAAATATTAAACGAATTTTTGAAAAAGTGAATCGAATCGTAAAAGACCTGCATATCCTTGTCAAATAAGTTGCTACACTACACTTCACTTCACGCTCTCTCATGGAATAAAATGATATGGCAAGTTTTGAATTTTGAAACCCGTATATTTGGGTCCGGGCAAAACCCGAGCCATTTTCGGGTTCAAAGTAAGCCTCTTTCTCCCTCTCTCTGTGTGCGCTTCGAAAGAGAAAAACAACAGTTATGTATTACCACAGCCAACAACAGCAGCGAGTGAAGAGGAGAGCTCGCGGCGGCGGAAGGTCGCGTGACTCCAGTGACGGTTTTAGGGCTTACGTTTCCGGCGAACAGCAAGAACAACAACGCCGGTATGATAGCGACGGCGAGCAGAAGGTGGCTCCGTGTACCGACTTCGACATGGCTTACTTTCACTCCTACGCCCACGTCGGTATCCACCAAGAGATGATCAAGGTACTTCCTTTTACTCTCTTCTTCAATCATCATTTCTTTCTATTTGTGCATATGTTTGTATATACCTCTATGCATGTATGTATTTAAGTTTCGATGTCTTCGAACCCATGGAAATTGCATGCTAGTCACCAATTTGGTTGAGATTTTTACTCATTAGCTTGATCACGTGTGTGTTGGAGATTTTTGCTTGTGGTATGCCAGTGAAGTGTTGGAATTTGTTCTTGTGACAGTTCAGTTCTTATGTGAAAATCAATGTCTTTCTTATTTCTCTTGGTAATGCTGATCTTACAAATATGGAGAGACAAATTTTAGAGTGGGTTTCTTCAGTTTGGAAAAGGTTTTTGCTTTTTGTTTGTATATTTCTCTTTTATTGGAAATCTTAGGGTGCTTGCACGGTAATTGTTGGTTTTTCTTGTTTTCCTTGTTATTCTGTTGATTCTTCATTCTGTATTTTGCGAAAAAGGTTTGTTTGACATCTAATTTGTTCAGCCTTTAAATTATAGTTTGTAGTAAATAGGTTAAGATTAGTTTCTCAGTGAAATGTAGCCCTATAAATGCAGCTTAAGGAGATTGATCAAATTGAATTAGTTTGGAAAGGGCGTAATGGATTGCAAAAGCGATATACTGTTCCTAAAGTGTGCAAGATATTTGGTTTTAGAAGAGCAGAATGGAGAAAGATGATCTATCTACCAGATTCCAGTGTTTTAGAGTTAAGCAACAGTCAAGTTGAGTGGATAAAATGGAAAAGAATTTGTGCATGATATAATTCATTAATGCCCTTTCCTGCAGTTATACCCCTATGCTTGGAAACTTCATGCATAATTTGCCAACTTTTTGGAAGATAGTTTGAGATATAGTGAGGCATCACATCTTAGACTATCATCCTTGGTGGGATGAAGTATGTATAGCATGTTTATATTCTAATTGAAATGCACATAGAGAATTGTTATCACACATCGATTTCCTATTACAGATTTGATCTTTATATCCTTTATGTGGATTTTTTCTTTTACAGGCACTTCTTCAATCGGCAACTTTTAGAAAACTTATAATTGAGTTTATGGGCAAATATTTTATCTTTTCCTTTTTTCTTTAATACCTTATATACGTGGTTTGAAAGGTTCTCAAAGCTTTAGATTGGGGTTGTGGATGACACTGCAGTTGGAAAATTGATATTTTAGCAAAAGACTATAAAGAAAATTTATATCTTTTTGTCAATTGAGGTAAAATGAAATTGAAACGCTATAAAACTGATATCTCTCATCTTCTGATTGGTTGTCTTCTTTTACTTGGTCCTTATGTGGATCCATCCCCCATAGTGGGTGGACATTGGAATAGTACTTTAAAATTTTCAAGTTTGTGGTTCCAGTTTCAGAAAACAGAAAACTTGGCTTGCCGTTCCTGAAAGTTCTGCATTTTCTAATTTTCTCAGTTTGTTCAACTCTTTAGCATTTTTGTTGTTAAGATGTTTTTACTTTGTTATAAGTACACATTGGGAATTGGATATGAAAATACAGTGTTTTTTCTTTCCTTTTGGATAGAATATGCTCCCTAAATTTTTATTTTATCCGTGCAGGATCGAATACGGACAGAGACTTATAGGGATGCAATCATGCAGCATCATAATTGTATCGAAGGCAAAGTAATATAATTGTTATTGAACTTTTGGTTAGCGAAAATCAGTTTTGATTTCTTAGTGACATTTATATTGAATGAAAAATTACCATCTCGTGAACACTTTCTCATTTGGCTTGAGGGCACATCAAACTACTTCTCTGTATAACTCATGAGGAGCCATGTTGTCATAACTCAGTGAAGCATTTGCATCTTACATCATTTTAGTGTAGCTTCGTATTTAGGATTTTCATGTTTAACTGATTAATGTAGTAAGTATTTGAAAGATGAATTTTTTAGAACTTCAGAATCTTATTTTTGTTGAGAAATTAATAGTCTATTGATGTCATGACAATTAGTCAATTGTTCAATGTGCATGCACGAACAGGTTGTAATGGATGTTGGATGTGGAACAGGAATCTTATCCATATTTTGTGCTCAGGCTGGTGCAAAACGGGTAAGAGACTTTTGAACTATTACTTTAACCTTCTTTCATTGTAATTATAAAGTAGCTATGTAGATAGTTAAGCATTCATTAGGCCTTGCACAATAGTTTGTCAAACTAATAGCAAAAGAGTCAAATAAGTCTCTAATGTTTAACCTTAAATGCAGTTTGGTCCTAAGCAGTTCAGATTGTTCAATTGGTCTACTAGTTACAAAATCAAACAGTTTGACCTTTATTTATTGGGAAGTGCATGCCATGTTACCAAATTTGACCGTTGTTCTTACACTTTTCCATCCAAACATGGTTTTAGGGACTATTTGACCCTTTTTCCTCAAACTATTTGACCCATATGTCATTGAAACAAATCCCTATCTTGTAATCCGTGTTACATAATTTTCAAATAGACAGTATGTGATTAGGATGGATGCTTATGCTAGTGGTTGATAACTTTTTCAAATTATCTATAGGAATAGTGTTTTCCTTATCAGGAAAAACAAGTGAAGATTCCCTAATTATTTATTGTGGTGCATTTTTTCTCTCTCATGTCCAAATCTGATGTCCATTTGGTTAAATCTATTGATTATTTTGTTGCTTTTTATTTCTTTTCGATAATTTCCCAACTTTTTTATAAACAATAAATTAAATTGTCTTTCTCTAGGACTAGAATCTTTGATTCTTCTTAACCACTTATTGAAGGCAAAGTTTTCTTGTAACACTAGCTTTTGTATGAGTCTGCACCTTATTACTTGTTCTGGTTATTTTTTCGTTGACTGTTTGTCTGCTTATTGAATTTATATTTTCATTATTTTACTAGGTATATGCTGTGGATGCAAGTGATATTGCGGTTCAGGTACTCTAATATTCTAATTTGTATCTTCAAGGTACATCTGCTGCTTTTACGTACCTATTTAGTTGTATCTTACCATGTCGTCTAAATTTTCTGTCTAATTTGTCGTTATGAAGAATTAGGGACATCAATTAATCACAGTAACTTGATAATCTCAATATGCTTTATTTTCATTTTATGTGGTGATACATGCTATCAACCTATGCATCAGACTCCTCTTTTTTTTATGAATTCCTATTGCACACACACGATGTTAAATTCTTGCTTATAGATGATAACTGATGAAATTTTATCATATCTGATTTTGTATGTAGATACCTCTAACATTAGACCCCCTCTTGTACCGTCTCAAATTGTGCTTTTCTCTGATAAAACAATATAATTGGGAAAAGTTAAGGTTGTGCATCTATCCTGTCTATAGTGAAAAATCCTTGTCATAAGAATGTGCTGTGTACATACGAGATATTCATGTAGAGGGTGAGGTTTGGGGTAGCAATAAAGTTGACTCAAATTGTGAAAGTAGCTGAAAGGAGCCTCCTCTTAGAACTACTGTAAAGGTTGTGTATATCATAATTTCCCTAGGCTTGACAATGTAAGCGTTTGTGCGTGACCTTTCTTAGATTATCTTGAATTCAGTTAAGAATATTTTATGTACATGTGAGATATTCATGTAGAGGGTGAGGCTTGGGGGTTGCAAGAAAGTTAACTCAAAATTTTGAAGTAGCTGATAGGAGTCACCTTTTAGAACTACAGTAAAGGTTGTCTATATCAAAACCTTCCTAGGCTTGACAATGTAAGCATTTGTGTGTCTCCTTTTCTAGATTATCTTGCTTTAAGCTGTTTTTATCCTATTTAAATATAACAACAGATAAAGATAAAATGCTTTTTAATCTCCATCCATTTAACTTTATAACCAGGCATAATTGAGGCTATGAGAAACACTAAGTTTTTTCAGAAGTAAGGTTAAGGATTCCAGCTGGCATTTGCTTGTTGCCAGTAGGTTGGAGCTTTGGAACTGTTGTGTTTTTTCTCCATTTCATACATGTTATTCTGCTCATCCATTAGATAACTATCTATTGAAGTCTCAAATTTTCTTCTTTACTAGGAGGTGACTTTTGCATTTAATCGTATACAAGGTCATTTTTCTCTGAAAATTTTCATATATGATGGATGACTTATAGGAGCTGTGATTAATTATTTCAATTTGTTGTTAGCCATTCCTTGAATCATTATGGACATTGTTAAGTTTCTCCGCGCAAAGCAATAGGGTTACCATGTCAGTTTTTTACCATGATACTTCTGTGGATTCTCCAGCCTTTAGACATGAATATCATCTTATTTATCTAAGTTTTGTTATCTGTCAGAAAAGTTGTGGTCAATTTTGACCCTTCCTGTTGGGTCTCGTTTAATGTTCCAATATGCTGAACATAGTTTCTGCCAGGTCATGGTACTGCTTTATCTTTGCATTATGCCATTTAAGCTGGTATGGAATATGTTTTGGGGATTTGGGGTTAGGTTTGTTTGCTTTGCTATTTGGTTTGTGATACCTTTTAAGCATCATGTCGCTATATATATGTAAAGAAATGTTGTAAAATTTATAGGATCCTAGTTTTTTTTCTTCTTCCATTTAGAAATGATGGATTGGGTGGTTCTTGTGTACGATTAATCTTATCCCTTTGATGGCATTCATGACTTGACTTTTCAAGATTTTATGTCACAATATGGCTTTTCATCTTTCCCTCAACCTAAATAGAGATTTCTCGCAATGTCACGTCCTTTTTCATTTGGTCAAGCTTTCCACGCATGTATGAAAGAAAATGTATGAGAAATTGATATTGAACCTATGTGCTGATCCATGGGCTCGCCAAGAACTTCGAAAAGATTAGTTGTGTAGCAACGGGACTTATTATCTTTAGTCCTTTCTTGCTATTGATAATGAAATGTGGGGCATTAATTTTCCCCAATTTTGGTTTTTCATAAACTTTTCTGAAGATAATGATCATTTGAAATCTCGTAAGCCGTGCACTGTATATTTCTACTGTTTACATGATTAGTTTCCAAGGCCAAGATTTTGAAATTAATCTTACTTTTTCAATGAGCAGGCAAATGAGGTTGTGAAGGCAAACAATTTATCTGACAAGATCATTGTGCTACATGGACGAGTTGAGGTAGGCTTCTTTGACACTGGTCAATATGATTCTTCTTCCAAAAATGAAGGCCCTAATATGTTAATTTGTGATTGTTGAGCGTCTTAAATTTGTAGCATGTTTAGGTATTTCATTGAAGTTTGGGATGGAGGTCACTCAGCCTCCATAACTTGTTTCAAGCCTTATCTCACTCTATTTCTTATATTCTCACGTTAATACCTCTCTAGGCTCTTAATCAAGCCGGCAACTCTTTGTTTCTTGTCACTTATTTGGAATTCTCTTTTTTTATTCTCAAGGTGACATCTCCACCTTGTACCTTTTCTATTTGATGGTTTCTTGTTGGTTGGTTCCTTTTGAATTGCGAAATGTAAAAGTGAGTAAATTGCCCTGCAACCTTTTAACCAAGGGTTAAATATATGTGTATATATAAGATCTGAAAGATAAATAATTATAGACTAGTTCCTGACACTACGCATACAAGATGTAATCTCAACTTGAACTAATAATTGCAATACTCATTTAAGGAAAATGAAGTTCATAAATTAGTATCTGTTGTCTTAAATGGGTATCTACATTACAAATATATTTCATACTACATTTTAAATACTGTTATTCCCATATTTAATGAGGTGTTATTTTAATTTTAGTGATTTTTGTTTAATCCAATTGAACCCGATTCAGTCGTCCATCCCTTCATGCTGTTTTGGTTGGATAGTCCACTATAGTTTTCTAAACATTGCTATTAATTCCTTGCATTGCTTTGACATTCTTTGCTTTCTTGATTGGTTTTGCTGAGCTAGATCTCTATCAAGAGTCTAAACATGTAAGTTGGTTACGACATAGGAGTTTTACACAATGTTATGAATACCGTACCGGACTTAGTACCGGATTGAGTTTTGGTACGGTACTGTACTAGTATCGGTTAATACCGGGTACCGTTTTGGGTAATTTTTTAAATTTATAAAATAGTCCCTGAATTTTTTTTGAAATTACAAAATGGTCCGGTGTCATGTTGTACAGTTGTACAGTTTTAGTTTATATATATATCTTTATTATATTCTAATTATTTCTATATATAATAATTATCTATATATAATATATATCTATATATAATA
>JAOQMQ010000194.1:6051824-6064458 GCA_027563845.1 Erythroxylum subrotundum
CACTTCTTCATACCAATCCAATACAAGTTGCTAGCGATTCTTCTATAAGTTCTTAGGAACCCGGAATGTCCCCCCATCGGAGACAAATGAAACTCCTGTAAACGAATGGGAATGTACACCGAAGAGGCTGAAATCACCACTCTCCCCTTGTGCATGAGTAGTCCTTGTTGCCATGTAAACCCTGGTCTAGAATGAGGATTCTGCTGTATATCCTTAATAATACCACATAGAGTAGAGTCCTGTTGCACCTCTAGCTGTAGGTTTCGGCTCTCCATCCATTGAGGATAGGAAATGATAGTCTTTAGTTCCCCTTCATCATACATCCTTGATAGGGCATCAGCTGCCTTATTTTCAGGTCCAGGTTTATAAACAACCTCAAAATGATAGCCTAGAAGCTTGGCCATCCAACATTGCTGATCCGTGGTAGTTACCCTTTGTTGCAACAAGTGACGTAGGCTCTTTTGATCAGAAAGCACCACAAAGGACCTCCCTAATAAATAATGTCGCCAATGATGTACCGCTAGGACCAAAGCCATTAACTCCTTCTCATAGGCTGACTTGGAAAGATTCCCCTCCGAAAGTGCTTTACTAAAATAAGCTATGGGCCTTCGATTTTGCATTAACATTGCCCCCACTCCTTTACCCGACGCATCACACTCAATCTCAAAAGGTTGTGCAAAATTAGGAAGAGCTAATACCGGCGATGTGCTCAATATCTTCTTTAAAGCCTCAAAAGACTCTAAAGCCCTTGCATTCCAATGGAACCCTTCTTTCTTTGTCAAATCCGTTAGTGGTTTAGTGATTTTACCATAGTTTATGACGAACTTTCGGTAATATCCGGTCAATCCCAAAAAACCCCTCACTCCTTTAACATTTCGCGGAACGGGCCACCTTACTACACTCTGAATCTTCGCAGGATCAACTGCTACGCCCTCTCCTGAAATAACATGACCTAAATAGTCAACAGATCGTCTCCCAAACGTACACTTGTCCTAATTCACCACAAACTGATTCTGCTTCAACACCTCCAACACCTTGGATAGATGTAGCAAATGTGTCTCCCAATCCATACTATATACCAGAATATCGTCAAAGAAGACCAAAACAAACCTTCGAAGGAAGGGTCTGAAAATATCATTCATAGCCGATTGGAAAGTGGCCGGTGCATTGGTCAATCCGAACGGCATTACGAGGAACTCGTAGTGACCATCATGTGTTCGGAAAGCGGTTTTGTGAATATCACCCTCCAAGACCCTGATCTGATGATATCCCGATTTAAGATCAAGTTTAGAGAAAAAATAAGCGCCGTACAATTCATCTAACAGCTCATCCACTACCGGGATTGGATATTTGTCCGGTACTGTAACCTTATTCAAGGCTCTATAGTTCACGCACATCCGCCATGACGCATCCTTCTTTCTAACCAAAATTACGGGACTTGAATAGGCACTTGAACTAGGTCGAATAATTCCAAGCTGAAGCATCCGTCGAGTCTGCTTCTCAATCTCATCCTTGTGATGATGAGGATATCGATAAGGCTGCACACTGATTGGACCTTGTCCTGGTTGTAAGACTATAGCATGACAATGATTCCTTTGAGGAGGCAATCCCTAAATTTCTCGAAAAACTTCTAGAAATCTATCCAAAATTTTCTTCAATTCCTGTTGTTCTCTACTTCCCATTTGCAGTTGAAGCCTATCCTTGTTCCCTTCTAATTCCACCGATGGAATCCCCTTCTGTAAGCTCGCCAGTAACCCATGCAAGGGTGGTGGACTTTTGTCTCTTCCTTCCCTGTTTTGTTGTCTTGTTTTACTGTCATCCTTACCACACAACTCTACCATTTGCCCATCATGCTGAAACTGCATAGTCATTTCCTTCCAATCTACCATGACTTTCCCCAAGGTTTGCAACCAAGGAACCCCCAAAATGACATCCATTCCGCCCAAGTCTAGCATATATGCCTCCACCTTCCAATCCAAATTCCCTAACTGGATAGGAACCCCGATACATTTCCCTTTTGTCATCACTTTGTGCCCATCACCCAATCTGATTCCCAAGGTTCTAGTAAACACTGTCGTCAAACCCAAACCAGTAGCCAATTCGGGAGAAATGAAGTTGTGGCTTGCTCCACTATCCACTAGCACCATGATAGGAACCCCGAAAATTTTTCCTTCCAGCCTCATGGTCTTGGTTTCAGACGTCAGAGCATTGTATACTCCGAAAACACCCATGACCCGACACTCCAAAGCCACATCGTTCACTTCGTCTTCTTCCTCCATCTCCATTGCAATTATTTCCCCATCCTCATTGAGTGTCTCATTACCGTCCAACACCAGCTACCGAAGTTGCCTATCAGCACACTGATGCAACTGGTGAAAACGTTCCCCACACCGAAAACACAACCCTTTTGCCTTGCGGTCCATAAGCTCTTGGTAAGAGATATGGCGCAACCCTCGGTTTTTCTCAGCGGGTGGCCTCCTGTCGGTGTCGACCCTCCTCACCTGTGACGCCGGAGTTGGCTGAATCGGCGCCTGGATGTTGAAACGGTACCCAGGAGCATCGCGAGTTCTACCCGCTCCATATTCCCCTCATATCTGCACTCGACCCATAGAGCTAGAGTGATCCGGGTCCAGTCGACTCGGGTTGGCCCGAAAATGGGTCTGGTTCTTAAACCCAGCTTCCCGACGTCGACCCCATGGTCGATGTCGCAGTCTCCAACCTTCCTCACCGCATACTTCCTCTTCCACTGCTCTGGCGATTTTCATCATTTGCTACCGATTTACTGGGTTGAAGGTGCGCACCCTCCTCCTGATATCGGATCTCAGCCCACTCATAAAGTACCCCATGAACTGTTCTTCCGGAAGTTGACCCACTTAAGAAGAGATGAATTCAAAGGCTTCAATGTATTCATCCACGGTTTCGGTTTATTGAAGATCGGAGAGTTCCTCGTACGGGTTCTCAAACTTCCTTCCTCCATAACGATCGATCAACGCCTTCTTAAAAGTCTCCCAACTCAAGACTTTCTCCGTCTCCCATAAAAGGTTAAACCAATGGATAGTTGAGCCCTTCATGCTTAAGAGGGCGAGCTTGATCTTTACTTCCTCTGAAGTATGGTAGACCTCGAAGTATACTTCTGCTCTAGTTATCCATCCAACGGGGTCAGACCCATCAAACATGGGTAGCTCTAATTTTCTTACCGACATGCTATACTCGTCCATGTCCACCGAAGACTCCCCAGGTGGCCTGGAATGTTGCGGAACTGGAGTGTTCCGATCACCCATCGATGTATGCTCATTCCTCACTATATTGCTCCCCTAGCCTTCCTCGGGTCTCTTACCCATAATCTTACTCATCTCCAACAGTAGTGCCCGTTGCATTTCGCCCATCGCCAATCGCATGGAAGATTGGATGTCCTCAATTCCCGCCTCCATGTTCGCCATACGAGACTCCAGAACATTTACTCTGTCGGACATCTTAGGTGGCATGTGTATCCGGCAGGTCGGACCAATTAATAGGAATCTCTATCTCAACCAGCTATAGAGTAGTATATTATTCAATTCAACCAGTGTCTAGCACTGCTATTACAAAGGTCAGTATCCGAATTCTTGCTAAACCAGAGCAACAATGCTCCTTAGGGAGAAAATCTATTCTCTCTGTCCCAATTGACACCTTACTTCTGCCTAACTCCCCTCTGCTCTCCTCCAACACACCAAAAACCCCCCAACTCTCATCCCTTCTCACCATTCTGTTATGTCAGCTCATTCCCTCTAACTCCCCCTCTCTACTATCTTTCTTCCTCCTCGAGTACACTCTCCACACACTAGGCTTATTCCCCTTTCTACCCCTTCCTTGATCGGTCCTAACAGTGGGTTAATCAAACGAAAGGCATCAATTACGACCTTCCCTTTAACACTTTGAATAGGATCTACAACTACCGCAACAGCCCGTTGATTCAAAGCTTCAAAACTCTGTAAATTACAAAAATAAAATAAAATAAAATAAAGCAATTGAATTGATATCATAAAAGAGTTTGATACAAGATATATGCTTGGGTGAACGCATACATCTTGTACGTGGAAGTTTATAGCCATAATCACAAAAGTTTCAGGGCATCAAAGTCATCCCAAAACCAAAGGAGCATAAGTCATTGGTGAAAACAATGTGACAGTATCAATATTAAGAAAACCCTAAACAAGGATGTAGAAAAAAACCTGTTGCGTATTTATATCAACACCAGAGAGCCAACACCCAAATCCAGGATGTGAATGGTACCACCCCACAACCATCTCTGGCCTGCAACACCAAACAAGTGACTTCAATTGTGGGAAACTCACAATATGCCCATCAGTGGCAATCAAGTCAAGTCAACAGGGATGAGTTCCAATAGAGTTCATGAGCTTGTGCACTTGAAGCATACTAACTTTCTCAGGATTTTGAATAAAATGGAAACACAACTTTAACTCTTTGCTAAAATTGTAACTTAGCCACAGGAAAAAAGAAAAAAGGAACTTCCGAAGTTGAATTTGTTGAAAACCTCAACACGAATTCTCTCTGTCTCAAAATTGTGGAGCCTATAGCCGTAAGGATCAATAATCCCCTAGTACTCAATTAATTCAACTTGATAGTAAGTAAGATGGAATTAAGCTCCTAAAATTACATAAATTATTCAGTGACCCTACGTAGAAGAAACGTTAACGGACATTTACAGAGGGCAATGTTCTTACTTAATATTAGGAACAATTCATATACATAAAGGCTCCATCGTGTAATTCAGGTAACAGTAGGGTCTGGGCTGATAAACAATTAGTAAATTACAGCAAAATAGTACAAGCAGCGATGCCTACATAGATTGTAGGCATTGATAGCTCTTCAGCGCCAAGTTGGAAGAAAGAAGTAGAATACCTGCCAGTCTGTTTGAGCATATCAAGCATGTTTGTTTGGATACTGATAACGAGCACTATGGAGTGAATAAACCCTTACTGGTTTATTCTAGAAGGAGGAAAGAGAATTAGTGGACAGAAAGGAGGAAAGAGAATTTGTAACAGAAAGGAGAGAGAATTAGTAAGACAGAAGCGTTTACTACTACAATGGGAAGGCTAGTTTCTATAAATATGACAGAAGGGAATTGGGGGGAATTATGTTTTTACTAATTTTCCTTTGGGATTGAATTCTCGGCTTTTGCTTGGGCAGAGCATCAAAACTCTGTAGATCTTACTTTCAATAGAATATACTTGAACTCTTACAATCCGAAGCTCCTTACTCATCAGATACCTGCCAATCTGTTCGAGCATATCAAGCATGTTTGTTTGGAACACATGATCAACAGCTTCAACACTAACTCCTATACCACTCTGTGGCATTGCAAATACATCCACTACCCTTACTGTGTATTCATCCACAAATTCTCCTAACATCAATCCCATCACTTCCATAGGCACCCCGGCTCTTCCTGTTAATTCCCCAAATCAGATAGCAAGGAAGAGAGAACCAAACTTTTCTATTAATAACTTGGACTAAAAATTTAAACAAATCCCGCCAAACTGAGTCACATTGTCAATGAAAAGGAACATTATAATCAGATTGTAGAAATAATTCGTACCGTGTTTGAGCATCTTGAGAAGCGTCAGAGAGGAGATGTAGACTTGCTTCGACGAATCCAGCGTTGGGGAATCCGGTGGTGGGTGGCTCAGTGCCCCTCCGGCGCCGGCGAACATTCTCTGGAGTCTCTCCATGCCCAACATTTACTTTCTTGTAATTTGGCACAAAACAAACGTACAATTTCTATAGGGTTTTCTTTCGCAGCAAGACAAAGGCAAGACTACTTCGATCGTTTGAGCAAATTTACCTTTCATCTGCTGTAACGGCGAGATGACAAGTAATCGAATAAAATATTTTAAAAAATGAATCAAATTTAATATTATATTAAAAAAAGAAGCAATGTTCTTAATATCGGGAATTTAATTACAAAACCTCAAGCAAGGTCAAATTCATGGGAATTCAATTACAAAACCTTAAGCAACGTCAAATTCATATATGAATTAATATCTATAACGTTCCATTTCAATATTGGACTGCTAGAGGACTAGGCCACCTTGCTAGCTACATTGAAAAACCTTTATTTTTGGATGAGACCACATTTGTAAGGAAGAGGATAAGTTAAATAAGGATTTGTGTCCTTACAGGAAAAATGGGTTAAAAAGAGAGTTTTTGCCTTCTTTATAACCTTTACCTCTAGCCTTCCCTGGTTTCTTCTAACCAAAACATCCTCTCCGTATTCACCTTCTTTCCTCCATTATTCTCTAATCTGAACGGAACTCACATCTCCTTTATTGCA
Source organism: Erythroxylum subrotundum (assembly GCA_027563845.1). Lineage (NCBI taxonomy): Eukaryota > Viridiplantae > Streptophyta > Magnoliopsida > Malpighiales > Erythroxylaceae > Erythroxylum > Erythroxylum subrotundum. Next base: position 6,058,159 of record JAOQMQ010000194.1, read on the forward strand.
TTTTCTTCGGTTTTCTTTGATCTTTAAATCTTGGTTGCTCACTCTTCCTTCGGTAGGGTGCACTTCTAAAGACTATTTGGTCTTTTTCTCCCACCCTCTACTTTCCCGCCCTTGTTCTTTCCCTTTTTTGGGAGCTACATTTCCTAACCAACAATTTGAAAAGTTGCCCCCCTTTGTTTTCTTACTATGCAAGTACCTAAACTACCTTTACAACATAAATCTGCCAAGGAGGATCCTTGGAACAATGTAAACCCTTCTTGCTCCTACTACTACCTTAACCCAAGCTGCTTCTGCTTCAACCAATCTCACAGGTGAAAGGAGAACATAGAAGCAGGTTGTTGGAGGTTCCTCTAATCTCTCACTACAATTTTGTCCCCTTAAGAGTGAAGATGGGCATGTTGTTGTTTTCTCAAATCTGGAAGTTCTTCGTGAAGGGGTCAAATCTTGCGAAAACTCCCTCTTATGGTTCTTCTGGGATAAGAGACCTACATTTCCTATTATTTAAAAATGGGCATTGCATTATGGAAAAACGAAGGGTTCATTGAAGCTTTAACAACTGAAGATAAATACATCATTTTCACCTTTTCCTTTAAAGCTTATGCACTTAAGATCATAGAAGAAGGAACATGATATGTCTCTAACTTCCCACTATTTCTACAACATTGGCAGCCTGGGTTTCAGATTGACTCCAATAAGCGCATGTCTATTCCTATGTGGGTAAATCTCTACAATGTTCCTCTTGAATATTATACAACAAAAGCCTTGAGTATGATTGCCAGCTTTCTAGGCAAATCATTATATCTGGATGATAATAGTGCCAAAAAGAAGAGATTGGGATATGCTAGAATTTGTATTAATATGGAACTCTCCAAAGGCTTACCTAAAATCATCCCAGTCATGAGACTGAGACTTGATGGAGCTCTATATTAAGATAATGTGTTAGTCCAATACCAATGGAAGCACTCCCTAATTTCCTAAGGTAAGAGATGGATTCCTATGAGTAAAACTTTTCAAATGGGTGATTATGTGGAGCTCATGGGTGAAGGGAAAATTGATCAGGGGGTTGGAACTAATATCTTGTCTGAGGAATCAGCACCATGTTCCTCCGCTACTGAAGGTCACAAAGTTGATGTGATAGCTATGAAAGGGGAAAAGGTTATGGTGGAAGTTTCCTTTAGGAATGAGGTTATTATGGAAGTTGTTGATGGAAAGGAGATCATTTTGGAAGAACAACCAGCTAATTCTTAGGGATGCCAAAAAAGGCCCAGCACGGCTCAATTTTAGCTTGGGTTGACCGGGCCACAAGCGGGCCACGGGCCATTACTTTAAAAACAATATTGTTTTTGACATTTTACTTTTAAAAAATATGGTAGGTCGAGTTGCCCTGGCCCACCTATGGCCAGTGGGGCCACGGGCTGACTGATCCCAACCCGTCGAGCCATAGGCCAGGCCATGGGCCACCGTAGCCTGGGGTCGGGCCGGATCGAGCCTGGGACATCTCTACTAATTTTAAAGACCATCCAATTGTTCTTCACCAGATGGACAAGAATCCTCCACCCTCTAATGAGAATAAAGAGGATGATCCCCTCATTGAGGAATTTTTGTCAGTTATCAAAAGGAAATCCAATAGGAGGAAAGGTAAGGGCTCCAAAAATAAAACCTTTTGATTTATGAAAGTCATCATATAGAATGTGAGGGGGATCATCCGTCTTAGAAAATTTTGCTTTAAGGGATTTTTTCTATAACGCAAAACCATGAATTTTTGCTCTTTTATAGACCAAACTTAGACTTCAAAATCTTAAGATTCTTAATAAACTGGGCTTTTGATGGAAATTTATATATAACCATCAAACCCATGGGTTTGGGAGGATTATTATAAGGCATGACCCTTCTTTTGAGGATGTTGAAACTTTTAAGACGAAGATGCAAGTTATTCACCTTAAATGAAAACTTATTTAAGAAAAAGTCGACTTTTTTTCCTCATTTATATACAGTTCTAATCATGCTTTTCGAAGAAATCTTTTATAGGATAGCTTGGTAGAATTCCAAAAGAGAGTGAATGGACCGTGGTTACTTGGTAGAGATTTCAATTACACATTATATAGAACTAAATCTGAGGGACATTACAGTTTGAGAAACTATTAATATGATTTCAATGATTATGTGGAAAATTGGGAGTTTTTGACTTAAAATCACAGGGTCACTTTTACACTTGGAGCAACAAACAATCTGGTAGATTGGCATTAAGGACAAAAATGGATCGCACCTTGGTGAATCATGATTGGATCACTCAGTTTCCTGATAGTGTGTCTACTTTTCTGGATCATTTATCTTAGACCATTCTGCAACGTAGGTAGAAAAACTTTTCCAAATTCAAGATAGAAGAGGTCCTTTCAGGTTTAATAATTTTTCAGTTGATGATGATGGTTTTCCTGATGCTCTCTAGAGGGGTTTGGAGTTAAAAATTATGAGAACTTACCAATTCATTTGTGCCCATAAACTTAAGGCTATCAAATTTGAGATGAAAAGCCTTAAGCAGAAAAGCTTCTTCCACACATCTAGTTGTTGCTAAGGCTAAAGAAGAACTGACAATTATATATAAAAAAAATCTTGCTAGAGATCCTGCCAACTCTCTCTTATTAAATACTAAAAAGTCTCTCTTGAGATATTACTTGTCAACCACTAGAGACCATGATAGCTTCATGGAATAAAGGGCCAAAGTCAATTTGGACTAAAGATGGTGAAAGGTGCACTAAATTCTTTTTTAACTTTATTTTGGCCGAGAAAAATTCAAATAGAATCTATTCCCTTAAGCATCGAGATAGAAGTGAAATTTCTCAGCAAAGGGACCTTCTAGTGGAAGCTGTGAGATACTTTGAGAGCTTTTATGGACATTACCTTGCACAAGCAACTACCACTCCTCTTTGCTCCCTCATTAAAAAAGGATCTCTTAGGACCAAACTACAATTCTCTCTAAGCTTGTTAAGGAAAAAGAGATAGAAGAGGTGATTTTTCAAATGAGTCCAAACAAATCCTTAGGACCTGATGGTTTTTAATGGCTACTTCTTTTAAAAACATGGCAGGAAACTGGCACTATGGTAAAGAGAGTTGTCTTGGAATTTTTCTCAAGGGGAATGCTACTGAAGGAGATCAATAAAACCCATATCTGTTTGATTCCTAAGACCTCCTATCCTTTTTCTTTTAAGGAATTTAGACCTAGTGTATTTACCAACCTCTTTTACAAGGTAATTTCTAAAATTCTGGATAACAAGTTGAAAATAGTCTTGGATTCACTAACTTTTGATAATCAAAGTGCCTTTATACAATAAAGAAAGTTTGAGGAAGATGTCTCTATTATCCAAGAATTGATGAAGGGGTATTAGAGGCAGAATGATCCTCTTAATTGTATCATAAAACTGGACTTCAAAAAGGCTTTTGACTATGTCAAATGGGGTTTTATCCTTCAGACTTTGAAGATTTTGGGATTCCTTAATGTGTTTGTTAGGTAGAATGAGGCCTGTATCACTTCCCCATCTTACTCAGTTTTGGTTAATGGTGATTGCAAAACCAATTACTAGTTTTACGCTCAATACTGGAAGTATATAGGTCGTTACTCGTAGTAAAAAGAAAATATCGTCCCACAAAGATTTTGCTTAGGTACCACTTAATTCAGGTTGTGCTTTGTTTAAGACTCAATTTCGAATAATAACTGAAAAGTAAACTAAATCAAAACAAATTAGCAACAATCAAATAATATAACAATGGAAATCTGTCAAGAGGATTAATCAAGTTATGAGAGAGGGGATTTTACCTATCATTAACACTAATCTAGCCTTTTATATGTTTATGGAGTGTCGGTTCTAAACAATCACAGGGTTGATTACTCTCTCTTGAGTTATAATCATTCCCTAAATTATAAACCCTAATCAAATTATGGACTTACAATCTCTCAATTCACAAATTACCCACAATTCTAATTAGTTCTAAAGCTCTCTAAAAAACAATCAAGTCTCGCACGGGATCTCTCTCCATGAAATTACCGATTAGATTAATTAAGTGGTCAATTAGATCGCCTAACTCTCATTAATCCAATATAATCATTTTTATTCGGTTCACCCTCTCGGTTTATTACCGAAATATGCAAATACATCAATCAATCACAACACCCAACTCAAGTAAACACAAATCAACTAGATTAACATTAAAGATAAGCAAAATCTCAAAGGAAACGTTAAAACATCATTAATAATTCAAAATCCATGTCCATACAACTCATCTCAATCTTACACATTAAATGAATAAAAAAGTACATGGGGAGAAAATGAAACTCAGGTTAGATGATTTGGGAAGAGGCGACATCGGGAGATCACCTATTATGGGAAGATTCGATGTCAGAACCCTCCTCTTCTTCCTCTTCTTCTTCATAGCACTGAACCTTTTCTTATTGGTCTTTTAGAGAATAAGCTCAAGGAAAACAATTATAGGAATTAGATCTTTGTAAGAAACATTAGCCTGTCTATACTAATCACCATTATCATCATTATGGAAGGTGTTAGTAGTGTGCCCTAGGCCAATGGACATATATGACTTTTGTACTAACATTATGACTTATTAATAATATATTATGAGGTATTCTTTTATATATGAATGTATATCGTTTATGTAATGTGATTTATGTTCCATGAATAGTATTAGGCTTATGTCATCAAGTATGTGACTTGATAGTAAAACCATAAGCATTATAATACTATTCTAAACTGTCCCTGGTCGATCGTTATTGGTGGAACAATAATGAATTAAGGCTAGTATGTGTTCTGATTGATGATCACGTTTTTCTGATCATGGATATGAGTTATCAAATCAGAAACATAGATACTATGTCTCATAAGATGAGAGACAAAAACCCTAGCCACCTAGACCTAGTTATTCGTTCTTCTTCCGAGAGAAAAATTATGCAGCGTTCATAAAGGGTTTTAGAACGTGCTAGCATATATTAGTCGCTGCCCGGATCATTCATCCTCGTGTGGATACCGATAAAGGACATTCACGCATTGCAGTGTCTACAAATCTGAAAAAGAAACAAATACCAATCCGCGTCAAGAGGTAATTTTGTATGTGTTATAATTTTTAGTTATACTTCTTCTTGTGTAATATGGTCCATTCCGCTGCATATTGTGAATACCCGGGCTATAGGTGATCCAACACGTAGGTCATACATCATCCCAAGAGGTAGAAATTTCTCATAAGTGAACTTAACGACGCATTGCTCATAGAAGATGATGAGCCTACTACCTATGAGGAGGTTCTGAAGAGCTCAAAATTTGAAGAAAGGCTTCAAGCTATGAAATTCGAAATGGATTCCATGTATGAAAACCAAGCATGGACTTTGGTTGACCCATCAGAAGGGATAAAACCCATAAGGTGCAAATGGGTTTTCAAGAAGAAAATTGAATGGAAGGGTAATATAGTTACCCATAAAGCTAGGCTTGTAGCTAAAGGTTATCGTCAAAGGCAAGGTGTTGACTATGACGAAACGTTTAGCCCAGTAGTTATGCTTAAATTCATTAGGATACTCCTAGCCATTATTGCTCATTATAACTATGAAATATGGCAAATGGATATAAAGACGACTTTCCTTAATGTAAACCTAACCGAGGATGTGTATATGACACAACCTAATAGTTTCATATCTATGATTGGAGAAAAGGTATGCAAGCTTCAGAAATCCATTTATGGATTGAAGCAAGCATCTAGGAGTTGGAATATCTGATTTAATGAGACAATCAAAGAGCTTGGTTTCTCACAAAATCAGGATGATCCATGTGTATATAAGAAGGTTAGTGGGAGTGCAATCGTGTTCCTTGTACTGTATATATATGATATATTGCTAATAGGAAACGATGTCTTAGCTTTACAATTAGTAAAAATTTGGTTAGCTAAGAACGTCTCTATGAAAGACCTTGGAGAAGCAACTTATATTTTGGGGATGGGGATCTATAGAGATAGATCTAAGAGGTTGCTTGGTCTTCAGTCTACATACATAGACAAGATGCTAAAGAGGTTTACCTTGGAGTAGTCCAAGAAAGGTTATCTTCCCATGGTATATGGGATTACACTCTCTAAATCTATATGTCCAATGACACAAGATGAGAGGACTCGCCTGAGTTTGATTCCTTATGATTCGACTATAGGATCAACCATGTACTGTAGCGCCCCGTATTAGGGGGTTAGAAGATTAAGGAAATTTAGTATGTTTTATGCTTGCTATTTGAATATTTGCTAAATTGTGCATAAGCATTT
>JAOQMQ010000194.1:6064558-6075013 GCA_027563845.1 Erythroxylum subrotundum
TTTTATTATATGAGATATAATATGGGCCGCAACTTATTGGGCTTCAATAATTCTAATGGGTTTAGAATTATGATGTTCTTATTTCTAATAGAAATAGGAATTAGGTTTTCTTTAAAAAAACTAGAGAAACTTATGTCTCATTTGAAGAGAGACGAAAACCCTAGCCACCTAGACCTAGTTGTTTGTTCTTCTTTTGAGAGAAAAATTGTGCGGCATTCCAAAAGGTTTTAGAACGTGCTAGCACACATTAGCCGCTACCTGGATCATTCATCCTCGTGTAGATACCGGTAGAGGACATTCGCGCAATGCAGTGTCTACAAATCTGAAAAAGAAACAAATATCAATCCACGTCAAGAGGTAATTTCGTACGTGTTATAATTTTCAGTTATACTTCTTGTTGTGTAGTATGGTCCATTCCGCTGCGTATTGTGAATACCCGGGCTATAGGCGATCCAACAGAAGGACAATAGTAACATTAGATCTTGACAAGTTAGAGGTGAATCAAGCTAGCATGTCAAACCAATTAATCCATTTTTCTATTAAATTAAAACATTAGAACATCAATTTCATGTTACTTTTGTGTATGCACTCAACCATACTTTCTAGAGGACTTCCCTATGTAGCAAGATAAAATCCCTATATAGTGGATTTTAAAGGTATGCTATATCCCTCAAAAGCTTAAGGTAATGTTAGTCTCAAAATTACATTGAGGACTTCATTAATTATGCTAGCTATATTCAAGTTACAAACTTAAAAATAAAGGACCATTTCTTTATATAGAATAATAAGCAAAAGGACTAATGGTTTTTTAGAAAGAAAATAGATAGATCTATAATTAATGCATACTAAATATCTACATTCCTTAAAAGAAATGCCACTTTCATTCAATCCTTTAATCTTAGACCACACTCCTATCTTAGTGCATAATTTGCCCACTTCTCATAGGAAAATTTCTCCTTTCATATTCAACAATTCCTTAGTGAAAGTGGAGGGCTTTAAGGAAACTATTTTAAAGGGACTTAACTTAGACATTCAGGGATAAGATGTTTATCTACATGGAAAAGCTCCAATAGATCAAGAATGAACTTAAAATTTGCATAATTTTAAGAATAAGAAAAGAATATCTTAATCATGTACAATCAAGTTATGACAATTACTTACGCCCTTTTAAGGCAAAGACATAAAAATTAGTGGGTTAAGGATGATGATAAAATTCTAGCTTCTTTCATAATGTTGTTCTTTCAAGTAGGAATTACAACATAATAACTTCTATTAAGAAGAAAATGGCTCATTTGTAACACCCTAAAAATCTCGATTTTATGAATAGTATTTTTTAGGTCATGAATGGTATATCCCGAGGTGAATAGTGACATATGGGACCCAAACTGCATTTTATTTTATTTTGCATCAGATAATATTATTCTAAAGATAACCCGAGGATCAAAGTAGAGCTCAAAACGATTTCGTTTTGAGGATTTAACCAAGAGTTGACTAGTAGTCAAAGTTTGACCCGAGAAAGGGTGAAAGTTAAACCCGAAAATATTAATGGAAATAAATGAGATTAATTAAGGTCTTTATATGAGATTGATATTTTTCTTATGGGTATTTTTATTGAGAAGAAGAAAAGAATGGATTAAAAGTTAAAGTTAATTTTGTTTTTTCAATGAAAAATTTGTTATTAAGGGACCACATGTCATTTTCTTGGCCACCTACCCTCTCTTCCTCACTAAGGAGTGCCGAGAACAACCATTTCTCCTTTCTTCTCCATTTTTCTTTCATTTCTTTCATTTTCAAGCCAATTTTCTTTAATTTTAACCCCCAAATCACTTATTAAACACTAAATCATCAACCTAAGATCTCTAAACTCACCATATCAACAAAAAAATTGGGAAAAGATAAAGAAAATGCATATAGGTGTTCTTGATGAATAGTACCTAAAAATTTATAAGGTAAGTTAATGGAGTTTTAATTATTTTTAATACATGATTTTGATGTAGTTGCATGCATTGATGAATAAAATACATGAAATTGAATTTTTTATGCAATATTATGAAGATAAAGAAGAGGAATTGAAGGAGAGAGAGAAAGAGAAGGAATAAGGAATTGATGATGAAATTGAAGTTTATCAAAGTTTAATTTGAAGATTTGGACATCAATTTGGTATGTGTTCTTGCAATTCTGCTTTTTCCTAAAAATTGTGTCTTAGGAAATTTAGGATTCTTGAGTAAAATTGGGGGTTTATGAAATTGTTGTTAAAAATATATAATTGAATGTTAAATGAAGTAGTATATGTGATTAATTGAGAGTTTGGACTTATAATTTATACTTTCCTCCATTGGCATACATTATGTTTGAATTGAGAAACTTGATATACATGTTATTTTTGATTAATTGGTGAGATGAATATGTCTTAAATGTTGTATGAATTAAATTAAAACCAATAACAAAAAAAAACATTTACTTTGGCCGAATATGGAATAGCTTGAATTGGTTATTATAAGCTTTTATTATGAAATGTCAATGGAATTTAATTAGATTTGCCCATAGTAAAATAGATAGGAATTGCAAAAATGTGATACGGTTGGCATGCCAATTAGGGAGTTAGTAATATTGCGTCATGATATATGTTACCGGATTGTATGGCTCCGAGAACTTGATTCCGATGTAAGATATTTGATTTGTATTATGAGCTGCATAGCTCCGAGAGCTCAGTTCCAATATGAATGTATATAAAAAATGGATCATATGGTTCTGAGAACTCAATCTTGTATTTTTTAAAAATCCCGCTTATCCGGCTCAGTGATGCAATTCCGATGGATTTTACTTTGGGGCAATTATAGAAAGTAGATAAATGCATGATTAATGATTAAAGAACTTCAAATGAAAGTAGTAATTGAATGTACAATTTATTGATCATTATATAATTAGATATGAATTATTAAAATAGATATATGCTTGTATTTCATAACTTGATTTTAAATGCCTATTTATGCTTAGAAAGAAATGAAGATATTTATATGTGAAAAATATTACATATTACGCATATTAAGATTGAATGAATTGAATTAAATGTGAAATGGAATTGCTTGAACACCACTAAGCCTATAGCTTAACATGTGGATTTTCTTTCCGCGTGTAGGTTTTGAAGATAGTTAGAAGAAAGTTGTGGTAGATCTACTACAAGACAAGAGTCACATAAAGGATCTCAAAAGAATCAGAGGTGGACGTACTGCAAATTTTTATTTTGTTTTTGGTTATGACATGTAAACATAAAGAAGTGAAGAATCTTACAGGATTTTATTGTACATTATATATAAATAAATGAAAATTATGTATGAAATATGGTTTAGATGTATTGAAATGTATTGGAGGATGGGTAAATTATATTGTCAAGGAGTTTGACATAGAGACAGATAGTTGATTAACATGAATAAGAAGTGTATTGAAGTATCTTGCAAGAGATTTTAAGCAAATATAGAGGAAACTCTCTCTAAATTTTTTATAAAGTGAATAGTAATTACTAGATTAATGAGGTTTTAAATAGAAAAAGTTGTAGTTTGAAGTACTAGGTATTTAAGAATATGGTAACATTTGGTATGTCAATTCCATTATCGGGTATGGGGTGTTATGTCATTACTTGAGTCATAAAAAGGAATTAAACAAGAAGTTTTCAATTACTTTTGCAATTCTTTTGGTACCTTTACGAACATCATTACTTTTATTCAGATCATAAGTTTTATCATCAAAGATAAAATTTATGCTCAAGAAGTTGATTCCTTGTCTAAACCTTTCAATAAGAATGATGTTGAAGCATCTCGTTTTACACTTAACCCAAATAAAGCTTTAGAACTCGATGGCATAAAAGCTTTTTTTCTTCCAAAGAACACGAAATTACACTAAACCACTGATCACAAAAGCAATAATTGAGTTCTTTCATCTTGGAAGAATGTTAAGAGAGCTCAATAAAACTTTCATTTACATTAGGTACACTCCTCTAACTCTCTTAAGGAGTTCAAACCTATATTTTGTTGTAACACTATTTATATGATCATTTCCAAGTTATTAGCTAATATGATTAAGGATACACTTGCTTGTCATATTGATCCATCTTAAAGAGCCTTTATAAAGGGGAGACATATTAGGGATAATATCTTACTAAAATAAGAGTAATTCAAGAATTACAATAGGAGACATTCAAATATGAATTGTGACATGAAGATAGATTTCCTTAAGGCCTTTGATTATATTAATTATAATTTAATTTTAAATACTCTTAGGGCATTTGGATTCCATAATGTCTATACAGAATTGATTAAACAATGTATAACTATTGTTGCTTACAGTATTTTGGTTAATAGAGAGCCCAAAAAGATCATCAAGTGTACCAGAGGTTTGAGATAAGTAGATCCCTTAACTTCTTATCTTTTCATTTTATGTATGGAAGCGCTTGTAAGGCTTATTAGAGTTGTGGTCAATAAGGAACAAAACTTCAAATATCTTTTAAAATGCAAGAGCTTCGGGATCTACAGCCTAAATTTTGCAGATAATCTTATCTTGTTCTTCAAAGATTATGTTAACTCCATAAGCGCACTAATATCTGCTTTAAACTCATTTCAAATGATGTTGTCTTTTTTTCAACAAGGATAAGAGTCAATTGTTTGTCTTTATGGGTGCTCAATAATCATGTGTTTATATCTCTAACTTAACAGGATTAAAATCCATGTAACCCCCTCTTATATATCTAAGTAATCCAATCTTCATAAAGAGACCAATATCTTCTAATTTCAATCGTTAAATTAAAAGAATTAAGAAAAGAAGCTCAAGCTGGTGTAATAAAAATCTTACTTTTATAGGTAGAATTCACTTAATAAATTCAATGTTGAATAATCTTCATATATATTAGTCATCTTATGTTATATTTCCTATGAACATTGTCAAGACCATTGAGAAGGTCGTAAGAGGTTTTCTTTGGTCAAGAGGCTCAACTGTACTTTAACGAAAGTTAAATGAAGAGAGTTATGCTTAACTGAGGATGAGGGAGGCCTTGGAATTTTTCCTATTAGAGCCATTGACAAAGTACTCATATTCAAGTGGATATAGAGGATACTTACAGATAAGTAGGCTCTTTGGGTAAGGTGGATCCATGCACACTATCTGAGGAGAGCTAGCTTTTAGTCCACTAAGCCAGAATATGATTCCTTTTGAATTATAGTTTAAACACTCAAGCTAAGAGATGTAGTTAGGTTAGAATTCTAGCACAAAATTAGTAATGAAACTTCCACATCCTTCTGTTATGAAAATTGGACTGCTTATAGCTTTTTAAGCAAGATAGATAATTTAGAGCATCTATAGAGGGATATTCTAAACCAAAAATGAATCAAAGAATATCTCAACAAAGCTCTAAGAACCTTAGGGCTCATGCTCAGTTCTTTTATAATCAACCATATATTGAGTGTCACTCTAAATCCTAACAGAGAGGACTACCTTCTCTAGTTTAGACACTCAATAGCTCTATTCATAAATGACTCTCGCAGAAAAATTATAAGAGATCAAGCCCTAAAGGTTGGACAGGATAAACTGGTATGGTTCAATTAGGCTTAGCCAAGAGCTTCCTTTATCTTCTGGTTAGCTATTAAAGGAAAGTTGAGCAATTTGAACAGATTAAGTAAATTCCTAAACATATCAAATACTTGTGTTTTTATAACCAAGATTAGGAATCAATGGATTACCTTTTCTTTAAATGCCCATTCACATCATCTATATAGGAAAAAATTCAATACTTATGCAAGATCCTCAAATAAACAAAAGTTGATACAATGGTTATGCCTTAAGTAAAGAAATGGTATTGGAGAATTCCTTGCTTATTAAAATATCATTGAGTGCCATAATTTATAATTTATAGAGGTAGAGGAACTTAAGGATTTTTTAGTAGAAATAAATTTAAATGCAATTCATATTGACCAAGTTGATCAAGTCCATCAGGGAGAAGCTGACAATACATTATTCTTGTCTTAGATGGAATCAACCCATAATCTTAAACCGATCCTTACCTGTTGGAGAATTATGCTTTAAAATTGTCTGTGCCACTGCTTTAATACCTAAGTAACTATACATTTCTCTTTAGAATGCTTTGTCTTTATAATGAATTCAAGTAGGTGTGAAACTTCCAAAGGCAACTCAAATTGGTCTCCCAAAGTCTCATGTACAGCCTCGATTGAAACTTTTCTCTTCTGCTCTTTAAGTTTAATTTCTCAATAAAAGTGTTGCAACTTTTATTAGTTTTAATAGTTTTGGCTTTGAAGCTTGTACCCCCAACAAGAGTCAAGCTTATTTATAACTTATAGACAATTATGAACTTATCTTTCATTATTTACTCCATCAATACATATTTTATTTTCTAGGAGAAAAATTCATAATATGACATAACATATTGTCTTTTATTATGAAAATTAAAATTTTTTTAAGTAACTAATTTTAGTATTCCTAATAAATAATTCATAAAAATTATTAAAGTATTTTATTTGAATTTGAATAATATTTTAAAATCGATAGATATGTCGCCAAATGTTTATTCGAGTCAAGATGATAACATTTTTATTAAAAATTATCCATCACTAAATGTTTGTATTTGAAGCATAATATAAAGTTTTCTTTATTATCCCAATACCATACTGTTTGATGTTTTTTTATAATTAGTCTTAATTATATTTATTTTTATATGTTTAAGTAATTTTATATATAATGTAAACCAAATTTATGTACTTTCAAAAGTGAATCAAAATTTAAATTGATAAAATATTAAAAATTTTATTTCAACAATAATATAAAAACTAAAATATTTTAATATGCATTTCAATATGTGAATATGGCTTTAAACTTACTTTAGATGTTAATCTATATTTATTTTAAAGTTATATAAAGCATCTTCACATTTTTAATTCCTTACTAATTGTATTTTTAGTATATACACAAGTATATAACAGAAAATATTCAAATTAATATTTTTTTATTCATACTTAAAGGGAATCAAAATTGTGATTGATTTTAATGTATTTAAACTTTTTTTCGTTTTTTCTTTCATATTTACCAACAAGTATATAGACAATATTGAACATGCATATATTTATTTATATAAACTTTAAAAATATTTAATCGCTTTGTTAATTATAACCTATTATTGTTTACATGAACATAAAAGTAATTATTATTATAAAAATATTTATATAAAGTCATTATGTTGAAAGAAACTATTATTTGTTAAAAGTTAAAATATGTAATATAAACTAAAATATGACCAAAAAAAATTTGTAGTGTGTATTTACAAGTAATTATCATAATTATTAAGAAATATGTATTTATGATAAGATTATTATGACTATTCTCCACATGTAGATTATGAAATTCTTTTCTACATCTACTTCTAATTATTTAAGAGCAAAGTCAAGCGCTATAAAGTCTATTTACTAGGATGGAGGAGAACTCGGGATCATACCTACTCAAAGCGATAAACAAAGTCCTAACGGTGAAGAGAATTTGGAAAACAATGAGATAAAATGCAGAAATGGAAATGGATAATTAACTTATTTCTACATGATTATTGGTGTGAGATAGATCATCTTCATAAAAGACCTGAATTTTTTCGCTAGAGGCGTATGCTAGTAGATCAATTCAAAATAAAAGATTATAGGTATGAATAGTTTTGCAACGGTTCTTTAAGAAAAGATTACCAAGAAAAAGCTTAATGTTTCATATAAGGCTCATTAATGGATTAATGTATAAAGATATGTAATTTGGCTCAAATGCAAATCTTAATTGCCTTTATCATTTTAATGTTCATACATATCTTACATGTAAATATGAAATTCACGTTTTAGAAACTTAAAATCAAAGAATGAATCCATATGTGTGCGCGTGTGTGCGCGTGTGTGTGCGTGTGTGTGAATGAAGGCTCAAATTCTTACAGGATCACTTAAGTCAAATCAAAGTATAATTACTTGACAAATTCAATTTTGTAGTATTTACAAAGTCAAGATTTGCAATGTAATCACTTAATCATATTATGCATTTACACTTTATAGTAAATCTCAACTAGAATCATGCATAAGTGTATGTCTTCAACATAAAGCTATTAATAAGAACCTAAAAATATAACCTAACAAAAGCTAAAAACACAAAAAAATCAAAACAATTAGATAAAATCCAATTCCACCCCCATATGTCAAATAATACTTTCCTCAATATTTTGCAAAAAGAGCAAATCAATAAAAGATGTAGAAAACTCAATTAAATCTAACATAGCTAAAATATAAAAAAAAAATTGTCTCAAAGTACTCAACCAAATAAAAAATTTACACGGTAAAATTATAGAGGATCATAAATAATAAAATATAAATCGCATTATAATTTTCAATATCTCAATTCAATAGAATAAAAAAAAAATTATAAACAATGCACAATATAATCAAAATTGACAACATCTTCAACAAGAGCTATATGTATGTATAAAGTATGAAGCTCAAAGTCACCAAAGTGGGTAGAGGCGGTGGTGAAATCACTATAAGTAGGTTATCATTGAATCCTTCTTGATGTTCATATGCATAAGTTCCACATGTAGTCTATTGATGGACAATGCTAGCTATTGCCTTGTAACCCTTGGTGGCTTATCGATGGACAGATGGCTGTGGATTATTTTCAGGACATTCTCCGTTTTTCCCCCTTCGTACCTTCAGTTGATACTGCTAGATTCTTCACTCGGCGCGTCCCAGAGAATATGGTTCCTATGGTGAGCCCAGTTTTAGACGAGGAGATATGTATTGCTTTATTCTCCATCCCAGAGGATAAGGCTTCGGGGCCTGATGATTACACCTCTTTTTTCTACAAAAGGTGTTATGACATTATTGGAGCAATTTTTTGGGCGACAGCGCGGTATTTTTTCTCTTCTTCCGTTATACCTCAATGTGTGAACTCCACTAGGATCACTTTGGTTCCCAAGGCGGAGAGCCCATAGACACTGAATGACTTCAGACTGATATCTTGCTGCAATGTCCTTTATAAGTGCATCTCAAAGGTCATTGCAAATCGGTTTAAAGTTGTTCTAGCAAAGGTGATTGGGAGAGCTCAGATAGCTTTTATTCCGGGCCGGCAGATTATGGATGCTATTTTTCTTACTCAGGAGCTGATGCACGATTATCACTTTGATCACTCACTTCCACAATATGATCTCAAGATATTCGTAAGGCTTTCGATACAGTCAATTGGGAGTTCATTCTATTGAGACTGAGGACTATTGGTGTTCCTGACTGCATGATTGGTTGGACTGAGGCATGTCTCAGATTTGCACATTTATTTGTAGCCCTTAATGGTGCACTGCACGGTTTCTTTTCTGCCACAAGAGGGTTGCGACAGGGGATCCCCTCTCTCCTTATCTGTTTGTTCTAGCGATGGAGGGGTTGGATGGGATCTTGAGATAGGCCACTACAGTTCTGAGCTATCGTTATCATTGGCGATGTACGCAAACTTCCTTCACTCATCTTTCCTTTGCGAAAATGACTTAATGATTTTCAGTCGGGCAGATTTAGCATCTCTTGAGATTATTCGATAGGCTCAGGCAGATTTAGCATCTCTTAAGATTATTCGACAGACTCTGACAGATTTTAAGAGGGTTTTAGGTTTGGCTATGAACTCGACTAAGAGTCGAATTTTCTTCTCGTGGATCCCCGAGGCTGAGTCTTCTTCTTTACAGAGAGTACTTGGGTTTTAGATTGGTTCCCTTCTGATTCGCTGTCTGGGCATCCTTCTTATCACTACTCTACTGAGACACTCAAATTGTCTTCCTTTGGTAGAGAGGATTTTTTCTCGGATCCGATTGTGGAATTCGGCGTCTCTTACCTATATGGGTCATTTGCAGCTTATCAGATCTGTCATCTTCTCTATACATGTATACTGGTCAGGTATGTTCATTCTACCTACTAGCATTACTCGCCGTATTAAGAACATATTTTCAGCTTTCCTTTGGAGAGATGTTTCACTGTCCCACACCGGGACTGAGGTGGCATGGGAGTCGGTCTGTTTTCTGAGGCAAGGGGCTGGTTTGGGAGTCAACAGAGTCAGAGACTGGAATAGGGCCACCACTCTTAAGTATGTGTGGCAACTATTCGCAAACATATCTTCTACATTGTCTATATAGGTACGCATTGTTTTACTAAAGGATAGATCTTTTTGGCATATTCGAGTCCCGTCGAGCTCTTCCTAGGTTTAGCAGAAGATTCTGTTGAGTCAAGAGTGGTGTAGAGGTCTTATTATTTCTTGTATTGGTGATAGTCGGGAAACCTCTTTATGGCAAGATTATTGGTTACCAGATCAGGGGCCATTGTGTGACCGATTTTCATTATGAGTTCTCTCTTCTACTGGGCTCTCTTGGGATGCCTGAGTCTTAGAGATTATACATTCCGATGA
>JAOQMQ010000194.1:6075113-6090753 GCA_027563845.1 Erythroxylum subrotundum
CGATTTTCATTATGAGTTCTCTCTTCTACTGGGCTCTCTTGGGATGCCTGAGTCTTAGAGATTATACATTCCGATGAGTGGACTTTTCCTAAGGGGAGCAGTGAGTTGCAGTAGGTATGGGACTCTATCCTCTTTAGACCACGCGTTTAGCATTCCGATAGTTGAGTTTGAACTAGCCACTCATCCAAAGTTTGTTTTGTTGACTCTGCATGGAACCTTATCCGAGCTCGACGACTAGTGGATCCGATCCACCATCTACTATAGTTTCCAGAGCATATTCTGTGACACTCTTTTATCCTCTGGTTAGCATCATAGGGCGGCCTCCAAACTATGGACAGACTCCAGATGTTTGGTGTTTTGTCTTCTTCGACTTGTGTATTATGTGGCTCCTCTCTAGAGACACACGATCACCTTTTCTTTCAGTGCAGGTTCTATTCACTAGTTTGGGGTTCTCTCTCGATGAAGACCCCTTTGGTTGGCCTTCGACTTCTTGGTTTCCCCTTCTCTAGGGGGCTTCCACACATCTTTGCAGGCGGAAGGATTTCAGTCATATACTATCACGGTTAGTCCTCTCTTCCACTGTTTACTTTCTTTGGCATGAGAGGAATAACTACATCTTCAGTAGACGACACCAATTGCCTCCGAACATTATAAAGGACGTCACCGAGTTTATCCGTTCTCGATTTCTAGGCCTCGAATCTCATTTTCATATACCTGATCTTTAGCAACATAATTAGAATCTCCCTACTTAGCTTTGTTTGTTTATTATTATTGAGGGCCTCCTGTGGCTTATGTGTTTTCTTTATATATAGTTTTAACTGCCTCATTTGGCCTCTTTGATTGTTTGTATTGAACCTTCCCTTTTATTAATATATTTTAGTTTATTCTCTTCAAAAAAAAAAAAAAGCTTATTAACTACCCCTATGTTCCCTCTTTAGCCCTCAGCTTATTCGTGGCCATCATTTCTCCTTGCCTCATGTCTCAGATTGTTTAGACGTCCTCTATCACATCAATATGGATTAATCCACCCATTATTCTCACAGGTGTATCTAAACAACCTCATCTAATCATTGTTAATATAATTGTCTTCTTTGATCTTTATAATCTTAAAACTAGAGATGTTCACCCTATACTTGATCAATAGTTGACTAATTAACACTAGGAACACAGTTTTTATCTAGGGACCTATATCAAACTACATTGCTAATAGATTACAACGTCAAATTTGACAATCAAACCAATGGCTTTTCGTATAAACCATTGAAGAGCATGTCTAAAAGGTAGAAATCTATCTTTCGAAGTTAGTTCAACCTATTAGATGGAGATTGGACGTTGTGGCTCAAGATGTAGGCCATTATCTGTGGTTATATGGTTAGTTCCTTACACCTAAAAAAACCATTCACCAACTGAAAAGATAATATCCAACTCGAACTTATATTGTGGATCGCTATAACTTCACTCATGATGCCCTATTGGCCTTACACTGTGAAAACTCACTCTCCTCCCCTCTGATGATAGCCTGAGATGCTCCTTAATTGTCTCCTTTAAATCATAACCTTAATGCCTCAAATGTAGGAATAAATGACCAAGCGTTTAACGTAGACTTCTCCCTAATATTGGTATAAAACTCTTTGACTATCTCCAACTAGTACTCTCCTTGTACAGAACAAACAAATTCTATTGTAGACTTTAAAGAATGTTCTTAATCCTAAAGACCTTATCAATATTTGAGATTATGGTCTTTTTAATGATTATGTGATTGTGCTCCTCTTGTCATACAACTCCTCGTTCTCTAAATTTTTTAACCTTGAAATATCCTTCTGAGTGAGTGGTGATAAAACATCAAGCTTATTAGCATTTGCCTTATATCTTAGAGGTATTTTTCACACTCCATTAATCAAGTCAACAATTCACCTCATTCCACAAAACCTCACTTTCCAAAACACTTCCACAACACACCATCCAAAATATAAGAATTAGGTGTTTCATTGTCCTAACAAATTAATTAGGTATTTTTATGGTCAAAATATTCATTATACTATAAACAAATTCTCTACATCCTTTTGCAATCCCATAAATCATAAATTTATAATTGAGTAAAAGACTATGGTGTGGTTAAAGAAATGAAAAATAATATGGGATACACATAAAATAAATGCACTTATTCCATGTTAACTATTTATGTCATTTACTTAGTACAAGCAAAACATATATTTTCAAAAATATTTTTCCTAAAATTTAAACACCATGGGAGGAAATTTCTCAAGATTAAGATGGACATCTAATTAAGCCTAGTCCTTTCCACTATTAAGAAATCAATTTGATGTTCTTTAGCAATCATCAAATGTAGATTAATGGTACCTTCTTACATTAAAATTGTCAGACAACATTACATCCATAAGAAATTAGATTACTGAACATACCTTTATTAATTCATGTTTTAAACACAAAAAATCTCTTACAAAATAGGGCAGAGAGAAAATAAAAGCAAACAAAAATAAAGAGTATGCATATATTAAATTATATACTTACACAACACAAGAATAACATGACAAAATAAAAAATAAGCTTGACATTAAATTATCTCATAACCCTTATTTCATTGAACTACCAATTTGTCATTTAACCTTGACGCTAAAAATCCTCAAATATTTTGAAGAAAAACTTAATGTCTACAATCCCCAAATATTTTATAAAAGTCTAATATAAAACAACTGAAATTTCTTGTAATTAAAACAGAATTTGCCTAAAATCATGTTGCAAAGCGAGATTTCTACTTAATATTGTTGTTCTTGTTAAATTAAACAATATTCCTACAAAATGATTATACTTAATAATTTAATATAAATTCTTTGACTGATAACGAAATACTTTAAGATATAACTAGAAATAAATATATTAAATGAAAATATGAATGATGTTAATTTAAATGAAATTAATAAAATAGTGCAAAGCATAGTCTTTAGCATTAAATGACATGGAGAATTCATGAAGGAGCCACAAGGTATACTTTGGATAATAACATTAAACAGAAACAATGTGTCCAAAAAGAGAGAATGAGAGAGAAGGTAACCCTAATAGCTGTATTTTGTACTGAAAAATAAAAGGAATGATGTACATTTTAAAATTACGCATTTCACCAAATATACTTGTACAACAAAACTCACATCTTTAAGGATGGTTGATGTCATACAATATAATCAAATTGCCAAGTATAAACAGCTATTAACAACAAAACAAACCACAATGGCAACCCTCCTAAAACAAACTTCAATCATACCTGGAGCTGTTGTTCCTCCTACCCCACCACTTCTTTTTCATCTTGTCAATAGCACCTTCTTCACTTCCAAGTTTATTCAATACCACCTTGGTTTCTCTTAGCCTTGATCCATAATCCTTCTTCCAAGCCTCAAACATCTGTTTTAACCTTCTAAGCTCTCGGTCAGGGTTCAAACTTGCATCAACTTGACCTGATTTCACTTCTACCAAAAATTTGGCATCATCCCCAAATACTTGAATCCTCTGCTCAAATTCTTCTGCCAACCGGCTTATAACGCTCAAACCTGCACTCATTGGCCTCACACCATTGCTTTCTTGACCCCTATGGATACTTCCAGTATCCCAGCTGTAATCTTTATCATCACCTGCATTAACTGATGCATCAGAATTTCTTTCAGAATCATCAACAGCTAGGCTTTTCTTTGCTATCGATAGACTGGATTGTAGAGATCTCATCTGTTTCTGCCACACTTCTTCCATGGACTTCATTTTAAGCTCATATTCCGACCAACGGCTCTCATATTGTTGGAGCCGTTGGCTCAGGATGTCATTTTCCTCTTCTTTCACTCTATGAGCAGCCTCAGCTTTAAGAATTCGTCGCTGTAGTTCAGCTAGAAAAGATGCCTTCACTAGCACCTCATCTGACTCATTGTCCTCCTGTTGGAATGTTGTAATAGTTTAATAGGTCAAATGGAAACCATAAGCTAGAAGAAAAGCAGGAACATTGCTTGCACACGAAGCTAGTAAATGATACTCAAGATGACTGAATTTCTAAGATCAAGTATTTCCACATTAAGCACAGAACCGAGAAAATTGGGATCAACAGATAACAAGATTAGACAGGCAAACAGTGCTTCATTTTTCAACATTATCCATAAACATGATTTCAATTTGAGCATATGGAAATACAGAAGTTTAAGAAGAACAAGGTGGCAAGTTACCTTCGGTACCTCCAATTTCACTAACCCTATATTGCCCGAGCATCGCCTAACCAACCATCCACGAATAACTGCAGCAAAACACAGATTATAAACTGTAAGTATGTACAAATATTATTATAACTATAAAGCTGATAATAGCTCTCTATCTAATTCAAACCCTGCCCGGCTAAATTAGAAAATACTATCCAGCATTGTACACCAGGTTGTTGCAACTTCAAATTTTTTGCAGTCTTATTAAACGAATCAGTAGTCTTTTCTTTAGTGAAGTTTAATTTTAATCATGCAAATGAGGAGAAAATTGCAACATTTGACAAGAATGACCTGTAACTAGTAAGACCAAATTTACCTGATTGTATTGCAATTGATGCCTTTTGAATATCATTGTATCTTTTTCTACAGGTCATGCTTCTGATCTGATTTTGTATAAGCACAACAGCTTTATGTTTTTGAAGTAAGACAGCATATTCTTTTCTACCTTTCTCTCCACGAATAACTGCACAAGAAATATGAAATTTTATTGCAAACTTATGTATAAGACAAAGATCCTTAAATATGAACAGAAGTAGATACTGAATACGAAAGAAAACTACATGACTGAAGCATGACAACTCCTCTCTTAAGCTCCCTAAGGTAACAGCGAGATCGGTGCGCTCTGAAACAGCTTTGAACACGTAAGATACCATGAAGAGTACGGTTTCTTGAATCCTCAAGCACTCCAATCTGCGAAGATTTCCTCGTTATGCTCAACAGAGATGCAATAAAGCATACCAACTACCCACCAAAATATAATCTTACATTGGATTAAAAATCATAATAAATAAAAAGCAATGGTGGATCTTTTTAACCGCATTAATATCCCACATGAATTAGGATAAAGAGCCTAATAAGTCTTGTAATGTTTAGCCAATATTCCTCCCCTTACGATACCTTTTAGAGTGGAGTTCAATTTTATAATGAAATCACAACCAAGTTATGATTCTAGGGACCTAAGATCTTTTTTTTCTTCTACTTCGGATCTTCTCTTTTGTCTTTCATTCCTGCAGTCCATTGATAATGCGGTTGCCTCTTTACTGTCTTTTCTTCATGCATCCTCGTTGAGGATGCAATTACCTCTATTATATCTTTCATCGCAGAAGCTGCTATCTCTATTCTTTCTCTAACTTGTGTTCTATTTTTCTTCTCTTCTTCTAGCAAACTTTTCCTCTTTACTCTCAGTCCCTGTTTCAATCACATTACCGCCACTGTCCTCTCCCTCAATAGATATCCCCCTCTAAAACCATGCTGTTTCCTTCACTGCCAAGTGTTGTTTCTTGTGACTGTAGGGTTTTGGACAAAAGGAAAAGAAAAACAGCTAGCAAAAAACAAGAGGAAAATGGCCAAAAAATATCAGCCAAGATATTTTCTCTTTTGTCTTTCATTCCTGCAGTCCATTGATAATGCGGTTGCCTCTTTACTGTCTTTTCTTCATGCATCCTCGTTGAGGATGCAATTACCTCTATTATATCTTTCATCGCAGAAGCTGCTATCTCTATTCTTTCTCTAACTTGTGTTCTATTTTTCTTCTCTTCTTCTAGCAAACTTTTCCTCTTTACTCTCAGTCCCTGTTTCAATCACATTACCGCCACTGTCCTCTCCCTCAATAGATATCCCCCTCTAAAACCATGCTGTTTCCTTCACTGCCAAGTGTTGTTTCTTGTGACTGTAGGGTTTTGGACAAAAGGAAAAGAAAAACAGCTAGCAAAAAACAAGAGGAAAATGGCCAAAAAATATCAGCCAAACAAATAAAAAATATTGGTTATTTACTTTTTATTTTAATCTATTTGGAAAAAAATCACTCTTCAAAATTCATATACAAACTTGACATGAAAAGCATCACATCCACTTACCACTATGAGGAGGGCATGTTAAAAATTATGGAGATTAAATATTTAGTATAAGAATATATTAGTATAAATAATATGTATATTTTAGGTCCTATTAACCAAATGCTTAACTTGGCACAATAGACTGGATCACGTATTCATTGTTAATATGACCCTTAACTGAAAAGCCCCAAAAGGTTGGAAGTGCGGATGCATAAGGGAGGATAATAATGGAGGAAATACATGAGAGACTAGGGAGAAGGGGATGCGACTTAAACTTCCTGACCTTTTAGCATTTAAGGTTCTCATACCATCAAATATTATTTAATCCAAAACTTCAAATTATTGGGTAAAAGAAAATTGATGCCAGATAGCTGAATAGACTTAACAGTCTATACATATGAAAGTGCACAAAAGTGAGATCGCAAGCATGTAATCAGAATTTTAACACAGGAACACATACGACAAAGTTATCATGAACAAATTGGCCATACAAAAATAGTTTATTTATACCTGGCCAGTTCGGAAAAATAGTTTAGTGTAGCCAACTTGACACATCTCAGGCAGAATACCAAACTGATGAAGAATTGCAACTGAAACACTGAGTGGATCCTGAGATGCGATATTTTCCAGTAAAAGAAAACCATATCTGAGGCAAAAATTCAGATCAGGCAATAATTCATGTAATAGTAAATGAATCAAAATGTGTATAGAGCCATTTAAGAACTTGAATAACTATTTAACTGCAATTGTTCTGCTTTACCTTCTGGAAAACTTTTTGTGAGACATTCTTGTAGGAAATCCAGATCTCGAGATACGGACTACCTCCAGGACTCCGCAACATCTCAACTGCTGCAGCACAAGTCCCTGTTCATATGATCCAGGAGATTGAATATTGTTGGGCTTTATACACCGAATGAAATGCGGTGTGGTGGTTTCTAGGCGCTGCATCAACTGGAACAATTGCCCCTAGACATAAAACTTCTTAATTAGTAAAAGTGAACCCCTAGACATAAAACTTCTTAATTAGTAAAAGTGAAGTGATAAAATCAAGCTAAGTTAGATTTGGATTGTAGTCATAGAAAAAGAAAAAAGGAAATATAACCCAATATCTCTAAGAATTATCATTGGAGTGTGCAGTAGCATCCTGATATTGACAAAGTTACTGGCACAAAAATACAAATATCTCCATGCCGAAGCTTAAGTGACAGAATAAGGCATGGCCCCTCCATATCTGCCTTCACAGCCCAATAACAACATTTTTGTTCAGCAGTTTAAAGAAGTATAATTTGCAGATTACTAAATGCAGAGTTTCAAGTCACCAGAAACTACCAGATTAAACTTGTATTGCACACCTCCTAGCAGCTCAGAATCTGAAACACTTGCTGATACACTACCTTCTTGAAGCTATCTGTATGCAGCTTAAACTACTTTTTATTACTTCTAACAACTATTTATTGCTGTAAATCTAGATCCTTTTTTTTTCTTTTGTCATCGAAAGGCACTAGGTCCTAGGGGACCCCACCTACCACTGAGCTAAGGCCCTCATTTATAGGACTGAACATTACCTCCAAAAAAATAATTGGAAACATGAAGGGTACCCTCCCTGTCTCCCTCCGTCCCTCACTGAGGGTTAATGTTGCTATGCATTTTCATTAGTTACAACTCCTATGAAGCAGCAGAACACATCTGCCGTTCAGATAGGACTACAACAAGGAGGATCGCATGACTCAGTTTGGTAAAGTCTGGTTAAAGTAACACGGTACTTCCGTGATTTTCTTTTACAGTAGACACCATTAAGCAGTATAATTCTTGCACAATATCAGGTAAAGGACATCAAGGAGAAACTTTCAACTTTCAGCATAAATGAGTAATTCCATTTAATTAATTACATAAGACTGATGTTGACAAATTACAGTACTGAAAAAAGACTTGGGACCCAACATAAAAATTATGCAAGTATGCAATGCAATTTGCCCTTTCATAGTTATAATGCAATCAGAACCAAGTAACCTACTTCTGCAATAAGGTTGGCCACTAAACATCAGAAAGTAAATACCTTAAATTTAGTGGCTACACTTAGCTTCTGAGAATCTGCACCCCCTGCTTTGTACAGAGGACCAACAACATGCTTCTCAGATTGAGCAAGCAAAGCAGAAGCAAATATCTTAGGAAGATGGCATGAACATGAAGACAAAAGTTCAATGGAATCCAAGTGTAATAAGTCCCTATTCTTCTCGAGAAACCCAGTTGTATCATATGTAACCTGAGATCAGAGTAAAAGAAAAGCATAAATCCATCATTTATTCTTTTCAAAATCCCAAAGTATGCAAGTCTGAAGACCTGACTTCAGTTTCAGAAACATTTTATTGTTGTAACTCTTATTACACTTTTGAATTTGAAATTGACCTGCTAAAGTACATCGAGACACAACATAAAGCAAAGGGTGTCTTTCTATCTTTTTTCATGTTTGATCCCGCATAATCTAATCTTGGTAGGTTAATCCAATAAGTTAATCGACTTCATACAATAACACATATGAACAATATCGAATATCGATCATGTTCAGAAAGACAATCACCTCCCCAGCATAATGGGAGACTGTGAAGGCTTTGCTTCGCTCTCCTCTGAAACAAGAATTCACATTCAGATGCTGCTTGAGCTTGTTGGCAAATGTCAAGTCTGTGCCATTTGGAAATGTGGACTCCTCATCCAACAAAGACAATAGCCCTAGTGGTCTCTGCATGAAATGAGATAGGGAGACTCAACATATGTCAATTTAAATAGAAGTTAAGATGCACAAACATACCATTTCCACTATTCTCCAATGTATTAAGATGCACAAACATACCATTTCCATTATTCTCCAATGTATTTACTTAATCCAGAAAAGAAAAGAAATATGGAAGTAAAAGGAAACCATGAAAGTCCAATTTGTCAACTCCAACGGTAAGACAGCAAAAACAAAACATAGTGATGAAACTCCCTTACAAACAAAACAGCTCCAAACATAGGAAATGAGCTGAAATTAATAACACAGCCAGAGAGAGGAAGGCATTGGCCTACTTATCATAGAGATATGTTTTAAACTTTAAGAATGATTCCTACAAGATGAGAGATGAATTTAATCCTATTGCAGTTACAATGGATCTCTTAGCATTCCATATCTCTACCGCTTAACAAATTGAAATACACATGCAAAAATTCAAAGAATAAAGAACTTCTATCAGATTTGCATGTAACTTATCATAGCTGTGGAGGACAAGAACCTTAATAATCCAAGGGAATACTTACAGGAGCTTCCAATGATAATAGTGCAGGAACAGTATGCTAAATTCTATACATCCTAACATAATCCATGCATTAAAATTACCAG
Organism: Erythroxylum subrotundum; assembly: GCA_027563845.1. Classification (NCBI taxonomy): domain Eukaryota; kingdom Viridiplantae; phylum Streptophyta; class Magnoliopsida; order Malpighiales; family Erythroxylaceae; genus Erythroxylum; species Erythroxylum subrotundum. The sequence goes on from JAOQMQ010000194.1 coordinate 6,084,572, forward strand.
TTTCAGACCCAGTACCTTCTCAAAAAGATTGAGACAGTCTTGATTGTCTTCAAAATCAACTCTCGCCCAGTCAATGCCATCTTGAATGTACTCCTAAAGAAGAAAAAGGGCACTATTGTAAGTACAGTAAAATCTCTATAGATTATTACTCAATAAAAAACTAACAGTAAAATCTCTATAGATAAGTACTCGATAAATAAATAACCACTATCATACAATAACTTTTAGAGTCCCGACTTGGCTTAATAGGCTAAATTAAAATTTTAATAAATTAATAAGATATACTTTTATGTAAAATCTTTATATTTTTTTTACGGCCCTATTCCTATCATAAATTAAAATTTTACTTAAATTGTGAATATGTGTAATTGACGATGATATCTTCTTAAGATATGACACAAAGTAATTTATTTTATTTTAATTTTAAATCTAATTGTATTTCATTTCTAATCTTTCTTACAACACCTGAAAATGCTGAGGTTGAATATAGTGAATATTTGGACTTAATGGTTCATATTCAATTGATTAGATTGGTAAATTGTAATTTTTTAGTTAACTAAATATATGTTATTAACTTATGAATACACTCTAAATTATTGATTTATCAATTAATTAATAACTTTTTAAATTAATAGATTTTATGTAGAATGTTAGGTTTTACTGTATTTGAATATAATTCATGTTAGGATAGAAATGCTGTGCTCTAATATATTCCTTTCAACATGGTAGTTGCAAGGAACAAAAGCTTTCAAATGCAAGCTTATTGCATTGTTAGCGCTTTGAAAAGCTGAGCTTAGAATTGTTTTGCTCAAACTCTTGTCAGCACTAATGATAGTTAATAGGAGTAAATTACGTTTGTTGACTGAGAATCAAGTATCATAGAAAATTTGTTTTTGGCTCTTCAAACATATGATAACCTTATGACTAAGATAGGCAGCAAATAGGAGAAATAAATATTTCGCCACACTTTTTTAATTAACAGCCTTGCAAGCCTATATATACAGAATTCCTAACCTTGCAAGGAAATCCTAAAAGTTACAAAATATGTTAAATCTAAAATAGGCAGAGATACATGTATATGTTGTGAACTCATAGGGGTCCAATCCACAGGAAGAAGGAAGTTCAAAACTTGATAATGATAAGCAGAAATTCCATTTTTCTGGCGTTGTAAGTCTAAGTGAATATAACAACATTTCACAAGTCTCTCAACTATTGCAATCATTCGAAGTGAGGGCTTGATGAGTATAGGAAGAATCATGTAGGCATGTTTCCACAAAGTATAAATCTGTATCTAATTTAGAAACTGTATCTAATTTAGAAAAAAGGGGTTAAAATACTGGCAAAACATATATAGTATGCATAGTCGTAAAATTTTCTCCAGCTATAAATGATGTGCCCATCAAGATGTGCATATTTCATTTATTGCTTTCTTTCTTCATTGAGATGAGCAGAGAACCAAAGAAACAAGTACTGGAGTAAAAAAATCAGATGCTATAGAGGTAAGAATTAGGACTTACCTCCTGCTCTAACTTGAATAAGTGGCGATTGAAATGCTGTTGCAATCTCTCATTTGCATAATTTATGCAAAATTGTTCAAAACTATTCCTCTGGAGAAGAGCTTAAAATCTCAGAATTTACAAATCGAAAAAACTTTAAAACAGAATGGAAGAAGTTTCACAGAGGAATAGTGAGTGGAACATACTTCAAATGACTCAAATCCATAGATGTCTAAAATGCTAATGGATCTGCCAGTTCTGCGTTTTCCAACTGCAAGAGATTTGTTGATTTGTTCAACTAGCCACTCAAATAAACAAGCATAAATTGACTTTGCCAAAGCATCCCTTGCATCAATAGCCTGGCAGACAAAATTTAGGCAGTTCAAGTTACTTTATTTGGAAATACAAAACAATTCATGGAACTAGAAATTTTTCAAAAAAATAAAGCATAATGTGATTTAACATCAAAGGGCCAATTACTGAATCAACTAGATGCTAGTAGAAGCATAAGCAATAATCACACAAATATAATATGTGGTCCACAGGTGGGTCTGTGTAGACTTGTGTGCAAAGGGTAGCATTTTTAGATTATAGTACATGCTCACTCGTCACCTCACATTATAGCTTATGTTTTCTTGACTGCTTGGTTTCTTGGAAGGAAGTAACTTCATTACTTGTATTTTACATTCCTCCTACTTGTATTACTTGTATTTTAGATTCCTCCAGTATTAATCACTTTACTTGCCATATTTATTTATGGATTAATCAAACATCCAGTCTGGTCTTCTTACTTCAGTCTGCTTTCTTAACTTCTTTTATTAATATCATCTCACAATTTAAAATATAATAAAAATTCCTCATTTACTTTGTTAAAAATTTCCATATCTTCCGCAGATTACACAACTTTGTTAATAAGCTTTAACAGTAAGAAGACTTCAACATAAAGGAAATTTAAGTGAAAGGATTGTCACACAATATAATAGGAGGATTAACAACAAGTATTCTCCAGTCTGATTTCTAACAGCCAACATAATGTCAAGTTGGGACATAAGGCAATAAGAAACTATGCAAGAAATAAGAAATGCTTGAAGACTTCAAAGAACAACTATAATCCAGATTTCAAAGTATTATGAAATCAAGCAAATCAAATTTACAACAATCTAAGTAACAAGGTGAATCGAGCTGTTATGGAATTGTAAGGAGCAGATGGAATGTTAAATAGAAGTTGACTTCCAAAAGCTAACCCAAATAAAAAATAAAGAAACATGAAAGGAAGTCTGTTCAGTGGCATTAAAATATTACTAATATATCACAGAAGCAATTATGTAAATGGATCAGTTAACCCAAAATTTTGTTACCTGTGATAAGGTGAGCTTCTGGATAATATTATCATTTCCAACTCTCATTTTTCGAGTAGATAAAGCCAGTTTAAGCTCAGTGACGTCACATCCTATCAACTTGGCCACAGTTTCCAGACCTTAAAAAATCCAAAATTCAACCACTGGTCAACAACACTTTCCTGAACAAATTTCAGGAATCATAACTTGCTGAGGGAGGGAAGACAATCAAGTGATGTTGATGAAAAAGCTTTATTGAACAAGGGTTATAGAAAAAGTAACATTTCCAACAAACTAAATAATAGAAAAGAAAATGCACATTAGAAACTAATGGGACCAAGCTCATGATGGAAATAGCTCCAGTTATGGGCATCTCTGAGATCACAAATAAATTTCTGCCAATAATATTTCAAAACATAGAAACTAGCAGTACTTTTTAAGAGGTTAATGAAGGAGAAGATAGTGCTACTGGAAAAGCACACAGCAATAAGCACCACAGGAGAATTATTGTTGTTTATCACTATTATTAGAAACTAAGTTTGAAGAAAATTCTGCTTGTAGTCCACATCATCGGAAACCAGCAATGTTTTAGTGCACTTCAACTTCTTCCCTGTCAAGGCAAGCTAAGAAAACCAGAAAAAGTAAGTCTCCTACAGAATTACTTTCCAAAGCCAGTTTCCTTTTTGTTTCAAGCATTTTCCTTCTCATGCTTTCTTATATTCACCCTTTACCTATTGATTTAGTCATGTGTACCTATTGATTTAGTCATGTTCTCTTTATCTTGGCATTGCTCCAGTTAGCAGTTTCTTGAACCAGGAAATGTTTGATGGGAGCTACCCTAATCAACATTTCAAAAGAAAGTAACCAGTACTGATAGCAGTACAATTAAATAACCTGCTGGCTATAAACATTATAACAGATAGATGCTTATCTATAGTCATGTTCCTGCTGTTTGTTCCATCAAGAGTCTATCATCAAAGAACAAGCTATTAGATATTTTAGTTATAGATAATTGAATCATGATGATAACCTTTATGTAGGACCACAAGCAGCTCACCTACATGCACAAGCCTCCAGCCCGAGAAGTCTTTGTTATCTTTTCACTCAAATATTTCATAATCTCTCCTAAAATTACACTCCCCCAGCATAAGAGATGTCAAAATAACAACATTAAGAATAGAAAAGGAAGATTCTGATTTTGAGAAGAACATCCAAAATTAGTGGATTTATCCAAATTAGCTACTGAAAGAATCTTACTTTCATCGGCCACTGGTTCAACATGATTATCATTATCAACCACAGCAAACGAGATGTTTCCCAGCCACAGTACAGAAGAAAGCATCGCGAATACACTCTCCTGGTCTTCCTTGCCAACATGAACAATGTCCAGAGCTTCCTGTTTATGGGCAATGGTCATAGTGTGACATGCACATGGCAATCTCAAAAACAGAAAGCCCAGAAAAGGAAAATCTGATAGTTGTAAAGCATTAAAAGAGAAAAATGTACCATTACAACACCAAAGTGTTCAGCGTCATCAACCCCATTTATTGAGTAGCAATTACTCTGGCTCAAGTACTTATACTCACTTGCACTCTTCAAATTTACCTTCCCTGTGTTACATGAAAGAATAAGTGAATGAAGTTCCAAGACCACGGTAAGAAATTTAACACTTGAGTAACAGGAATGGTGTACTGGTCACTTAAAGATCCCATCATTCAATTCTTTCAGTGGAATACATATAAGAGTTATAGAATTGCAATTTACAATGAGCAGAACAATATGCAGTTAATGAGAGATTCATCTTTCTCAAAGTAAATAGTTTACCAATAGACTCAAATGGCACAAATAGTTGGACTTTAAAGACAACACTGAAAAAAACATCTTTAGACAACCATGCTGAGTAAAAAATAAAATATTAGTTTCAGCTAATTCCAAAAGGTGACCCCAATTTCACTTGTAGGCTGCATATACCTTGATTATCAATATCCAAGAAAATGCCAAGAGCTGATGGCACCATTTTCTGAAGTTCATGCATATACAGTTTACAAGAGTATATGAACTTAGTCTGTGTCCCAACTATCATACAAAAAATTCATTCAACCACCATGATCATTACTACTGATATCAGTTTCTATGAAATAGAAAATTTATATATCAACTAGTTACCAATGTTAGAGGCCACGAATGCATTGAAGATTACGCGACAAATTGAGCATGAAAGTAAACAGCAACGAAGACATGGAAATAGGTACCTCTAAGTGCGTGTGGAGCTCCAGCGCAAAGCTGATAAAATATATGATATGACCTTTCTCCCTCAGAGCACTGGACCACTCTAGACTGCTCAATAACAGGTTCAGTTAGCTACTTAGATCAGAAAAAAGATGCACAATATACAACAAAGAAGCATTACCTTTTCAAGTAAAACTGGAGACCACCAAGCGTCAAGGAGAGATTGAAACAAAAAATTGTCAGTCATGCATTATCAAAATGAATGAAAAAAGATAAGATCTTAGGAACTTAGACGTTTCAGTAATCTTACAAGTTTGAATTTTGGCACCAGATATCTTTCCAGTTTCACTAAAGTGGATTTCAATCAACTTTCCCTACAGCATATTTAGAAGGTGAAACTGTAATCAAAAGATAGACAACATCTAAATCTGAATTTTTCAAGCCATTTAATATCAAAAACCATATATATGGATTGATCAGTGATCTGAGGGATTCACTTAAAAGAAGATGGTGCTTACGAAGCGGCTAGAGTTGTCATTCCTCAGTGTCTTTGCATTACCAAAGGCTTCTAGGATTGGATTAGTCTTCAAGATTTCGTACTCAATTCCACTGCCACCACCAAGTGCAGCCAGATATTGCATTGCTATCTTTGCAGTCTCTGTTTTTCCAGCTCCACTCTCACCACTGAAGAAATAATTGACAAATGAATTTAAAATATGCAATGCTATATTCGATAGAACAAACTTCAATGTCTTAGTGATGAAACTTCTAGGTGCAATCAAGTTATAAAGCCAACAACATGAACTGAATTTCAGGAAGACCAAAAAATTAGTAGAATCTAGGCACCTATAAGCACACAAGCCCTAAAACAATATAAGATAAAAATTTAATTACACTGAAAGAAAACATGCAGTAGTACGAGGGCTTCAACTTGTCTCAAGAAAAGAAGCAAGATTTGGAATCTGCCTATCCATTGATAAGGAGAATAGAATCTATCCAAAACACAGAAAGCAATCGTTTGGTCATACAAATGATGCTTCACATGGAGGATCACCTTTTCATTTCTTGCCTTAAAAATGATAATATCCCCAATAAATGTATCCATTCTAAATCAAAAAAA
>JAOQMQ010000194.1:6117941-6133735 GCA_027563845.1 Erythroxylum subrotundum
TTCTGTCCAAGAGGAAGAGAAATAAGGGACCAGGTCCGATTCTGTTCGAGGGCCTTTAATTCATCATCCATAGCTTTCTGCCAATGTGGATCTTTAGCGGTTTGATCATAGGAATGGGGTTCAACTTGTGTGGTAAGATTGGCTAAAAAGGTATGGTGGTGAGCTGAAAATCGTGAAAGAGAAAGACAATTGCATAGAGGATACCTGGTGCCTTTTGTAGGACTTGAGCTTGCGGATGAATGATGTGCTAAAGGGTGCATTAGGTAGGTCTCATGCCACGCGGGGGTTCTTTTGTCACGGGTCGAACACCGAAGCTGTGGAGAAGGATCGGGAGCAGCTGCAGGAGGTGATGTGGGAACAAATTCGGGTGATGAAGGTGTAGGAGTTGTGTTATCATGCGTATGAGAGGTGAAGTTGGGAGCAGAGGGCTGAATGGAGAAAGGATGATTATGGTGGGGGTCGAGAGCAAGATTCGGTAGTAATGGTGATTTGTCGACGACAGGAAGAGATGATGCAAAAGGAAAGAGGTCTTCATGAAAATAGACATCGCGGCTGACAAAAAATGGTTTAGATGTGATATCGTAGAGCTTGTAGCCTTTTTGATTTTGTGGATAACCAATGAAGACGCACCGAATGGCACGAGGATCAAATTTTTGTTTGGGAGTGATATTAGTGGCAAAACATTCACAGCCAAAAACCCGCATGTGATCAAGAGTAGGAGTGCGATGATAAAGTCTTTCATATGGTGATTTGTTAGACAAAAGGGGTGTGGGAAGCCAATTGATTATATAGGCGACTGTGAGCACACATTCGCCCCAAAATGTAAAAGGTACTTGTGATTGGAAGAGAAGTGATCTTGCAACGTTAAGCAGGTGGTGGTGCTTACGCTCTACGACGCCATTTTGTTGTGGCGTGTATACGCAGGTATGTTGAAGTTCAATACCATGTGTTTTAAGGTAGGGATAAATAGGCTGAAATTCAGTGCCATTATCGACACAGATTATTTTAACAGATGTGCTAAATTGAGTTTGGGCAAAATGGATGAAATTGGTTAGAAGTTGTGATGTTTCGGGTTTATGACGCATAAGAAATATCCAAGTGCATCGAGTGAAGTCGTCGACAATAGTGAGGAAAAATTGTGCACCCGAGTGTGTTGCGATTTTATATGGACCCCAAACATCACAGTGTAGTAAATCAAATGGGAAATGAGTTTTGATTGAACTAAGAGGAAATGACATTCTGGTTTGCTTTGCTAATGGGCAAATGTTACAATTGTGGGATGAAGAAACATTTTTATTGATAGGTAGCAAATGACTGAGTAATTTGAAGCGAGAGGAGGACGGATGTCCGAGGCGCAAATGCCATAAATTTATTGGACCGGAAACTTGAAGAGAAACTGGCGGAACATGCTCCTGAGTTATATGATAGAGACCTCCATATTGCCTACTCGAGCCAATCATCATCCCCGTAGTCAAGTCCTGCAAAATGCACGAGTTAGGAAAGAAAATAAGGCAGCAATTTAGGTCTCGGGTAAGCTTACTAATGGAAATAAGGTTAAGACAAAATGAGGGAACACACTGTACATTTTCTAAGGTGAGTTTGTGATTAAATTTGACTGTGCCAACGTGTGTGATTGGAGTTGTGGTACCGTTTGGCAATTTGACATTTGTAGTAAAAGGTTGTGAGACGTGAGATAAAAATGAGGGTTCGAGGTCATGTGATCAGTAGCCCCGCTATCTAAGATCCATGAATTGGCAGAAACTGAATTAGCACAAGTTTGAGATTATGTGAACAAACCTTCTACGTTTGCAAAAACGTCAGTATTACCAGATTGTTTGTGGTTCAAGTTGGAAAGTGCTTGTGCCAATTGCTGCAAATATCCTGGAGAAAAATTCCGTGCGGATCCGTCTTCTCCTTTAGGAACCGCATCAGCCGCATTAGCGGACGGATTGAATTTGGCATTATTTTGTGATCCACGAAACTGGGAAGTCTTCGCACCATTTTTCAGCCTGCAACGATCTTCAGTGTGTCCTCTTTTATCACAGAATTTACAATGAAATTTTAGAGTGCGACATTCATCAATGGTGTGGCCCGATCTGTTACAATGATCATACATCTTATCCTTGGAAGATTTGGGATTTTGGGATATGCTTTGAACAGCCGCTGCAATGGTGAAATTCTCCACTGGTTCTGAAGTTAATTGGCGTTGCGTCTCTTCTTGAACAACAAGGGAGTACGCTTGGCGTACATTGGGCAATGACATCATCATCAAAATGTTGGATCTCACTGATTTGTAGGACTCGTTGAGACCCATCAAAAACTGCATTAACTTGTCTTCCTCCTATTGTTCGTGGTGCATTTTGGCTTGATTGCAGGTAAAGGGAACGCGATATGCTTCGAGTTCATCCCAGAGAGTTTTTATTTTGATAAAATAAGAAGCAACAGACATTGTTCCTTGTGAAATAGTAGCTATAGATTTTTTAATCTGAAAAATTGCAGGCGCATTTTTTTGAGAAAACTGATCACGAAGATCAATCCAAACCTAGTATGCGGTCTTTGCGTGGAGGATACCTTCTGCCAAATCTGGTTCAACCGAATGCGACAGCTATGACAATATCATGTTGTTGCACTGATTCCACAGTGCAAAATTTGAAGGATGTTCTTCCGGTGATGGCATATCAATGGTTCCGTCAATGAAGTCGATTTTGTTTTTGGCGATGAGGGCGTGAATCATTGCTTTACTCCAAGACTGATAATTGACCCCATTCAGTTTTGTTGGAACAAGCATGTGTCCGGGCTGATCTGAATGGTGTACATAAAAAGGATGTGTTGGATCTGTGCCGATGACTTTGACGGCAGACAATGATATTTCTTCGTTCGACATGGATATTTGGACGGTGGTTTAGCAGAGAAGAAAAGTCGAGAAAAAGAAAGGAAAAAAAACAAGAGTATCAAGAACCTTACTCTGATACCATCTCAAATAAAGAGTGGTGAATAAAAATATCCATGAAGTACAGGTTCTTCCATTGACAGCATAAATATTTATACAAAGTTGATAACAATCTACTCCTATAATTACTCCTGAGTGATAGCTATTTACACAAAAACAAATTATCTAAATAAGGTAAGGATAATCACAAATAATAACTTAATATTTTCCTTAATAGGTCACAATTATTTGTTTGAAATTTTTCTACCAAACAACACCATCTACCAACATAAATGTGTTGACTTAAAGGTAAACTCTATATGGTTTGGACGTATAGAAAATTCAAGATTTCTATATCTTATCATATATAATTTGTTAACATTCTTATATGTCATAATCCTTTATTCCTTAGAGATTTCTCAAAACTTGTTTAACTGTATTTCTATGGTATATACTTAGGTTAGATAAATCTACCTAATAGTCGAACAAGTAATGTAATATTCAATCTAGTATAAACTAAACATATATTAGACTATCAAGTGCACTATAATACGAAACATTCTCTATGACCTCTCTTTCAACTTTATTATTTGGATATTATGCCAAAGATGGCACAAGATTTACAATTTTTATATTAAAATTTTCATGTTAAAATGCTTCAATAAATTTGCTTAACCTTATGCAATATGGCAAAGTTATTCAATGGAAGCACGATATAATCTACACACAGAAGTTAAAAAAAATGGCCTTGCTTCTCTTGACCTTAAAGTACATGTATCTTTCAACTTTATTTTCTACAAAATCAAATAAAGTGATTACGTCATCAAATTTAAAGCTTGTTGAGTAATAGAAACATCAATAATGAATGTATTTAGGGCTTTAATTTTACTTCGTAAATGGATCATTTTGATGATGCGTTCTCTCGCTCCTTTGTGTATCTTATATGATATAGTTCTTTTCAAAATAATTCCAAGCAAAGCATTGGAAGAAACTTTGTAAGTTTAAAATATTCATGAGAAGTTCATTGCTATGGTTGTCTCAAGTAGTCCATGAAGCATATGGTTAGATATAGACCTCTTAAGGGTCAAAAGCACATCATTTCTGACCTTTTCCATGTTTTATATGTTGACAAGTGTGGGAATGGAAGGCTTTTCCTTGACCATGGTTATATTAATTTCCATCATTTGCAAAGAAAAATTCAGATTACATTTCCACTTCTTGAAATTGAAATTAGTCAAGGTTATATTGGTGACACTGTTATTATTTACAAAAAAGATGATTGCAAACCAAATAATATATATAATAAGCACAGATGTAGGATAATAATGATACAAAAAGTCATAAACACTACATGTAATAAGCATCTTATTTAATATATCTATCAACACTTGTAGACATAATGCACAATACATAATGATAAGATATACAGATAAAAATAGTTTCGGGTACATATGATCAAATCTTGCGGATATATAGATCACTTAAGTAATAATTACCCTCTGCAAAATTTCTTTATGCATATCTCAAAATTGTACATAAGGTTAACACATATAACTAGTATAACCAAATACAAAATTGCAGACATCACCTAATATGTAGACAAAAAGGATTAAATACCAACAAAAAAGGCTACTATGGTGACAAAATTATTATTGGTATTCAAATAATTCACAAGTATAAAGGCTTCAATTTTTAGCTTAAGAATAAAATATTTTAAATGAGATTAAAATGAATAATGATAAATAGAGTGGAGTACTTCGGTGGAATCAATATACCAATAGCTGGAGCTTTTACAAGATGGAGACATATGAGCTTTTGCACTTCAGTTCTGCAAAGAACTTAAAGAGTTTGGTAAATTGAGATAGTTGATTATGTCCTCACTGGCCTTGCAAAAAAATCAAGAGGTCATCAGTAAAGGATCATTATAAACTTATAACAAACTTACCATCGTATGAAATAAAATCTTTGTACACATGTTCACTGTCACATAATAATGCTAAAACATATTGTGTATAACTTTTATTTGAGTATTTATAATAAACTATCTTACCAAGTAACAAAATTATACAATAATAAAATCATATTTATCTTCTTTATTTTAAATTAATTGCATGAAAATTAATTATTATCAATATAATAATAATAATAATTTTAAAGATTAACTATGTGCAATCACATAATCCTAAAAATAATTTTATAGTCTATTTTATAATTTACATAATTGAATTTTTTTAATGTTCTGTAATACTCTAACACATTGTAATGATTTTCGTACCATACCTGTCGGTACTGGCCAGAAAACAGTACAAAATAGAATGTTTCGGTATCAGGTTTAAATATCGGTCATTACAATAAGTTTTTTAAAAAATAGGGGCATTTTTGTAAAAATATGAAAATTTTTAAAAACTCACCCCTCCCCCAAACAAACCCGACTCTGCTACCTTCTTCTTTCTTTATTTTTTCTCACACACTCTCACTTTCTCTCTTCTTCACCATCATCTCTTTTTATTATTAATAATATAATATTTAAATTCATACATTAAATAATAGTTATATTTTTTCTACAAAGAATAATTAAAAATATGTTAAAATGAAAATTAAGGGGCCTCAAATTTTTGTATTTCTTTTTAAAATTGTTAATATAAATATAACAATATTTTATTACTAATAACAATTACATGTTAAGAAAAAAATTATTATTGAAAATTAAATATTAAGATAGAAAATATATTTTATTATTGATGATAATTATTATTTTATCTGATATTTTGATGTAATTATTATTGATTATATGATAAAATTATAAAATTTTAAATACTTTGTATTATTCTTAATTTTATATTTCTATGATGATAAAATAATCTTTTTCGTATTAATTGTGGTTATATTTATATGTGAAAATAATATTAAGAAAAATAAATAAATTGTTGTTATTTTAAATATCTATTACCATGATTTTTGGAGACAGATTGATTTAAATTATACAGTACAATATTGAAAGATTATTTTACAAATTTTTTAAAAAAGTTAAAGACTATTTTATAAATTTAAAAAATTATCTAAAATATTATTCAATATTAACTAGTACTGATATAATATCGTACTAAAATTTGACCAATTATTAAATTCGGTATGATATTCGTAACACTGCTCCACCGCTAACTTTGCGGAAGTTGGGTTGGACCGGACGGAATAAGGGCACGCAAGATTAGATAAAGTCATTGGCGAAAAGTAAAATAACATCAAATGGCCGTGGTTTGGTGAGAAAAATAAAAACAGAGAAAAGAAAGGCTGAGCATCTAAATCCAAGCAACGGCAGACTGTGTTGACTGTTGACAGAGTCTTATGCCCGAGGTTTTGGTTCGTGTATTGTGAGCCTTATCAAATACGATTTTCCGTGGGTTTGATTATAAAAATAGAAGCGTTATAATAAAAGGCTTATATGATATTATGATGACATAAAATATTAGACCAAGTTGAACGGCTGACCGTGAGAAAGTCAGACCCAATAGCCTCCAATCCAATGTGCTGAAATTATATAAAAAGAAAACTGGACCAGGTCCAATATGAATCCACGTGAGGCCCAGAAAGAAGTCAGTGGCTGTCTTCAACAAACTAAGATCTACCAAAGTTTTACTTCACTAAAGGCTTGCTAAGGGGGCGAAGTAAAAACTAAAAAGTTTAATAATAAAAATATTATTATTATTAATATTATTATTCAAATTTAAGTTTACAAAATGAATTGGAATATGGGTGGTTGAAATATTTCGATTCCATACATTAAGCTTTTACTAAATTCCGTGTTAGTCAGGTTACTCAGTACTAAGATTTCAAATAGTTGTCCCGAATTTAAATTGATTATTTTCTTCTTCTTTTTTTCCAAACCAATCAGGTGCTAAAGAAATTATTTTAGTGAAATTTAATTGTCTCAAATCCCACGCAATTGCACCAAAAATTCAAATTTCTTTTGGATTTCCTTATTGATCTCTCAATATGTTCCTTAAAAAATCTTATTCGTGCGGATTATCAACAAGCACTTGATATTTCATAATCAAGGGTGTAGTACTATTTGTAGTAGTAGTCTTTATATATCGAATTTAAATATCAGAAAGAAAAAAAATTTCATGTCCTTCCTTTCGGGTCCACGTTCTTGAAGATACCCCTCTCTTTCAACCAAACACCATGTAAAAGAAAGAGTAAAGGCAGGTTATGATTGTTAAGATTTACAATAAAATTTAAGTTAGATCTTATTATTTTATCAACTTTGAATTCAAATAAAAATTTGAGTTGATCAAATTTAAGAAGTTTAAGCTCAAGAGTACTGGTCCTATCCAACTTAAATTACTCAAATTGATCCGAATGAATTTGTTAAAAATGTCAAAATGACGTTAAAATATTAGACTTCAAGCCTTAGAATGAGTCTAGGTAAAGAATAAAAATTTTAGTTAGAGCATATATCTTACCCAATTCATTTCTAATTCTACATATGTGAATTTTGAAATTTAAAAGAATCATATTATTATATATTGACAAATACTCGGATTGAAGTTTATGTCATTTTGACATTTAAATAGTTTCATTTTACGGGGGTGACTAATTAAGTCACCTCCATGAGCATTTAGTCACGAGATGGCTAATTAAATCACCCCCGTGACTAGCAATAGTTCAAAACAACATAAGTGATAACGAAGAGCAACCAAGAATTGAGGATCGAATGGTCATTACCAAACAACTAATTCAGCTGTTTGGTCTAAAACGCTCCACATCTGGAGCTTTTCATAACCCAACCAGCCAACAACCAAACAAATTAAATAGCTTCTTGATAAAGTCAATCAGCAGATTTTGGTCAATCAGCTAAAAAATAACTGGTCAACTAACAACCAAACGAGGCCAAAATTATATAAATTAAGCGTATCATTATAATTTTAACGACATCTACATGAATTTTATGTTAATATACTAGTAGGACATGTGGCATTACAAATTTCATGACGTCACGTATACTAAAATTCACATATTTCGTTTAATAAATTATTTTATTTTAATTAAAAATTATTGAAATTTATTAATAATAAAAAGTAATTGATAAATTTATTATTATTTTATATAGTTTCAAATAGCATATGTGACATGTGTGACTTAGCGTGTGCATTTGATTTGACGGTGATCTTTAAAGTAACTAGTAAAGTTAATTCTTTATGACCATAAGATGATAGAATTGTACTTTGTAAAAATTGCTCAATATATTATTTGTTTTCTTTGATAAATTATCGTAATCATGCCTTCTCATTATCAACAACGAGTTAAGCATAAGCTGATTCACGTACAGATTCAAGGGCTTGTGACGGTTGTCCAACACTTTGATATGTTCCTAATAAAAGCAACAGAAGAAAACCACGTGCTCGCAGGCAGATCAGAGTTAGCAACTATTAACTTGGATGCCAGAACTTGACACTTGGTGCAGACAGGAGATCATGAATCAAGTTGCCCGTTGGAAGACATAAAAACATCTCTGCTGACACATTTTGACCCGTTATATACCACGATCTCAAGCATGCTACCTGAGCCACTAGTTCGAATTAGCCATGGATGAGCTTTACCGACGAGCACTTCTTATCGTCACCATATTTTGTCAAAAAAAATTCAATCCTAAAGATCGTCATTTACTTCCATTTTAGCGTTTTAAAAAGAACGAAAATGACGTTGTTTTGATTTAAGGTAAATCCCCCGCAACGTCTTCTCTCATTTCCTCTCTTCCATTCCACCCGCAGCCCTGTTTCTCTCCTGTCGTCGCCGTCCTACCATCCCTCTCGTCATCCGACCGTGCGTCATCATCGTCGTCGTCATCTTTTTGTGTTTTAATTCCAACAACATCAAAATATATGTTTGTAATGACTAAATGTAAGTGTAGGTATCATCATTAGTTCAGATTTATAGGTAAATGATGTTAAATTTATGTTTCAAAAAATAATCATCGTTGGTTCAGATTTATAGATAAATGATGTTAGATTTTATTTTTATCTTCGTTGGATTATGCTAGTATATGTGTTCGTACTCCATGCATATCTCCCATGAAATCCTCTTAGGTTCACCGAACAATTCACAACGATGTTGGATAATTTGTGAATTGTTGGATTTTCTCTTAGATTTGTGAATAGTTGGATTTGTGTACTGCTTTGTATATTGAGAAACTAATTCTAAGGTGTAAAATGACACTAATGATAGACATAAAAAATAGAGTATTTTCCCAAACATAGGGAGGCATTAACGATGGATAAAAAAAGGATAAGGATGTAAGAAGAGAAGAGGAAATTATATATTGTACGAAGTTTTGTTAGATGTGATCATTATATTGTAATGTAATCAAACAAGGATTTAAAAGTGAGTAGCGGTTATATTACACACATAAAGTTAGTGGTAATGAGGAAGTAATCTACATCTTATAAGAGAACTCCATCTTTCAAATTCATGTACATTGAATTCTTTTTAGGAAAATTTGGTTACAAAATAAGGTAATGTTATTATTATGGTTTGGTTTAATGATTGTTAACGGCATGTTAGTGAATATTATTTAACCTTATTACTTTATTGGTTAAAATGTTATTACAGATATACTAACAGTAAGGTTGCCAAGAATTTTAGATTTAGACTCATATTAAACAATTTCTTTACATGTTTTAAACCTAGGTGTCATATAAGTAATATGGCAAGTAATATTAAATTTATTTCTCCAAAACCTATTTTCTTATGTATATCTTATGCTATAAATATGTAACAGTTTGTCGGTAGCTTTTCATCAATTTTGTTAGTAGAGAGTAAGCTTATTACGGTTCGTAATGTTAACATATTTGGTTTTAAAGAAACTAATTAACAACGTTATAAAAGACTTTAATGACATATATGCTATGTCTCCTTCTATCCTTCTTACTTTAGTCTTTACATCTCCATATATATCTTTAATAACTCGTACTAGGTCATAAGAACTCTCTTAACTTTTAAACACCTTCATTTCCTTAGGTACTATGTTATAAGCCTTCTCTTAGTCAATAAAAACTATAAGTAAGTTATGTTGGCTTTTTTTGTAATATTATATTAATCTTATAAGAAAATGTAAAGCTTTTATCGTGATCTTTCCTAATTTGAAACCAAAATTGTTCTCAGTGATAGGTGCGTCATTTCTCTCTCTGTTCTCAATCATCTTTTCTCATAATTTTACAATGTGACTAAATAGTTTGACGCCTCTATAGCTGTTACAATTTTGGATGTCCCCTTCGTTTTTGTATAGAGGAATTAGCAAATTAAATCTCCACTCATATAATATTTTGACATATTTGAGGATCATATTAAAAGGTTTGACTATCCAAGTAAAACCATTTTTTGGCTAAGCTCTTTCACACTTCTATGGGCATCTTATTAGATCCTACTACCCTTCCACTCTTTATCCCCTTCAAAGTTCATTTAATTTCTTTCCATGTGATTTGTCAATAAGTAAAATTACGATACCTTTCCGACATGCTAAGATCACCTAAAGAGATGTTATCCACTACATCTTTATTAAATATATATATACACACATCCTGCTTCATCTTTTATATAGCAAATGTTATCTAAATCTCTCACTTTCTGCTTCCTAACTCTCGCTGATTTAAATATATCTTTTCTCCATCTTTAATTTCCAATTGTTGGTATAATTTTTCATAAGCTTCACAATTAGCAAAGTGATCCTTTAACTATGAAATATAGAAATTCAGATTATGGAGGCAATTTAGATAATAGGAGATCTACCACAAGGTATCTATTTAATCTTGCGAAAGGGCTTATTTGTTGGAAATTAGCAATTCAATTTATAACTACATTATCTATAATTGAAGCAGATTACATAGCAATTGCTGAGGCTATTGAAGAAGCTTAATGGTTTACAACGTAAGTGAAAAAAATGGATATTTAACAAGGTGAAGTTCAGGCATACTGAGTGGAAAAGGTTCAAGCTTTTAAAAATGTAATTGACATGTCAACAAAGACCATAACCATACATAAGTTCTAGCATACTTTTGAACAATGTTTCAAAAATATGAAATAATGCACCTACCCAACTTAAAGTTTTTGGTTGAAACATAACGATTGTATGCCAAACCGTGTTTTAAGTTCTATTCCTTTGTGAAACCGTAAAGATACAGATTGACGAACAACTCAAAGGTCGTATCACATGACAAAACATAATACTAAGAAGTACATAGCGTAGAACACAAACGTATTTGTGTCCATATCCCTCTTTGAAAGCAAACACTAAGTTCACGTCGTAAAACATGCATATGTCTATATCGTCTTAGAACATGGATGTGTCTATAACGTATTGTTATTTGGAAAGAGTTATGCAGATGCAAACCTACAAGAGGACCTCAAGCATATCACGGATAGCATCATAAATATGAGATTATCAATACAAAAGAAAGCTCATATATACAATCAATGAAACAATTAGCACACAAACTGGAGACTGAGCACTGACCAACAAAATGAAATGAAAAGGCAAATGGGTTTTTTATTCACCCAACAGGCAACCCAGACAATGCAAGCCACTTACATACATCGCAAACAAGTTATTTTCTGGCTGATTAATCTAAGAAATGTCTAAGAATACCAAAGGAACATGTCAAAACAGAGGTCTTATAGAGAGGCACCAGAGCTTTGCCCACACGTACAGTCTCCTTTGAGATTGTTCCACCAGCAAATACCCTGAAAGTGGAGGAGAGAGCAAGAAACAATCCACAAGCATCACAGCAACCAAGAATATATATATTATATATATATGCCTTGAAATGATGGCAACAAGGAATTCACTCAAAATACCAGAGCCCTTTATTAATTACTATGCTGAGGCATCATTCAATGAAGTGTTTTAAAACAATCCCAAGAAGAGTGATCGCAGCAAGCTGCACCGAGTAGAAGAAGATCCATCATCACTAAAACATTATCCTCCAAGGATCCATCATCACTAAAACATTATCCTCCAAGGCTCCAATTCTTCATTCCCTCTTATCCTCCAACAAAAAAACCTAAGCAATTTGACTAAAACAAAACTCTAAACTAATCTCCAGCAGACTACTCAAAAGAAAACCTAATTCAATCCATCCATTCCATTCATTACTTGATTTCCAGAATTCCCCCAAACCCTAAAACCCCTACACTCACTGAATTAACTTGCACTACGATCCTTCCAATATCCATCATCTTCACACAACAATCACAAAAAGCAACAGTTCAACATCATGCACATAAAAGTTTATATATATATATAAGTATATACCATACAACATAAACAGCACCACCACACCAGCATCTCAACGCGGATCCTCCTCTCTCCGACCTGAACTACCCGACCCGCCAGATAAAGAAGCTAGCAAGTTCAAATGCCCGGGAAGGTAATTTCCCACCCTCGCCGCCGACGCTTCACCCATGGCCGCCGCCGCAGCAGCCTGTTGTTGTTGAACAAACAGCGAAGACTGTTGAGCCATCGGCTGCACAACCATCTCCGGATGGCCCGCCGCGGCAAAACTCCAGAAATCCGGCCTGGCAGGCAACGCCCAAAACCCTCCGGCCGCTGCTGCCGTGGAAGTCACCAACGATCCCATAGTGGGGCCTACTGAATTTCCGCTGTCCTCCTTACCAGGACTGTTGTCGTCTTCTGTTCTCACTCTCTTCCCTAGAATAAACGGTGCGGGTGCCAACAAGGGTTTGTGGTCCATGCCGGAGGAGTTAGAGCAAGACGAGAGTGGGGAGGTAATAGAATTGGAATTTCCACGAAGGGAGACTGAGACGGTGGAGAAGTTCGCCGGTGTTGTGCCGGTTCCGGTAGCTGCAATAATGGAAGGCTCGGCTTGGCGGAGCAG
The DNA here is from genome assembly GCA_027563845.1 of Erythroxylum subrotundum. Lineage (NCBI taxonomy): Eukaryota > Viridiplantae > Streptophyta > Magnoliopsida > Malpighiales > Erythroxylaceae > Erythroxylum > Erythroxylum subrotundum. The sequence continues at coordinate 6,130,761 of JAOQMQ010000194.1, forward strand.
CCACTCGATAGTCTGGCCATCTGACTTGTGCCCAAGCTCACGGGTGAGCTGGAAGACACGTGCGGCGCATATGATTGGCATGCGGATTCTCCGTCCACGGCCGTCCACTTTGCTGTGACGGTCCTTGGAAGGTGGTTTCTTGACGGCCAAAGCCCCGTTAGTTGCAGTCGTTGATTGGGGCTGTTGTTGCTGTTGTCTCTGAGAAATGATGATAGCAGCGCCGTTGCTGACGGGGTTATTGGGTCCGCTGTCTGAATTGGACATGCTGTTCAATTTTTAAAAAATACTAATTGAAATTCAATTAAGAAAGTTCAAAGTGTGACTGTAACAAACAGGGAATGATGAGAACAGGGAAGATGAGGTGAAGCTTGTTGTTAGATTGAAATGGAAATGAGGAATGTAGTGAGAGACAGAGAAGAGGGATTACAATTCATTTGATTTAGTGAGAGAGTGAGAGGGTTTTGATTTTGGTCTTGAGAGAGAGCTAATGATTGAGAGGCAGCAGCTGGTGGAGACCCGGGGGGGCACATGGGTGGTGGCTCCCACCTCTCTTTCCCCGCACAGCTCATCTCTTCTTTTTACTGGTACTGTTACTACCACCACCCCCTTCTTTCTCTCTCTATCGTCACGCGCTTCCACATGCAGCAGAACAACAATAAACGACGAGAATTAACCGATCATATTTTCCAGACAAATACAAAACCGAGAGGACAAGTACACATAAACGACAGCGAAGAGACAGCAACGTGGTACGCGTTGAAGCGTGCGGAGCACGCTCTAATAGTGTGCACGTGAACTAACCATGTCTTGGCTTTTAATGAATTTAAGTCAGTGAGTAGAATTGACACCTGGCCCCTTCTTTTATTTACGTAATTTGCCACTATCTTTCCAACAACCATCAGGCCTCTGCTTCTCTCGACATTAGTTTTCGGCCGTTCGATTTCTGAGCTTACTCCATCTAACGACCTGTACGCCGGTCTTCTTCTCTGTCGGTCCATATCCGTAGCATGTTTACTGTAGACATGCTTCAATGCCAAAATTACCCTTAACAGATTAAGGTAGTCTTTGGTTGATGAGCATGAGATGAGAAAGAGTCGATAAATAAGAAATAAAAAATGAGTGATTGGTTCATAATTATTATTATAGGAATAATAATTTAATATCTCAATGTTTAGAAATTTTCGGTACTTTTATTCCGTAGAAGGATGAAACTCATTTTTTAGCGGTTATTTTTTTTTAAAATATTTTTAATGCTAATTAATTAAATAAAATTAATTAATTAATTAATTACAATATTTTAATTAAAATATAATATATTTATTAATTAAAATATTATAATTAATTAATTAATTATATTTTAATACTTTCCCAACCAATCCGGATGATGTGTATTTATTTGTTGCCAATAATGTTACAACTAGGCTGTTTTTTTGAATAATTTGGTGGTCCCATTTCCCAAATTAACCTCCTTTACAAAATGAAAAATGGCTTTATTCAACATTAACAGTTTATTATGTATTTTTAAAAATTTTGGATGGGGTCTATCAAATCTTAGGTCACAATAACACCACATTACATGAAAGTGCAGCATTGTCCTCTTACGAATTAGCAAATTAAGGCCACTTGAAAAGAGGTCAAACTCGGGGACCCATAAGTCATGACCCTAATTAGCAGACCAATGCTGCAACAAAAACTCCTGAAATCTTACTTTTGTCCGAGTTTACAACGCCATGGGCCACGTTTAAAGTCAATTTAAGTAATCAATCTACCTTTTGCACCCATTGACTGGTGCCAGTAATTACCCCAACAAGTTTCATGTTTATCATGCGATTATTTGGCCCACGTCGGTCCAGATAACACGGTTTAGTTTTAGTGGGTATAATATATGATATTATAATATAATAATCAATATGAGGCTTGGCATTTAGAAGTTCAATAGTCACACGAGGGCATATATTCCGCATCCTAACACCGTGTTTTATGCTTTGCGTTGATTAATCAATCATACTATTTGTTTCCTTTCCTAACCACTACCGCTAAAAATGGCAATTGATTGTTGTGCCACGGATTTGATGTACTTTTTTTTGCTTGAAATCATGTTGCTTTAGACATAAACGTTTTGAACATTCATTAGTGAGACCATTTATTATATTTGATCGTGATCTTATTATTATATGCATAAAATTTTATAATATAGTTTCATGTCCTCCTTAGATTATGGAGGCTGTGGAATGAGAATGGCCCTTCCCATTTACAATTACTCAATATTTCTCGCTAGCCCAGGATGGACAGGTCAGCTCGTCTTGGTCGGGTCGAGGTTGAGCCCAGGCCGCTCCTAACTCAACCCAACCCGATTATATTTAAAATAATTCAAAAACGACATTGCTTTCGTCGAGCCAGGGCCACAATCGTGACCCGAAAAACACAAGTCAAAATCAGGTCGGACTGGGCTAAAATTAACATCCCTGTACTTAACCTTAATAGTAAATAATTGAACTTTTAATTTAAACATATCACATATTATAATATAAAAGTCTCATTAAATATCGGTTATGTAACAAAAATTAAATTGAAGAGTTTTGATTAAAATATTAATTAAATTATTGAAATATTTTTTATTATAAGCATGAATTAAAACTTCATTACAAAATCTTAAAATTTCTCAATTATTTTCTTTTTTGGAAAGGATATTCTTTTTCTTTTTCAATTTTGTAAACTAAGGGGCCGTTTGATTCTACTTTTGTTTTTCTGTTGTAGTTTTTAGTTTTTTGTTTCTGTTTTTCTTTTAAATAAAAACAAAAATCTATTTGGTCATTACTGTTAATGTAGTTATATTTTTATCACTGATAATAATTACATATTAGATAAAACTTAAAGACAAATTATTTTTAATTAAATAAATTTATTTAATCTCTTATATAATATTTATTAACAAATTATTAATAAAATTATGCTATTTTAATAAAATAAATAAT
>JAOQMQ010000194.1:6174221-6188704 GCA_027563845.1 Erythroxylum subrotundum
GCTAATTGGAGAAGAAAATTACCAACCAACCAATTTAGTTCAAAGCTAAATTTTAGCACACATGTAATATTTAATTTCTGTGATTAAGCAATACAATAGCAAAGGGATCCAAACTTAAATATATCCATGAAAAGGTCACAACCGCGTTGCAAGGTCGGGTGCGCTAAGAAAGACGGAAGTTGGAGGTTTTGTGTCGATTATCGTGCCCTCAACCGTGTGACGGTTCCAAATCGTTTCCCCATTCCTAATATCGATGAGCTTTTAGATGAGCTTCACGGGGCACGGGTATTTTCTAAACTTGATCTCAAAACTGGTTATCACCAAATCCGCGTCAAAACGGAGGATTTACACAAGACGACTTTTCATACCCACGAAGGCCATTATGAATTCCTCATTATGCCGTTCGGACTAACCAATGCTCCGGTAACTTTTCAAGCCTTGATGAATAATATATTTAAGCATTTGTTGCGGCGCTATGTATTGGTGTTTTTTGACGATATCCTTGTTTATGAAGCCTCACTTGCAGATCATGAAGGACACTTGAGGGAGGTGTTGGCCTTGCTACGTGATCACAAATTGTTTGCCAATGCCAAGAAATGTTGCTTCTATCAAACTGAAGTGGAGTACCTAGGCCACATTATTTTGGAAAAGGGGGTGGCAGCCGATTATAACAAAATCAAGGTGATGGATGAATGGCCTCTTCCAACTAATCCAAAGGAGTTGCGAGGGTTCTTGGGGTTGACCGGACACTATAGGCGTTTTGTTCACCATTACGGGAGGATTGCTGCCCCACTTACTCAATTACTCAAGAAAGACTCTTTTGAGTGGACTAGTGAAGCAACAGCGGCAGTGGAAGAACTTAAAAAAGCTATGAAATCAGTCCCTATTTTGGCGCTCCCTAATTTTTCGGAGGTATTTGTGGTGGAGACAGATGCTTTGGGCATTGTGTTGGGAGCGGTATTATCTCAAAAAGGTCGACCTTTGGCCTTTTTCAGTCACGCCTTGCAAGGTCGGGCGCGCTACAAATCAGTATACGAACGGGAGTTGATGGCAATAGTCATGGCTATACAAAAATGGCGACATTACTTACTTGGGCGCCACTTTATTGTTCGTACCGACCAAAAGGCCTTGCGCTACTTGCTGGAGCAACGTATGGTAGCAATGGAGTATCAAAGGTGGTTAACTAAAATCATGAGCTTTGATTTTGAAGTGCAGTATAAGCCCGGACCGGAAAACAAAGCCGCGGACGCTTTATCACGCATTCCTCATCTAGTGGAGATGATGACAATTTCAGTCCCCTCTGTGTTGGATTTATCCTTGTTGTCTCGAGAAATTGAGAATGATCCCGAGTTATAAGCTATCAAGCAATCTTTGGAAAAGGATTCTTCTTCTCATCCGGGCTGGTCTCTTGAGCATGATACATTATTTTTTAAAGGGAAGTTGGTGATACCAAAGGCTTCTTCTTTAATTCTGACGTTGCTACAGGAATTCCGCAGTAGTCCTATTGCTGGACATGGACGTTTTCTACGCACCTTCAAGCGTGTTTCAGGAGAATTATATTGGGACGGCATGCGTGCTAGGATCAAAAAGTTTGTAGATGAATGTCCCATATGTCAGCAAAATAAGTACCAAATGCTGACACCAGCTGGCCTCTTACAGCCACTCCCCATTCCGCAGGCTATATGGGAAGACCTCAGCATGGACTTCATCGACGGCCTTCCAAAATCACACGGATTCAATTCCATTATGGTGGTTGAAGATAGATTAAGTAAGTATGCACACTTCACTCTTTTGAAACATCCTTATATTGCAAAGATAGTGGCAGAGGAGTTTATTAATACGATTGTCAAGCTCCATGGATTCCCTAGAAGCATTGTTACAGATCGGGATAGAATTTTCTTGAACCATTTTTGGACTGAGTTGTTCCGTCTTCAGCACACCAAGCTTAAGAGAAGCACCTCCTATCACCCGCAAACCGACGGGCAAAGTGAAGTGGTGAATCGGTGTCTTGAGACGTACTTGCGTTGCTTTGCAAGCCAACAACCAAAACAGTGGGATAAATGGGTCACTTGGGCTGAGTATTCATACAATACTTCTTTCCATACTTCCACCAAGACCACGCCCTTCAAGCTGGTTTACGGCAGGGACCCTCCCACCTTGGTTCGATATGGTTTCAGCACAACTTCCAATTCAGCGCTTGAGGAGCAATTATTGAACCGTGACCTGATGCTTAATGAGTTAAAGGAGCAGTTGGTAATGGCCCAGAACCGGATGAAGCAAGCTGCGGAAAAACACCGACGTGATGTGCAGTTTGAGGTAGGAGATCTGGTGTACTTAAAGCTTCGCCCCTATCATCAAAGTTCATTGGCTTCAAGTCCAAATGAGAAGCTAGCGCCCAGATATTTCGGCCCTTTTCCAGTATTGAAATGTATTGGGGTTGTTGCCTATGAACTTCAACTTCCTCCATTAGCAGGTATCCACCCAGTTTTCCACATATCTCAGCTGAAAAAGGTAGTCGGCAACACCGATCAAGTTCAGCCCCTTCCTCCAGTATTATCTTTAGAATTGGATTGGGAGGTAGAACCTGAGACGATTTTGGCCACTCGGTGTCACGGCACTAATCTGGAGCTCTTGGTGAAGTGGAAATGTCTTCCCTCTTTCGAAGCAACTTGGGAGCCATTTCAGTTGATTAAAGACGTCTTTCCCACCTTCCACCTTGAGGACAAGGTGAATCTTGTTGGCGGGGGTATTGATGGGCCTAGCAAACCAACAATCCAGTTCATGTATCAAAGGAAGAAGGCAAGAGGTTTTCCTAGAGCTGGGTCCAACAAAGAGTAGAAGAATCTGAGTTTGTCATGAATAAAGGAAACAAGTGCTGGAGTGGAAGTTGGTTATGCAGAAGCCAGTGGCTGTGTGTGTGGGTTATTTGCTATATTCTGTTATGGGGTACATCAGCCAACAGGGCATTTCGTTATACGTTTGTTATACAAATTATATGTTTGTTATACAAATTAGCTTATATATAGACAGAGAGAGAAGGAGAGAGCATGAGGAATATTGTAGTTGAATGATGACATTACTGAGAAAGGCAGAGCTCTGAAATCTGCCGGTATCAGCTTTCATAAACCATTTCAATACAATTCTTTGATTCCTCTCTTCATTTCTGCTATCACACCCGTATTTACATTTTACTACTGCTACATTACATTTGCACTTATCAGATCCAAACTTAAATATATCCATGAAAAGTTCACAAATATTAGGTGGAATTTTATAAGCTAAAAAGCGTATCCTTGAGAGGTTCACTGCTTGCAAAAAACAAAGGTCCACGTTGAAGTCCTCCTTTTCTAAAAGAATCTAACCCTCTGACTCACTGCTTTAGACTACTACATAGTTACCAACTTACTGACTCACGCAACTCATTTAGGCCAATTTCAAAAGCTTTATCCAAAGACATACACACGTTTTCGAAAGTATCAAGTTATCAATTAAGCACACAAATGCACGATATTCACATGCATGTTGAGATAAAAAGGAACAATGTTAATGGGCACGAAGTCAGGCTTTAATCACTTAGCCATGCCCATACTTTTTTTGAACGGACCAGAGAGTCCGATCCGAATTTTAAAACTTCGGAAAAAAAACTATACTTCACCCTTAGCAAAATTATATTTTAGCAAGCAAACCAAATTTCCATTTCACTCTAGGAAATCCTTGCTTGCATAAATACCTACTATGTTATGGTGTCACGTCATACCAACACTAGTTACCAATTCACTAGCTATTGTTTTCTCTGCAATGGTGAAACCCAGAAAGTGTCCTATGCAAAAACAAGAGACGAAGATGCAGAGGTGTATCACTTTCTCCAAAAGGCAGGAGGGTCATTTCAAGAAGTGTGCAGAGTTAGCCATGCTTTGCGATGCTCAAGTTGCCATGTTCATGAACACGCCCAATTCGTTAAAGCTTAAGATTTATCTAATTAACGAGTCACAATATATCAGGGTCTTTTAAGGCAGAAAGACATGAAGAGAATAATATAAACTCATTTCATCATGTGTAGTAATTGGGGCATCAATTGGACAGCTGCAGTAAATCTGTGTATCAGATTCTGAAATTATTTCATCATGTGTAAATCTGTGTATCAGATTCTGAAATAAACAATCTTCATCATCAGTTCAACAATTCTTTCAAATTCTGAATCAATGGAAAAAAAACCCTAGCCAGAGCTGTAGGTTACACTTGCAGTAAGTCTAAGGAGGGCCAAGCTTCAGAAGCCCATCAATCAAAAACTGAGGTTGGTTTCCAAAAAAGTCTATAGAAAAAGGAAGGAACAATTGAATGAACGACAAGAATCTTATTTTTCGATTGAGCTGGAACTAATTCACCATTCCCCTCTTTTTGAACACATCATACATGGCAGTACCAATCTTAGCTGGAGATTCAACCACTGTCACACCAGCTTCCCTTAGGGTCTTGATTTTGTCCTGGGCAGTACCCTTCCCCCCAGATACAATAGCTGCAAGTGCAAAATAACAGTTACTAAGTACATCTATGATAATTCTGAAGGAAACAAAAGTGAAGTCATGATCAACCATCACTTAAAGCACTTGAACACAGATAAATGCTCACAAATCTACACTATGTTCTGAAACTGCGGCATATATGTAGAAGTTATGTTCTAAATAGTTATGTCAACTGTCGTATGATTATTGAGGGAGTAGTCAATAATCATACGACAGTTGACATAACTATTTAGAACATAACTTCTGCATATATGCCGCAGTTTCAGAACATAGTGTAGATTTGTGAGCATTTATCTGTGTTCAATGGTGTCTCATACCAACTGTGGAGAATGAAATATGGAAACAAAATTATAAAGTGAGACCCCAAGATAGTACCTCCAGCATGACCCATACGACGACCGGGTGGAGCAGTAAGTCCAGCTATGAATGCAACAACAGGCTTGTCAGTTCTACTTTCCTGTTCCAGTTGCAAAATACCAGATACTGAGCAGCTCATCTCTTTGAAAATAAAGAAACTGTATGCTAAACTTGAAAAGTTTGAAGAATGGCAGGTTCATTCAACATATCAAATAATTTATTTTTCAAAAGACTGTTGATATTTTAGAATTATACTTACGTAGCCCACAGATTAGAAAATTAAACTCTTAAAAGAACAGTTCGATACTTTTTAAGAAGTTTGTTAACTGCACTTCTCCCTCTCTTACAGAGTTTAATATGCTGACTTCCTTCCATTGATTATGTTATCAAAATTAGAGCCCATAAATATATTATAATATTGAATAGCATACCTTAATTAAGGCAGCAGCATCTTCCTCTGCAGTACCTCCTATCTCACCAATGAGAATGATACCTGCAATCCAATTCACATAACCAGACTGAAGCTGTGTTTATGCCTGCTTTAAGTACAAACTGTTCTATACATAGAACCAAATCCTTCCATCGAATAACTTGACGGGTAATAATTTAATTAAGCAGAAAATTAGAGAAAATGAAGAAAGAAGCCAAAAATATGGTAGAAGGGAAAGGTTATCATGATTTCATATGTTAAAAGATAGCTCAACCATGCACTTTTAAAATAGAGCTATACTATTTATAACTTAAAGAGATATTATTTATTATATTTTTTAAGGGAAAAAAAGAAGAAGAAATGCCACAATGTTGCAAAATTTCACGTTTTGGTAACACAAGAAGTGATCTGAAATTGCATGAAAACATTATTCTCCATTATCTTGAAGGATCCTGAACACCTATACAGAAATTGTAGCAATGATGGGGAACCATTTTAAAGTTATCAAGTCAATTTGACAAAGAAGTTGAGAACGATAATGGTTTCTATTGGAAGCACATTGGTAACTCTGTTTTCAGGGATCTTGGTTAGGAGATCTGTTTTCAGAAAGCACAAGTTACCATGAAAAAGAGATTGATTTCATTAGGATCCCTCCCACAATTCAGGCAACTGTGCTTTCTTTAATCACTATAAGAGGATTTCACTATTGCAATAGTTCTAGTTTGTAAATTAAGCATAAATGTTATTGACCAACTACAGGAAATTCAAAAGGATGGAACTTGCATTCTATCATTGCAAATCCACAAGTTGAAAAACCAGAAAAGTCTTCACATCGACAAAATGAACACTTACAAAGCACGGGGAATCACAACAGAACCTTAAATACAGATTTGAAATGCGACACATATGCATATCTGAAAACCTCCAAGGCTATGTAGATACTAAAGGAATTATTATATCAGTGCATATCTATACATGTTGCACATAGCAGATACCTCCATGCCAACCTATGAAGAATGTAACATTGATCACAAAACTTCAAAACTTGCAGCATCAGGAATTGTGCATCTTTATTAAGAAGATAACCAGAGAAGCATGCATGCATCAATTTATTCTGTTTCAGAAAATATAATTTTTCAACTTAAAAGATTAGAAAGTCCAAAGCAGATTTTCAAAGCAAGGGGGTGAGATGCTTACCTTCGGTCTGAGGATCTGCAAGAAACTTGGTGATGCAATCGACAAAATTTGTTCCATTGAACGGGTCACCACCAATACCTACGCAAGTAGATTGCCCTAGACCAACTGCAGTTGTTTGGAAAACCTAAAAAATCATAAAAAGATGTTTGAATTGTAGATCTGTCTAATCAAGTCGAAGGCAGTTAGTAAAGCCTCAATGGACAAAACTTCTGCAGGAAGTTGAGGTCAAACAGGAGGAATGTGGAACAGGTTATGGTTAACAAATGGATGCACAAAAAGATTTACCATCATAACAACAGCTAAATGGAAGGGGAAAAAAAAGAGAGACAGAGAGAGCTCTCTGCCAATGATTCAGAGCAAAGGTGAGGCTTTGGATTAGGGAACAGCTGGAAGGGGTAGGAGTGCACAATAAAGAGTTAATTATCGAAACTTCCTTCAACTTCATAGCTCTCATGTAGACCAAAACTTTTAATGCATGCATGTAAAAGCATATATACAGTTATCTGTAATCAGTTGTATTTAAAATTTGAAAAAAAATTACATTCAGATAATTATATGGAAACAGAAGTAAATGCTAAGCATGCACAAAATTGCATAATAATTGCCAACTAAAAAAAGGCTATAGAATTGAGACTGATACTCATAAAAGAGCTTATACAGAAACTCAAAGGTCAAAATAACAAGCATTGGTGCACAGATTAAAATATATGTCAATAATTTAGAAAAGGGTCTAGAAGAAAAGTTTTAATTGAAATCGGTTATCATGGAAACAGAGCACGAAACTAGATGTAAATGCAAGAGAATAATTATATCTCAGAAGTCAGAACTCACAGCCTCATAAGTCAAGGTGCCAGAACGAGAAACAATTCCCACACGGCCTGGTTTGTGAATATACCCAGGCATTATTCCAATCTTGCATTCCCCAGGTTTGATAATACCAGGACAATTAGGACCAATAAGTCGGGTTTTGGATTGTCTGTTTATAGCTGCTTTCACACGAACCTATAACATACATTAACCAAAACTTTCAGTGTGACAGTTTGTGTATCAAAAGGATAAATATGGCTAGAGCCCCAGCTGTATATAATTCCTGCATTTCAAAATGTACAAAAACTGCAAATAAGACAAGCAAAACTACTCCCAGATATAAAGAAGTCAAAAAGATTATAAAATGAAATAGTAAAGAAGTCAACAGAAACTCGTCACAGGTGAAAAAAGTGCCTAGTGCCTATATCCTTATGACTGATGGCATTAAAGTTCATCGTTTGCATTGTTTCCAACATTAAATATAAAAAACATAAAATTTTATATTTGAGTATTTTAGAGAACCAAATACAATCATAGCACAACCTTCCCCTCAGTGACAAATTAAATATGTCAATGGCATAAAACCACTATTCATCGGCAAATAAAAAAGGAAAAAGGAAAGCAACAAAGGAGAAATTAAAAACAAAGGTAGTTAACAGACAACATTAATTGTAAAGAAGATGGCAAAAGGAAAAGGAGAAATAAACACCCAAGAATTCATCAAGAGCAAATTATTTTTGTTTAGGTGATTACTAAATTAAAAATATCATTTACCATGTCATGTTGAGGAATTCCTTCGGTAATGCACACCACAAGATCCAACTCAGCTTCAACCGCCTCCATAATTGCTGCAGCAGCAAAAGGAGGAGGAACGTAGATCGCTGATGCATTGGCCTTTGTTTCAGCTTTGGCTTCTGCCACTGTATTGAAAACGGGAAGTCCCAGGTGTTCCGTGCCACCTTTCTTAGGTGTCACTCCACCAACCTGTAACATGAAACCAAAAAGATATAGATAAGTTAGCGTAACACGCATGTCTTGTGTGCAGCAAGCTGAGACATAGCCAAGAATCTGTTCATAAACATATATCAGAAGGGAGTGCAGCCAAGAATGTGTACAGAAACATATATCAGAAGAGAGTGCCAGGTTGAGAGAAAAGGAAACTAAATTATGGTAAGAAATGTAAAGCCAAATGTACTCTTCTGAGACTTTCTGCAGGCAAAAAATGTGAAAAAGACGGAAGTCAAGCAAATTTAAGTCACTGGAATAACAGCAAACTGACACAGAAGCTTAAATAACATTGTTGAACTGGAGTTTTTTTAAAAAAATCGTAGAACTGGGAATTGAAATGCAACATATGATAGACACCTTCAGCAGCAAATAACATAGCAGACAATGGAACTGTCTCTAGTTTACAACAAGACTTGTTTAAAGTAGTTTCCACTTTGGTAATTCTAAGCTCAAGAAAAGATAAAAATTCAAGACTATTTCTTTTGATTCATGAATTTATGTGACCTAAAACAAACTACCATGGTTAGAGGGAGTGAAACGAAAAAAAAAAGCTAAATAATAGACATATCATATTAAACAGAAGTTTAAAACAATGAATCATCTTTCTAAATCACTTCGGGTGAGCGGGGCCTTCAAGCATCCGAAATACGCCAGGGTTGCAAATGACATAGCGTTCTTAATAGAAAATGATGACTCTTTCAGAAAAAAGAAATTATTCAAGCTATTTTTCCCAACGAAGTCCCGCTCCGAGGGCCCGACGAGTCATCTACTTAAAAGGACCCTCCTTGCAGTGCGCCTCTCGACATGGAATACATGTAATTTTCCACAAAGGCATAACAATGACGTCAAAACAACTGTAAAACCCATGCTTAACCACTGCTAAGTTCGAAATCTATATTTCTCCTCCACTACACCATTCCCTTTTCTGGTTATAGAAAGAAATTTTGTCCGAAAAAGTTCTCACAAGTCATTCGGAAGAGGCATATGATAATAGTATGTAGAGATCAAATAAAAATCTTCAAGTGAAGGTCCCTCTTTTGCCTTTCCTCATATACAATAATCTCCACGGTTCTCATTCATCATTCCACTGGATTATAAGTAGTCTTCAACCTAACACATTTAATAAAAATCAGCAAAAGATTCTTTGTTGATGCATCTGAAAAGTTGAGGGATACATATCCCCTCTTCATCTCATTCCCCAACACGTAATCTGATTGCTGACGGCAATTGAAAGCTCATCAAAAGCATAATCGACTAGGAGCATGAAACTCTTTTGGAAAAGACCAATTTACAATCTCCTACATCTTTACAATCAACTAGGAAGTACAGCAGCTAGAATGCTCAAACGAGAAGTCGATGGAGTTAGAAGAGCACATAAAGCTTTAAAACAGGATAATACTCAAAACAGCCGCAAAATTCAAAGCTGAGAAAACCCATGAAAGAAAAAAATCACAAATAAACATAAATATACCATCTTGGTGCCATATTCAATGGCATGCTCGGTGTGGAAAGTTCCATTCTTGCCAGTAATACCTTGGCAAATGACACGTGTGTTCTTGTCTACGAATACCGCCGGCGGCGGCGGATTTCCGGTGAAAGACCGAGACTGTAAAAGATAAGAAGAAGAAGAAGAAGAAGAGGGAGTGAGACGTGATCTTTGGTGCTTGGAAAATAAAGAAGCTATGAGTCTGTTGGCTTGCCTCGCCATCTCTCCGTCTCTCTCTAACGCACAAAGCCAAAAGAAATGACTCTGGGCAAGAGGTTTTGTCCAAGTCACGTCGGGTTTCTTTGACTACTATGCGGGTCGACCCGCGTATCCTTCTCACTGGATTTGTCTTCAGTTTCCACTAACGACGTCGTGTTTTCTTTTACTGGTACTTTTCAGCTAGCAGTTTGTACTTCGTGGGATTACATCACATTAGCCATATTTTCCATTATAACGAAGTTTTGAAAATAAGACTGAAAATTAAATTAATAAAATATTTAATCAATGTTAAATTATTGTAAAATAAAATCAGTTAAAAATTAAATAATATTTAAATATATTTTTGCTTTATTAATCGAAAAATTTGAAATTTAATTAAAAAAATTTTAAATAAAAATTAATTAATTAATAAAAATAATTAATTAATTAATTAACTAATTAATCAATTTTTAACTATAAGAGTTATTAAAATAAATTAAACCAAAATTTCAAAAATTGAAACAGAAAGTTAAACAATTTAAAATTTTTACCATTGAACTAATAGAACCAGAAAATTTTTTTAATCATTCGATATAACAATAACAACATTTTAATTGTTATCCTTATTTCGGTTCAGTTTTGTACGGTTTCGAAAAGTTGGAACCAGAAGAAATGTTGGGTATTAATCGTTAGTTTTTACCACAGGCTTACATATGTATCGATCGACTTGATTTAATTGAAAGACAGAAAGACAAAACGCAGATGAACCCCAAACTTAATTTACCCTTTCAGAGCCACTAGTGCATGTCTTCCTGCGAACTTAAGTCCCTTAAGCCTCTATCCTTCAAGGAAGTACTTTTTAGGAAACCAAGTGACCGTTCTTTCCATTTGCAGAGCAAAGCTGCTTTATGATTCTCACCACTTACTTTCCAGTTGTGGGTAAGAACTCATCATATTCCCTTAAAAACATGGTTTCAGGACTCCTATAATCAACATTTTTGCCATGGCAAGTGCTTAGACAAAATAGGATTTCTGCATATTCAATTTATCACTTTCCATGACAAAAATAAATTCTAAAGACATAGGCGATTGACAAATGGCACAAGTAAGAAGCACAACCTTGTACGCACATAAAATCTGTAAAAACCATCATCCATGTTTATAATGTTAAAAATGAGAACTTTCTGTCTGCTTACAAGAGCATGGGCATCAACAGTCTTCAGGCGCCAAGCTCTTCAGGGTAATATGTTCTAATATCGGTACTTCGTAGAGTAGTCTTTTGGAGCAATAACCAGACCACGCCCCTTTCTGGCACCACGATACACAGTTTCAATAATGTCAATGAACTCCTGCTTGTCCTTGAGAGCCCAGTTGATCTTGTTATTGTTTCCGGTACCAAGATCAATCATAATGTGCTTATTCCTAAAGAAGAACATGACAGTGGATGGATCATACAGTTCATACATTGTGTTGAAATCTGGGACTTCTGTTATATCCACAAGATAGATAACCGCAAAATTCTTTATTGTCTCCGCAACTGAAGCCAGTACTTCATCCATCTAAAGGAGAGGCAAAAGATTACTCTCAGATAGGAAAATCATGCACAGAAAAACACCACATAATTTCCAATCTAGAAAATAGCGAATTAATCATAATTCTGGCGAATACCGTTGCAAACTTTTGAATAGTCATGAAAAAAGTTTCTGAAACCATAACGTTCCAACTGACATAAGAAATCCAATCAGCAGGTGTCTAGTTATATAGGATGTTATCACTTATCACGCCAAACAGAGTATCTTGGACTACCTAGAAAACAAGGTTTCAACATGATAAAGGACTTGGGGTGGACGAATTTAAAAGGACAAAAAGAAAAGGTTTGATGAAGAGCTAGCATGAGTTATCTAACAGAACCGTAACTCACATTACTCCGACCTGTGCCTTTTCATGCCTCAAGCAACAAGAAAAGCAGAAATGCCTCTGGTGATAGCAAGCATGTCAAAAGAAAAGAGAAGTATAAACAAGTTTTTCACTCTCAAAACATCTTATGACTTTTGAATCTATCCATATACCTAGGACTTCTAACAGATAGGAAATCCTACCAATAAGTTATTTTAATTTCTGTCAACTTTCAATAGAGTTTATCTTGCATCGTCATATATCACAAAGCCAAAGAAATCATTTAGCGAAAAGAAGTACTACATCAACAGAGATACAGTAGATCTATAGCCCACTGATATAACTGATAAAGCAATAAGGAAAGATTCCAGTGAAACTGTTATTGCAAGCAACATGAGACATTGCATTTGTAATGCAGATATATTTTCAAATTTAATTCTCATAAAACTTCTGATGGAGTACTTCTAATTAACCACCCAGACTTGACCAACCTTTTCTCTGACCTTAATACCTGGATTAACTTTCTTTATGCACTATCCCTGTTTCCTTTAAAAAGCAGTTAAAATAAATTATATCAGTTCAACCTCTGCTAACTTTAGTAACATTAACTAAGCCATAAAAAGGCGACACCCTCCTTTGTTTCTAATCAGAATCCTCTCACTACAACTGAAAAAATCTACACTTTCCGGGTTCCTGATTCAAGCAATTCCTCCAAAAAACAACGAATATTGGCAAAGAAAGATTGATCCTAAATTCATGGACTATGACCCAGATCTAGAGACAAAAATACCCTTAAGATGAAACTTTGAGGTCAGAATAAGAAGGGGGTGAGAATAATTGCATAAGGATAATGAAATTATTAACAAGTATAAAAGAAAATCGGCTGCCTGCATGCAGGTTTCGTCCCAGTCATGACCGAATCGGATGACAACTAAACGCTCTTCCTCTGCCAAGATCGCCTGATCCACCGCCCATCCCGAGTGCAAGTGTGGCAATAAGTACGACATGTCTCTTTTTTCTCTCAGATTCCAATGCTCGTCTCAGGAGGTCAGGTCACCGAACTTCTTGTGACTTCTCTAATCCCTAGCGCTACAAAATAAAATATCCTCAATCATTGAAACGCGTTAGTTCCCCGCGTTTAACCTACATCCAAATGGGAAGGATAAAATAGTAAATTAGCACCTGGAAGACGTCAGAGCCCAATCACAGCAAAATGACAAATAGACCCTTCCGGAGCTTCACACTTGAGAGTTAAAATAAGTTATCATGTCTTTGCTTCGATTTCTTCAGAATTAAATGGCCGGCTACGAGAAATATGAGACCAGAAAGAGAATACCGGATCCTAAAACCTCTGTTTTGCTGGTGATCGATGTCCAAAACTACTTCGCGTCCATGGCCAAACCCATCCTCGACAACATCCTCACCACCATCTAACTCTGCCGTCGATCGTCCATTCCCGTCCTCTTCACGCGCCACAGCCACAAGTCTCCGGACGACGGCAGCATGCTCGCCGAGTGGTGGAACAACGACCTAGTCATAGATGGCACCGTGGAGGCGGAGCTCATGCCCGATATCCGCCGCTTAGCCGGCGACAACGAGGTGGTGGAGAAGAAAACCTATAGCGCGTTTGCTACCACGGGGCTGGAGGATCGGCTGGCGGCGATGGGGGTGAAGGAGGTGATCATCACGGGAGTGATGACGAACCTGTGCTGCGAAACGACCGCGCGTGACGCGTTTGTTAGAGGCTTTAGGGTGTTTTTCTCGACGGATGCTACTGCGACGTCAAATTCGGAGCTGCATGAGGCCACGTTGAAGAATTTGGCTTATGGCTTTGCTTACTTGGTTGACTGCAAGAGGCTTGAAGATGGTTTTTTTGGTAAACAGAAGATCGAAAATATAAAATAGATAATAATATGTTTGTGTTGGACTTCAATATCTGAGAATGAGATGGATCAGGATCGGATCGGAGGTTCCATCTGTAAGAAAATCGTATAATTAATATGATTTTTTTGAAAACATGTATAATTAATATGATTACTTAGGCTGTTTGTTTTCGTTTTTTTTTCAATTTTTTGTTGTGAATTTTGTAAATTCACAAACTACTCAAAATAATGATTCCGTGTTTATAATTTTCTTCTGGATCTTTTTTTTTTCATTGAATCATTAACTAATCATATTAATAACTTCGTATTGTTACAACACTTAGCAGAAAAGGGCGCTATTGGAAATGCATTGATTAAAAGATAATTATTTTATGTGTAATTTATTTTCTAATGATCCTTAAATTATATTGTTACGAGATATATATATATATATATATATATATATGTTCATAAGTATGTACCTTTAATTAGTGAAGAGACTATTTCTAAATTACCTGTATAAAAGCAATGTTTTAAAAACTGGACCGGTGATTGAACTGGAGAAGCAACTGGTTTAAGGGTCAATGGTTCAATCAGAATTGAACCGTGATCAAACCGTGATCGAACCGGTGACTAATTAATATATACTATTTAATTATATATCTAACTTAAACCTTCAAACTTCAAAAACATACAATTTTTTTAAAAGTTCACCAATA
>JAOQMQ010000194.1:6222336-6240469 GCA_027563845.1 Erythroxylum subrotundum
CATTTATAGCTATCAATAAATGTCATATTAAACTCGACAATAACATGTCAAAATTGTTACTAAAGCATCATATCTTTTAACATGGGCTGTCATAGCATACTCATTAGTGTTACCATTCTTATTTAATAGCACTTATCACCTGTTACCGTATGTCATTTTTGTTGTAGTGATTGGTCAACTAATATAAAAACAAACTTATGGCACATTAAGCTTTTACATTTCGTACTAGATTGATCAATCTTTCAGACATTGGTGTATCAACCAATGTACCAACAAACTCATAGTACAAATTTTTACTATCTTTCAAGAGACATTGGTTGTCTACATGTATACAGTAGTCCATCATGCCCAAAGTAAGTTTTCCAAAATTTTTAAAGTTCTTTTAAAGATCAAAACATATTCTTTTGAAAAGAATTTATTTAAAACAATTTCAAAAGTTCCTTAAAATTTTATTTAAAAGTAAAAAATTTTCTTTAAAGATCAAAACAAATTTTCTCTTGATTATGAACAGATTTAGGTGTTATACCTTATTATTATATAGTGATTGAGCCCGTAATTTGTTGAAGTCTTGATATGCTTGATTCATCCTTATTCTTACTTCGTTACTTAAATTACATAAATTCTCCACTTATCCATTTTCATTATCTTTTGATTGTTCAATTAATTCAATTGTCTCTTCTGTTTGACTCTTCCATTGAACTTGATAGCTCACATATTAACTTGCTAATATCACTAAGGATCGAAAACATTATTAGTATCATGCTTTGTTATCATCAAAATTCTGTGTCAAAACCTTAGTTGGTTCAACAACCTCATATTTCTATTAAAATATTTAGTGATATTAGAGAATATAAATGATATTAAATAAGTTTTCTTTATGTTAAAGGAATATATAATGCATGCTCTCCCTTAATTCATACATTATGAAATGATCAAGTTTCAATATCATCATTCTATCCCCCTTTTTTGTCAATAATTAAAGGGCCTATGATATTTAAATTTATAAGCATCAAAAGAGAAAAATAACTAGCTTCCCTCTCTCCCTTTTCAAAAAACTATCAAATGGGCAAACAGTACATTCAAAGAATTTGTAAATCAAAGAGCAATTCTTATAATTTTCATATACCAATTTTAAAAATTATTCTGTCTTTCTCACCCAAGTACATGCAAAAATGCCCTCTCCTCTTAAATATCCATAATAAATATATACGATCAAATATTTTCAATATAAAACTAACAACGTCTTCCTTATATATATATCAATGGTTGTATCCTTTTCTTCCTCACTTGGTTCAATAATTGGTCTTTTGATAACAATTTTCTTATTTGGCTTATGTAAGGGGTCTTCGTGATTTTATTTTGAAATTAACTACTAGATATATCATTGATATTTTTCATTTTATATCCATACAGGTGGTATCAATTGTTGGTATTTATTTGATGATGATTGATATTGAACTACAAGGCAAAGAAATTAATATATTATAAGTATCCATATAAATTTGGCCATTAGGAGTTGGTTCTTAAATTCTTTTCAATTTGTATCTTTTGGATTTACTTAATAAACATATATATATATATATATATACATAATCGTCACACAAAAAGAATATTACATAATGGAATTGAAAGTGTTAATACTATGTGAGAAAAACCTATAAGAATATATCTTATGTGTATTTTTAGATCTTAATAGAAGATGTGACTAATATAATGCTCTCTTCTAGATATATAGGGATAAGTGTATCTTCTTATGTGATAACAAAAAATGGTTTAACATACGACATACTCTTTTAGTATAAATATGACCTATGAGAACTGTGAATATGTTCTAAGTTATTGGATAATGAAATATGATAATTATGAGTTTGTTTTATCTTATTTTGATGATAAAAGATATAAATATACAAAAATATGTGTGTGTGTGTGAGAGAGAGAGAGAGAGAGGGGGGGGGGGGGGAGAGGAATATTACATGCTCTTTTTATATGACCCTGCATAAATTTTTATACCCACTTTTACTTTATAAACCATGTCTTTTAGGTTTAGAATGTGAACCATGCATAAATATATGAAATTTCTTTTTACCTTACGACTTCGAAGTTGATGCATGAGCATTAAATTTCTCATGTCTAGAATAGAATTCTATATGCTTATTTGATGATTTAAGCAATGGCTCATCATATACATCTTTCCACTTATAAAAATTGTCTTAGTATTGGATATTGCATTTTTATAAGTGAAACCAATTATATGGTTATAGTTACTTTAAGCATGATATTGAAGGTTTTCACTTTTAAAGTGAACTTTGACAATGATTCTTTGAGTACATTAAGCTCCTTCTTTAATGAACCACACGTTTAGATTCTATTATGTTATGTATGTCACATTTTAATTTTTTATTCTCAATCATGTATACGTCTAAGAGTTTTTGGACCTTTTTATACTTGGAAGATACTTTCTTCCTTTTTATGCTTATGGCTTTTAAATATTCAAATAACTAATTATATGAAAGAATAATGTCACAATCATTATTATCATTATAATAATTTGAAAAAGAGGCTATCTCATCACTATTAGTCATAAAGCATATACTTGTCTCCATATTTTAAGATTTAATCATTGTCCAAACTATTATTATCATATGTAGCCTTAAGTCCTTTCTTCTTCTTATTCAATTGTTTGTCCCTCTTTTTCTTTAATAACTTTTTTTAAATTTCTTTGTGATGAGCTTCATGTCATCCTCCTTACTCTCACTTATAAAGGTCTTCCTATAATTAGCTTTCTCATCATTTGATGTTTAAGCACCACTTCTTATTCATTCAATGTATTCATTTGTATCTTATAGATGAAGAGTGATCCAACTTGCTCTTTTAATGACAAGGTACTCAAATCTTTGGCTTCTTGTACGGTTGTCACATTTACCTCTCAAACCTTTATTGCAAATCTAAACAATTTTCTCACTAATTCAAGATTAGTATAGGTTTTACCAACACCTTTAAGGGTTTAATTATATAAATAAAGCAAGTATACATATTAGAAATTTCCTTATTTATCTCTATGTTAATTAGCTCATATTAATGCACTAATAAGTTCAATTTACTCTCTTTTAATTAAGTATTGTCCTCATATGTGATTTCAACTATGTGTCATATCATGTGGGAGGTTTCAGATATAGACACCATATTGAATTCATTTATACAAGAGCATAAAATAAAAATCTATATCATTTTGCACAATGATTTTCTTATCATTATCTCTGTACTCACTTCTATCCTTTGATACTTTAATCTCCACTTTATGTATAACTACAATTCTTATTAGGATATAAGGACAATTCTTTATAATCTCCAAATATCAACCTTTTTGGTTAAATGAAAGCGTTTCATCTTAGTTTTTCTATATAATTGTCACCTTCAAAGAAATAGGGTTTACTTATGCATCGGCAACCTTAGCTAAAAAGTGAATCAAATTAAGCCATAAAAATCTTTGCTCAAATTTTGCTAGAAATATAAATGCAAATGTGCATATTGACTTTTTACCCTATTTATAAACTAATGAATAAATTGTCTATTCTAATAAATAATTATGTCAAATTCATATATGATAATTACAAAAATCACAATAATAAATAGAAGAGTACAGGAAAAAGAGAGATAAAATTAATTTATTATAATTCAGCCAAATAATCCTTGGCTTATATCCACTCCTCAAGCACCATATTGAAATCCACTTTCTTCTTCTTTAATTGGTGAAATGCAACCTTTTATATAAGATTTTCTTTGTGACGGAAGAAGAAGAACTTTTATACTCTTCCTTCTTTTTTTTTTCTTTTTTTTTCTGAGAATGAAGAGTAACATTTTACAAATCTTATTCAAGGTTAAGAGGAATCCTCATAAAGAGTAACCTAAATAATCTTCCAAAATTTCCATAATTATGCAACTCAAAAACTTCTTTTACACACACCAATGAATAAAGGCTCAAAATATATTATGTAATGTACATATGCACTCTCTACCCTCTTGAGACTCTTAACAACTTTCTAATATGCCCAATAAGCTTCTTATAACTCATATGTGATTTATATAATTGGTAAAATAATTTGGCATACTGGTCACCCAATGTATCAACTAATATTGATACAAACTCAATATATATGAAATTTCTATCTTTTAGACTACATTGGTCAACCAATATATAACATTGGTCAACCAATGTATTGACCAATATACTAATAAACTTATGGTACACATTTTTACTAGCTTTCAAGAGATATTGGTCAACCAGACCTATATATTGAAAAAAAACTCTCTCATAACTTATAAATGGTGTATATATATTGAAAAGAACCTAAATTAATCATTAGAAACAAAAATTAGTAATTTTAAGTGATATTGGTCAACTAATCTAGCAAATCAGTTAATCAATATGCCATATTGTTGTAAAAAAGGGTGCAAAAAAGAGTACAAAAGAGAATGGAAACAACTAGAGAGAGAAAAAGAAGCAAGTCATGTGAGAGTCACTATTAATAGCTAACAACCATTAAGTGTACTTTTCTTGCCTATTCCTAGGTTACCTTCCTTAACAATTTACGTAATAAGTGACCATTACCTCCCAGACGTTGAAGGACGTGTTAAATATACAACCTCTCCAACTGGTTAAGCCTTTTTTAAGACATGCTAAAGTGGTACATAATAGTTCTCTAGCCTTGATCCCTCTTGTAGTAGGAGAACGATTAGTTATAGAGGAATGTGCAATAGCTTCCCTTATAGAATTAAGTGAGACGAGCAGATTATGGAAACAAGTTATAGGAGAACAAGCTACCTATGGGAAATTTATATTCATTCCTAATGTCATAGATGAGGAGACTGGTATAGTCAATCCCCCTCTAAAAATTCTAAAAATTGAGGCTTGAAGATGAAGGTATACATTAGTGGAATATTTTATAGAAAAGATACCTCTTTCCTACTAGTTAGTAAGTAGGCGGAGGAATATTATAGCATAAATAGTTTGTGGACCTTATTGATAAATGAAGAGGGAATTTTCCTCTTCAGATTCACAACAAAAACCAACTAAATAAAGTATTGGAGATGGATCTCCAGCATAGTCAAAGGAAGCCATGTTGTTACAGAGGTGGAGACTAGGTATGGCTTTGGAAAAAGGTAACATGAAGAACAGAACTTTGTGGTTGAATTTTCACAGTATACTTGAGTACCAGTCTACTTCTAGATTGAGCTATATCTAGAAGTGAACTAACACTAAGAATAATTCTCTTGCCTTGATCCCTCTTACAATAGGAGAAGGATTAACTGCTAAGGAATATGTAATATCTTCCCCTCTAAAAACATGTAAGGTGAGCAAGTCATAGAAACAAGTTATGGGGAGACAAAAAAACTCAGGAGAAACTCATATTTTGTTCCTAGTTTCATATATCGAGAGATTAGTATGGTCAATGCCCCTTTGAAAATTTTGAAAGTCAAGGATTGAAGATGGAGTTATACACTAATGGGATATTTTAAACAAAAGAGGCTTCCTTTTCTGCTAGTTAAGAAGTGGGGAAAAAAATATTAGAGCAAACATGGCTTGAGGAATTCATTGATAATTGAAGAGGACATTTTCATCTTTAGACTCATAATAGAAGCTAACTAAAGAAAGTGTTGGATATGGGTCTCTGGCATATACAAAGGAAGCCATTGTTGTCATAGAGGGCGAGACCAGGTATGGCTTTGGAAAAAAAAACATGAAGAGCAGACCTTTGTGGGTAAATTTTTTTATATTATACTATTTGAGTATTGGTCCACTTCTAAATTAAGCTATCTATCTAGCTCATTGGGTAAACCTTTATACTTATATGAGACTAATGTTGGGGTTAAGCAGATTGGTTTTTGTAAAAGATTGCTTAAAGTTGGGAATTGAAAAGGAACTCCTAGACTTTATTAAAATCAAAAGACTTTTTGAATATGGTAGAAAACTTAAAAATAAGGTTTTTTTATCAATGGAAACCATCCATAGCAAAGGATAAGGAAAAGGTGAAATGGAATAAGGAGAAAGGAAATGAAAAGGAAGTATACAGAGCTACTGCTAAATAATGCAAACTTCAAATGTCTAGCAAAATAAGAAGCTGGTAATAGGTAAGTGTTAGGGTATTGCATAAAGGAAGATTGTTGTTGTTGTTGTAATTAATCCAATGGTGAGGGTCAGTGCTTAAATAAGAGTAACAGAGAAATTTAACCTAAGGAATCGATAAAAGATAACACTCCAAACATTGAGGCATTGAATACGTGGAAGGGAAAATACACCTGACCATGAATCAATGGATATAGGCAAAGGGGATTTTCTCAGTCTTGAGGTTGGCACTTCTACATCTAAAGATGAGCAAAACCTTGTTATAGATATGGGAAAGTTTGTGGAAGATAATACTATGAGAAGACTTGAAAAAAAAAACCTAAAAGAAGAGGCCTTAGGGCCTATCTTCTTCCCTATTGTCATTGCTTGGAACATGAGGGGCATAAATTGCCCTAAGAAATAACAAATGGTGAATTACTTTCTATTGTGAAAAAAAAATCATATATGCTAAGACTTTTGGAGACAAGAATCAAGGCAAATAAAATAGAAAATTAGTAATAGATTCTTAACAAGGGTTGGAACCTTATTTCCAATCACCAAGCTCATTACAATGGGCATATTATCATCACTTATGACTGTGAAAAGGTGAATGTTTGTCAGATTGTCATATTTGATTAATATATCCACATTGTTATGTCTTTATTTAATTAGTAAGTGTTGGTAAAAAATGCTTAATTTATATAGCTAATTTTATATTCAAAAAGAAGATCTATATAGGGAACTGAAGGTCAAGAGGGAATTTATAAGGTCTTCCTAGATTACATTAAAATACTTTAATCATTTTTTTCTTGCTTAGGAAGTTGAAGGAGATAATTTGAATAAGAAAAGTGATAATGGGAAGCCAGGTAAGTGCTTTAAAAATGTAGCTCTAACTGACTTAAAGTATTATAGAGGTTTCTACACCTAAAACAATAAACAAGATGATAATCACCTGATAAGGAGACTTAAGTAGTAGGTGATGAAGCTTTTTTTTTATGAAACCTTCAGGCTATTAACAATCAGCTTAAATTAATGCATAAGGAAAAAGTGACTCATACAAAAGGATGCATCCACAAAGTAAAGGAAGAATGATGAGAATGTGGCTTTGATCAAATGCTCCTAATCACTAGAGAATACTATTCATTAATGGGGCAGAGGGTAAAAATATGTTAGATGAAGGTTGCAGATAAAATCACAAAGTTCTTTTTTAACTCAATCTTGAGTAAAAAGAAAATTGATAAACTATGCTTTCTGAAGAATAATGGAGAGGTGATTAATAGATAAAGGGAAATCAAGTAAATGGTACTATAACATTTCAAAAGCATATTAGGTTCCCCTAAAAGCAACTAAAACTATTTGGATTTATTAAAGGAGATCATCTCGAACTTGATCTCTCCTAAACAAAAGATAAAGTTGGTTAACCCTTTTAGAGCTTGGACATTATGAAGGTGATATTTGACATGAAACTTGATAAGGCACCTAGTAGTGAGGCATTAAGTGCTTCTTTCTTTCAGTAAAGTTGGAGTTTAACAGGCTAGAAGATTATAAAATTCACTTGAGAGTTCTTCGATAGGGGTAAATCACTTAGAGAGTAGAATAGAACCTTTTTGTGCTTCATTCCTAAAGTGCCAAATGTTGAATCTATCAATGAGATTAGGCCTATATCATGTTGCTACATTGTCTATAAAATTATATCCAAACTTGTTACTTAAAGAATGAAGGAAATGTTTAAGCTAACCATTTATCGTACCCAATCAAAGAGAAAAGCTTAAAGGATAACCGTTTAATTTCACTGGAGATCTTGAATGGGTACAAGAGCAAGAAACCGTTGAATAACTTCTTTATGAAGCTAGACCTCTATAAAGCCTATGACTTTGTGAATTAGAGATTTATGATTGATTTACTTGTAAACTTTGGCTTTCCAGAAACCATGGTATCTTGGATAACACAATGCAAAACATTAGTGTCATATTCTATACTAGTGAATAGGGAACTAACCACATAATTTCAAAGAGTTAAAGGCCTTAGATAGGGTGACCCAATATTTCCTTATTTACTTAAAAATTTTATAGAGGTGTTGCCGAGAACAATACTTTTGATACTAAAGGAAGATAATGAGTTCTCTTATCACCATAAGTGTAAGAGATTAAACTTGTTTCATCTAATGTTTGCAAATGATATCATTCTCCTTTGTGTAGCAAAACACATCTCAATCAAACTTCTCATAGAAACCATGCTTAGGTTTAATAAAAGGATTAAATTCATTAAAACTCTTTGTAATTTGGCGTATTATCAATTTACCCCCTGACTTTTAGAAACTATCAATAACCTCTAATAGTTTTGATTTTATAGAACTTGTCCCCCCTACTGTCAACTTTTGTTAAAAACACTAATTACAAACTCCAATACATCATCATGTAGTGCCATATGTAATATCAAATGTACTTCCACATAACAAAAACAATTTAGTTTTGGAGTTTTCATTTAGTGTTTTTAATAGAAGTTGACAGAAGGAGGGATGGGTGCTATAAAACCAAAACTATAGAGTGTTATTGATAGTTTTGAAAATTCAAGGGGTATATTGATAATATGTTAAACCATATGGGGATCTAGTGAATTTAACCCTTAATAAAATCTTAGGTTTGTCTTTAAATCTAAACAAAAGTTCCCTTTTACCTATGCATGTAATATGCACTAGGTTGAGAACATTACAATGATTACAATTCTCAAAGTCCATTTCCATTTAGGTAATTAGGAGTTCCAATCTCTAATAATAGAATTACCATCAATGATAGTTAATCTCTGTTGGATTATACTAGGAAGAAGATAAATCATTGGACTTGTAAGTTTCTCACGTTCGCAATGAGACTTTAATTTGTATTTGTGGTTCATGAATAACTCTATGTACATTAGTGTAGTAACTTATTTTTACCTATTATCCTGATCAATAAAAGTAAGAAGATGTGATCAATAAAGTTGAGAGGATAGTAAGAAGATGTGATCAATGAAGTTGTCCAAAGATTTAGTGCTATCCAATCACATACAAAACAACATGATAAGTTTGTAGTAAGAAAAGACAGTTAAGGATTGGGTAATGACTCATTTTAGTAGAAGTGTAATTCATAGCTAGGGGACTTGGTGTATTGAAGTTTTGTAAGGATGTGTATAACTAGATGCTATTTGTATATTAATGAAACCTTTACTTTAATTTTTTTTTTACCAACCTAAAGGAAATGATGGTTTGGGAATCAAACTAGAGGGTAACTAATAAAACTAATGGACAACAGGATATGGATTTTATTTATAGACTGAAAGTCAAATATGAGTTAGGTGGATTCACTCCTATATAATAAAAAATATAAGCTTTTAGAGCATCAAAGAGCAACCTAGCTTTGTTTGGCCATTTAGGATGAGAAACACTTTTGAATAATGATGAAATTCAAGATTGGAAATGGAAATAAAGCTTGGTTATGATATAATCACTAGAATGATCTAAGACCCTTATCATGCTCCACCAAAAGGATAATCTCAAATTGCTAATTTATTTTAGTGGAAGAGATCATCAAAGGTAGGGAATGGATTGGCCAAAAACAAAACTAGATAATGGATTCATTACTTGATTATAGCTTAAATGTGAAACAGGAAGATAGGCTAACTGAAGGGCTAATAATTCAGACATGTTCACTAATAAATCATGTCAAAACCTATTTATAAAGATGACTAGTAAGGCATATTGGAAAAGCTTGGTATGGATAAAAATAATAGTCTTAAATGTTTGTTTATACTTTGAATAGAAATTATAATCAAACTGCAAATATTAGACAGAGTTAAAGGAATCTTTTTGAACAACCAATTATGTGTGTTATGCAAAGAGGCAATTGAAACTAGAGATTGCTTCTTCTTTTAATTCCACTTTGCTTAATAAGTTTAGAACCAGACACACAGTAGATACATAATTAGAACCACTTAATTTTATGCCCATAATTCATGGCATGGTTAGAAGATGTAACATGCACATATATTGATAATGAAATAACCTTTAAACTAGTGTTAGGTGGGGGTATATTCTCTTTGGAAGAAAAGAAATAAGAGATGTTTGGCTAACTATGAACTTAACTCTTAGACTTTTTATAAGAATACATTGTAGTGGGTAAGAGACCAACTTATTTCTAAGATAGTAAAGAAAATGAGCCTCATGTTAGTAGATGAATGAATTTCACACCTATAGAGAGCTTCTATAGCAAGGAAAGAGGAATTCAACTATTCTGTATCGTTAACTTGGATGCCAATGTATAAGGAGTTACTCACCACATCTATGTTTTTATTATTTGGTTTTAGATGCATAGTAGCTGCTGTTTAAATCCTTTGTTCCTTTGTTGATCACATGCTTTACATATGAGAAAGCTCTTTTATTAATCTATTTGTTTACCTTTTTTTTAAAAGGTAACTTATTGGTTGACTAATATATCAAGTACTATCGATACAAACTCATAGTACTTAAAATTTTTATCTTTTAGAATATATTTGTTGACCAATGTCAAATATACCGATAAATGTACTAACAAAGTAACAATATATACTTTTACTAACTTTTAAAAGAAACTAGTCGATGACACTGATACATAGGTTAACCAATATGCACAAAAGCCAGTTTTTCAAATCTTTGCAAGTTCTTTCAAAGATTAAATATAATCAATTAACAAAAACTTGATTCAAAATCATGTTAAAAGTTTCCTAAAAGTTTGTTTAAATTTCAAAAGATTTTCTTTAAGGATTAAAATAAATTTTCTCTTGATTATGAAAAGATTTATGTGTTATGCCTATATACAAATGATCATGTATTAATTAAGCCTTTAATTAATTGAAATGACTGTAATAAGTTTACAAGAAAGATTGCAATAATTTTTGAATTACAATAATTTTTCAAGAAGGATTACAATAATTTTATGAGTTTGATATGCTTGATTCCTCCCTATTCTTAGTCCTTCACTTGAATTGCATATGTTCTCCACTTTGCTCATTTGTCTCATCATTTGATCGCTTAATTAATAAGATTAGATACTTTGCTCTACCATTCATTGAGCTTGATCTTTCACATTAACTTACTAATATGATCAATGATAAAAATAGTAGTAGTAACATATTATTTTATCATTAGAATTTGAGTTAAAACCTTGTAGAGATGAAAAAATTCTCACAACTTAGCCTGGTTCAGCCTAGCTTAATATAAATTCAATGGGTTAGATTTGAGTTGATCAGGCTTTGAACTAGGCTCAATTTGGGGGTTAGTCCGAGGCTCTAACCTCCATCATAAAATGATATTATTTTGGGCAATCAGAGTAAGCTTAAGTTTAAGTTCAAGTTTAAGTTGTCCAACTCGACTTAGATCAAACTTTAAGCTTTGAGTTAGACTCAACAAGTTGTTCCTTATGGGTTGGGGTTGGGATAGATCAAAGATAAGCCCGACCTAACCTGTTGTCATTCCAACTCATTTAGTCTAATAGGAAGTTTCTAATAAATTTGTTTAAAAGATCCGAATTTTGTAGAAAAGCTTTGACTTTCCTACTGAATTGTTGGCCTAGTCCGACCTATAACTATCCTTATTCACTTAACTTAATAGGAAGATTTTGACAAATTTTTTTTAGAGAAGCAAACTCTCTAAGTGAGCAGATATTATAAAAAATCTTTATCGAGTCACTTTTGCCTATAATGAAGTTGGGTAAAAATCAACAATGGTGGGATTTTGGATTTTTTAATTTTTGGTTATTTTTATGTTTCTTTTGGGTAATAATTTTTTTGTTTCTATTAGGGTTATGGCTATTTTAGTTTACTTGACATGAAAATGGTTTAGTTCAGTTTTGAATTGATGTCAAAGGAAAATGAAGGGATTTGGAAAAGGAGTTTTGTTCAATTTGGAGTTGGCAATTCAAAGATTATGATGATGATCATGAAAAGGAATGTGGTATTGAAGATGGTAAATTTGATGTAATGGTATTCAGAAGAATGGAGAGATTGATATAGTAGTGGCAATGGTTGGTCAATAGTTAAAAGGTGGTGGGATAGGAAAATAGAGGAGATATAAGGATAAAATACAATATTTTAATTATTGAAATAATAAAATTATTATAAAATTAAGAAAAATTCCATATTAGCATTCAGTGCATCATGTTGCCTAATTGGCATGCCTTCCAGATGGGTTAACAACCTAGTACTTATTAACAACATAATAGAAAAAGGGTTTTATAATGTAAATAATACAATTTTATAATTATTAAAGTGTGAAGTAATCATCACTAGGCCCTCCAAAATATAAAAAAATTAAATATTTTTAATTTTTAATATATATATATATATATATATATATATTCACACATAAGGACGGAGTTATTTGGGGTTCAGTAGTACACTGGATCCTCCAAGATTTAAAAAAATTAAATATTTAGGCCCTTCAATCTTAAATTTCTAACTCCTGGAAGTAATATCAGAGATAATCATATGATCAGGGGATGCTTTGAATCTTTGGCTTAACTATTTTCATAAATAAACACGTAAAATTTTCATATAAAATTATTATGGTTTATGAGGAGTAAGGATATAGCAATTTGGTTACTTTGGCATGTAACGCCTTATGGACATCTTCCCTGCTGAAATACATCTGAGCATAGTCTTCCGTACACGGGTCACCATTCCCTGATGCCAATATATTCTTCCTGAGCTCCGGAAAGTATACTCACAACTACATTAAGAATAAACCAAACTAATTCCTAATCCTATAACCCTTTTCCCTGTTAAGTCTCGAACATTGTATACCTGCAATCAAGGGTTGGTACTACTTGACAACAAAAAAAGGTCAATCATAATTAGAGTTCAGTTCCATGTGATCGAGTTTATGCACTCTCCCTAATAACAGATGGTAACATTCCTTAAAGTTTGCACAGAAGGATCAGCACGAAGTTTGGTAGATATTAGACTGGTACGAGCGCTGATGCAGCTTTGAGTATAAATCTTGTAGTTGTAGGGGTCGATCTTGTTAATTATAAGCTTCCAACAGCTGGTTGAAATAGTTTGAACAATTGTTACTTGGCTCGTTAAGGCATCTCTTTGTATCGTAGTAGAGTCTATGAGATTGCACGACTCCGGGCAACTCTGTCACGCTGTCCACCTCTTGCTGCGATGCTGCTTCTTCTTCTGATTCATCAGCGACCACCAACGTTGTACCAATTAAACACACAACACACAACACACCAACAATACAATGTACTATTATTACTTCACAAAACTTGCTCACCATATCATTCAAGCTCACTACCATATAGTTAATTGATGATGTGTTCATATCTATAGCAGTGAATGTTCATATCTTGCATTGGAGATATCTGTGAAAGCATTAAATGTTTAATACAAACGTCGATTTTTGGCGGTTTTCATTGATAATTTAGATTTGCAACGAAAAGAATTTGTTATGTATGGAGATTGTGAACCTAATTAATAATGAATTTAAAGTTTAAAAAGATTTTTCATTTGTGGATTAGAGTTACACACACTTGTTAAATAAAAGAATGATATTGAAGAAAAGAACAACGATCACTTTGTCTCTAATTCATTTCAAGTGATAATGTACATAGATAACAGTCTTTTAATACTATTATAATTCTTTACTAAATTTCGTAACCATGAACATTAAATGTAGTATTACACCTTAAAAATTAAGACAAAATTCGTTAAAATTAAAAGAAGGGTAAAAGAAATGAATTTATTTTTAGTCTAAAAAATTTAGAAAATTTCTTGACTTCTAAAATTTTCAAAAAAAATTTTTTGCAATTTTTAATTTTTTAAAACAGCTTTTCTTAGACTTTGGATAAAAAATAAAAAAGAAATACAAACAACACAAACATCACACAAGAATCAATCAAATGTTACTTATATGATGATCTAACATAATTATTAAATGACATATTTATATACGTTTTAAAAAGTTAAAAGATTAGGCTAAAATGGCTTAAAATGTATATTTAAATGAATTTTGGTATGAGCTTAAATGTTTTGATGAGTAAGAATACAAGCTAATACTTGTAGATCAAACGACAAATTTATTTATTTTAAAAAGAAATTGAAAATAAGAATTTATTTAATAATACTTAGAAATAAGTTTTTAAAATGAATTATAAAATTAAATTTGATTAATTCAATCTTAATTAGAGACAAGTTTCTAATTAAATTGAATTTAGTATGTTCATAAGTTGATTAAATGAGTTTTTTATTAAATAATATATAATTAAAAATAAATTTTTGATTAAATTAAAACTATTAGTGTAATAATAAATTAAAAATAATTTTATAATTGAATTAAATTAATTAAATCAGTATTAAATTTAATGATTAAAAAATAATGATTTTCATTCTCGTTTGAGCGTTTTGGCTCTATGATATGGTCATATTGTAAGACATATTTCAACTTATCATTCAAAAGTATTGAATATTATTTTTTCTCAAATTGATTTCAAGAAAATGGTTGTAATGAGAACTTTGCCATAGCGGGACTTCAACTGGGTGTTGATGATGATGATAATGATGATGGTTGTAACGAGAACCTTGATTTCAATCTAAACTCTAGTTCAACAAAATCCTTTGGATTTCATAAAGGCACAATTGGATCATTACCATACGATGCCTAGGACAAACTTAATGTTACATGTTCTATTAGTGAACAACATGATACAAGGTTTCATCTTTGCTAGTTATATATCACGAGTTCTTCACTCCCATGAACAAATATGAAATGCTTTGTAAAATGTTCATGCCCCAATATAGAGATTTATTAATTAGAGTGTGGAATACTCTATCGGATCATATTCACATATAGTTATGTGGTGAAAACTTTCTAGAAAGAGCATAGGAGAAAATAAGTGTTTAAAGGTCTTGGTTTTAGTGGCCTATCAAATGTAATTATATAACTAATAGCAAATATAAATTTTAATGATTCTTCTAAAGAACTAATTGACCCAATTTTTAGTAGAGTTCGTCAAATTTCATATTCATAAGATTAATTAAATTTTATAATTTTAGTCGAAAAGTGTTAGTCACTTTTTATTTGATGTTTAATGATACTTATGTAGAATTAGTTGTTTGTAGAAATTGCTAAAATTTGGATATTATGTGTTTATTGATATGCATTGTTCTTCTAGATTTAATTGTTTTATATGTATGTGTTATACATATCATACTCGAGATATTCTTAAATTAATAAGCCTAAATAGAATGAATAATTGTTAATAAACTATTACATGTATGCTGATTGGAAACTTAATGACCTTTTGATTCAATAGATAATTGTGAATGCAATTAAAGTTTCTATTTAGAAGATTACATCAAATTCACTTAAATTGATAACCATCATATATTAAATATGTCATTATGGACATATGTGTTTAAGGAAAATGACTACTGTATCTAAAATTTTGTCTTAGAATTCACTAGACGTAAAAACTTTAATAGTGACATCTTAGAAATTTGGAAGGATGAAAATTCAATACGTATTAGAAGTGCAAAAGGCTCTTTTATAATTATATGAAAATATGATAGTTTTTAAGAAGGACAATATGACTCAACATAGGAAAACTGTGAGGCATATAACACATGTAAAAGAAGAACTCTTTGGCTTATACAACATATATGATGATGTTACACTAAAGATCAAGAGGTATGACCTTGCCAAAGACATATGGTCCTTTATGTTAACTTGTTATGGTGGCACCTTTGTGACGATAAAATGATCACTCACTGTTATGTTTAATATGTATATATACATATACCATAATAAATAAATAAATAATATATGAGAATCCAATGTTGAGGTATATGAAACTAATGTCAAACATAGTGAATCGAGGAATGTTAGTTATTTCTCATCTTATTTTGAGATGGTGTAAGTTGTTACACAATCTTACCTCTATGTTAGGAGTATATGAAAATGCACTTAACCTATAATACAAATATCAAAATGATATAGGATGCTACGAGGCACTTATCGATAAATATCTTAAAGCTTTTAAGCCATATACTAAGACATATATGCCTAAGTTATACTCATAATTCTATAAAGAGGAAGGACTATGATGAATTTAAGTGAAAAGAGGAAAGGAAGCCTTCCATAATTATTAGGATTCCAAGAAGAACTAAGGCCAACTAAATTGGGAAAGAAAAAGAATCTCTCATAGATAACAAATCTTGCCTATGTCTTGTTTAGCCTTATATATGATGTTAATTTCCACAATGGTGGAAAGGACAATTTTCTATAGTTTTATATTGGATAGTCTTTGAAATTTTAGATGTTATTTATTAAAAAAAATATTTTTTTTGTTTACTAACATCATCTAGTTCTTATAATGTCTACACCAATTTGTGGCATGCTAGACTTGGTCATATTGGATAAAATTGATTAAATTGATTGATCAAGCATATTTTCTTTGGAAGACATATATAAAGTAAAATAGTGTACTTGTGACTAACTAACAAAATAGTGCGAGAAAAATGAACATTTGCCTATTACCTGTTGGGGTGATGTGTCATTGATGATCAAATAGACACTTGATAATGAAATGATATCTTAAAACAATTTGAGATATCAATATGTAAAAGACCTAATTAACCATGTTTGATTTCTTGAGAATGTGCTTGTTACCTATATTCATGACCCCTTTTATAATTATAAGAATTTAGGTTCCAAAAAGAATAAGAGTATCTTTAAAAGATATTTTTTTTTATCATTATGAAGAATATATGTTCAAAGGTGAAAAAGATAATAAAAAAGTAACTGAATTTGTATCATAAGTTATCCCATTCTTAGAGAATGATTTTCTAAAGCAAGAAAAGAAAGTTCAAAACTTATTTCTATATGAGAAACTGAATTAGAATGATCTTGTAAGAATTAAATGGTATTGATCTAAGTGGGATCAATTTAGAAGATGATGAATTGGTTTCTGATCACTGAAAATTGCAACCTAGTGGGAGCTCTTTACCACTATCTAATTCAAGTGGGAGCAATATAAATGTAAAGAGATTTGTTTCTCAAATTTTTATTATAGCCAGATTGTGAGAAAATTACTCCTCGTACAATTTTGAACTTAAAAGGAATAACCTTTGCGGTAGTTTCAAAAGAAAGTAATAAGGTGAGGAATATGAAAAGGCTCCAACTATTCTTGCTAAGGATGAATAAGTTACATATGTAAAAGAAGAATGAACTTTTGAGTTTAAACTGAGTATAAGACTTCGATAATCTTCTGAAAAGATGTGTAGTCATAAAAAAAACAAATGTGTTATTTAAATGTTAAGTAAAAGAATGATGGCAGTTTTGAAAGATGTAAAGTGTGTCCAGTGATAAAAAGATATAATTGAAGAGATTGATTATGAGAAGAATTATCATTTGTTGTGAGGTTTACATCAGTTTGATTGATTCTAGCTTTAGTAATTGGAATGGACCTTGATATACATGAGATGGATATAAAAACTCTATTTTTAAATAAAGACTAGATGAAGGAATATATATGGTACAACCACTAGGTTTCATTCAGAACGGACAGGAGCATTATATGCTCATATTTTTAAAGTCAATATATTGTCTAATAGAGTCTCAAACTAAGTGACATATTACATTACTAATATAATCATATTTTATACTTTTAATATAATTGGAAACGAATTCTTAGTACATGTTAAAATATCCAATGATAAATATGTAATTTTATCGTTTCATATGGATGATACATATTGTTAGCTAGTGACTATAAAAAGCGAACAAACAAATTAGCTATCAGCCATGATCAAAATGAAGAATATAGCTAAGGTTGCATACACCTTTTTAATTTAGATCACTTAAGTGGTTAACTTTAGTAATTGGCTTGATAAAACACTTTATCATCCGGTATACAAAATTGTTCAAGTATTTCATGATATATAAGTAAGAAAGCTTACTTGAATGATACAGGCAATATGTAGTATCCATAAATGCCACAGGAAGAACAAGAAATATAT
>JAOQMQ010000194.1:6240569-6259822 GCA_027563845.1 Erythroxylum subrotundum
GTTGCTTTTATTGCTTTATGCTAATATCTTTGGCAATACCTAGCTTTTGATGTTAGAAATCATATATATTTGTTTACGTTAAACAATGTCTGTGGTTATGATGTAGGTAAACGACTCCAAGAATTTAACAAGATCATCAAGAAATACCCAGATGCAATTGATGTTGCCTAACCAGGTTATTTTGTATTAGTTGGTTCTTTTGTAGTTGTGATGCAAACAATATTTGTAATGTTAACCTGGTTATTTTGCATCAATTAAAGGCTTTTGGTTAAGGTATTGTGTATACGATAAATGTTTTACATCAATTGCATTATCAGAGGAATGTAAGTTGTATTAAACTATGTTAGTTGATTTTACTATAGTAATGGAATGGTGGATATTATGGTTATATTGATGAATTGTACAATATTTTTTATTATTAAACTATATTTTGAGGATATTATGTAACTAATGATATGTTGATGCAAGAAATTACTAGAGTATTTTTTTTTCTTCAAGAGCTATTGGAAATGAAATACCGCAATATACTTGATGTAAACATTCTGTCATTATAAATAGGGTGCATAAAATATAATTAATTAAAATATATTTAAATTTTGAAATAAAACAAAATTTTATTTTTCAAGATTTTTAACCAACCATCATCAAAGGTAATGGTAATCATTCATCCATCTTAACCAACCATCATAATTATAATGATTATATCCATTTCCATTTCTCACTATATTCATTCCTATTCCCATTCCCATTACCTTCTATGAACCTAGCGCCCCCTTAGGCAATATGTAGTATCCATAAATGCCACAGGAAGAACAAGAGATAAAAATGATTTTTTCTTTCAAAGAAATTAGTAGTCTCATAGATGGTATGTTGTGTATGAATAAGTATATTGAAAGATAAGTACTAGAAAGCTCAAATATCAATAACAATATCAATTCAAACATATAGATATCAAGTATAACTATATCAAGGATATAGTAGTGCAAAGAGAAATGAATATGTTTAATGACTATTTATAATACTTATTATCAATGATGATAGTTTGTTTATCATTGAATATTTGATGCAATATATGTTTTACTGAAAATTAAACAAAGTTTTCTTGAATGAATTTTAAATGAAAGTTTAGTTTAGAATATGAGAATGCTTGATTTTAAATTCTGTTTTCTATTCTAGAATGAATGTTAAATGAGTGCTGAACATTTAGTTCTAGATATAAGAAGTATGCTAGATAGATACAAGATGGCTTCCACTTTGGTGCTTGTCCACATTATTTTTTAAAAATGAAGATGAGATAAGTTTTAAATGATATATCTAAGTGATAAATGATAGCTCAAGGCTTAAAACATTAGTATTGACATGAAGTACATTGAAGGGTGTAAAAGGTTAATAGTAATGACATAACTTAAAAATTGATATGTTTGCCCAATTTGTCTAAATGTTCTAGACGTGAATTCTGAAGGGTGGATTAAATAAATAAACTAGTAAACTCAAGTTAGGCATTAGGTAAGCCTGAACTATTATTTATACATTATTTAATGAATGATATACGCTCTACTAAAAGAGAGTTAACATTGTAACACATGAATCATACCGTGTGTACATTTTTGACCAATAAGAATAATATAAGTCATATTCTTAACTTATATTATGGGAGGATCCTTTGAGGCTATGCGGACCTCAAACTTAAAGTGCCCTTTTTTACTCGAGTTCTAATTTTAAAGAATTGAATTAATGTTTGCTATCTTAGAAGGTTACTAAAAAAAATCTTGAATGATTCGATATAATGGGACATTTTTAGAAAGTGAGTTAATTTGATTTAAAGGATTGAGAAAAAAAGGAAAATTATCTTAATTCAAAGTTTGATGAAGACGTATTAAAAAAGGCTTACCTTTTATGTAGAAAGCAATACAAATACGAAATATTTATATAATAAGAATGAGACAATGATTGAAGTAATAAATGATCTAAGGTATAATATACTAAATTTATTTAATGATTGATTCATTAGACGAGAAGTAATATATTCTTAACAGATGTATGAAAATATGGGGCAAAGTGTTAGCCCATCAATCATAAGTTAATGGTGGCAAAGATGAGGATACTTCAATGGATGCTCAACATTACTATAGATAAGGTCATCAAAAATTAAAGGTGACTAATATCAATGAAAAACTAAGATAGACAAGACTTAGGTGATTCAAACATTTTAAAAGGAGGCATCTTAATGCTCCAATGAGAAGATGTAGGAAGATTATATTTAATGACTATAAGAGGAAAAAAGGAAGGCTTAAGAAGAACTAAAAGGGGTGATAAAAAATGATATGAATCTGTTAGAACTTATTGTGGATGTGATTTTCAATAGAAAACTTTAGTGTACTAGGATATAAATAAAGGATTTCACATAAAGAGGTCCTTCTCTTTCTCATATGTCTAGGTAAAGAATCTCACATAAAAATGTTATTCTCTTTCTCATAGGTCTTTTAATCATTTTTCTTCGAGTCCTGTGTCATGTATTTAGCTTAAATATTTAATATCTAGTACTTCCTTCTTAGTTATTTAGCCTAAGCATTTCGTTACTTAGCCTAAATATTTTTCTCGTAATGGCTTGATTGTTTTATTTATTTACTTGTCTTCTTTCTTTTTTGTGTATTTATTTACTTATTTTATCTTTTTATTTTTATTATTTACTTTGTTCTGTATTTATTGTATTACTTATTTTTATATTTTTATTTGTACGTATTTATTTATTTATTATTATTATTATTATTATTCTTTCATGTTTATTTTTATTTTTATGTTTATTAATTTATTATTTTCAATATATATCTTTTATTATTTTGTTATTTTAGTTTTATTATATTTTTTCACGTGGGTCTATTGGAAACAGTCACTTTACCAGTTATAGATAAGGCTACGTACTTCTAGACCTTCTTAGATTCGCATATTAGCGAAACTTCTATTGAGTTGTTGTTATTGTTATAGATATATGACAATATGTTCTCGTCACATGCTGGTTGCACAGGTTATTAGAAAAGTATGATTTAGAAATCTTATAAACTAAACTCATCTTATGTGAGTGAGAGATGATAATAAAATGACACACCTGATGAGTTTAAAGGGTATAACTATCATTAATCATTTAGGTATAGTTAATAATATTATCTATAAATAATAGATAACAACTAATTGAAATAGATGACGATAATCTTCTAAAACAAACAAATCTACAAAGAGGTAATTTTTTCGACAAAGAAAAGAGTTTCTTACCCAGAGATCTTTAACCTGTGGAATAACAATTAAATCCAAGTAAATGATTTGATTAATGATTCATATGAGATGAAAGATTATGTATATATCTATGCATTAGAAACTTGTCTACAATTTGATTTTGTTGTTTCTATCTTATCACTTTATTTTAAATGAAAATTTCTTATAGACAATGTACAAATTATACAAAAATTATCAGCAATAAAGATGTAGGCACTCCTAGTTAAAAAAAAATCAACAAGTTTATTGTTAATAATTGAGAGATGATTTTAGTAGCAAGTAAGTTAAATATTGTCAAAAAGAATATCATATAAGGTTTTAAAGGGGTTATTGTAAGTCTCAATTTAGTAGGATCATTGAATACAATTTATGCACAAATCTCAATTTCCATTTTAAGAGAAAATAAAAGAAAGATTTTAACATTAAGATAAAAATGAGAACAAAGGGTATTATTTGAAAAAGAATAATCTACTACTAATAAGATTAAAAATATCTAGAAAATTATCTTTGTCTCTAATCCAAGAGGAAGAAAAAAAATGATAACATGGACATAAAAAGGGAAACACAATGACTATTAATCTCCCT
Source organism: Erythroxylum subrotundum (assembly GCA_027563845.1). Lineage (NCBI taxonomy): Eukaryota > Viridiplantae > Streptophyta > Magnoliopsida > Malpighiales > Erythroxylaceae > Erythroxylum > Erythroxylum subrotundum. Next base: position 6,244,425 of record JAOQMQ010000194.1, read on the forward strand.
TAAATTCAAAATTTTATTTGAAGTTTCTCTCAAACTTTCGGTGCCTTCTCTTGATTATTGATGAGAATAATTATAAGGGCCAATTACAAAAAAAATCAAACTTTAATAAATTTTGTAATTATAACTCAAACTTTAAAAAGTAGCAATAAATTATTCAAACTTTTAATTTTTATAAAAATAACTTAGCGTTAAAATTTTTATTAACAAAGTTGACATGGCAAATCAAGTCAGTTAATATGTGTTTTATATAAATGACAAGTGGAATATAATTTTCCTACAAGAAATTTATTTAGTTAATATTTAAATAAATAATTTAAAAGAAAACAAAAGAACACAAAACCTAATATGTTTCTTTTTCCCCGATCTTTCTCATGCCCTTTATATGCCTAGAGCCTTTCCATTTTGTTTATCCATCAATTTCTATCATAATCACCATATCGTATGGAAGTCAGGGATAAAGGCTTTATCTAAATAACATGGTACCTATATTATTGATTCTATCCCACTAGCTATAATCGTTATGTCACCTAGTCTTTCTTTTTCTTTTTTTATATTGAAAAGTTTAGACTTCCTCTTGGTTTTTTGCCACCTTTTATACGACCTATGAGCACCCTCTTATTGTGTGTCCAACCCTATTATAAAATGTTTAGTGATTGTTGGTGGGAATGAAAAATGAGCGAAGACACGATGGAAGAATCTTTTTTGGGGAGATACAAAACTATGTAGATTGCTACACGATGTGCCTTGACTTTCATGACCGTGTGGATCAACTGTGTAAGTCTCTATAAATGTGCAGAGAAAACGTGAAGACACACATGGTCTTGTACATAGTCGTGTACATGCCCGTGTGAAGATACATGACAATGTGTGAAGACTGTGTAACTCTTTGTAACTATTTATGTTTGCCACTAAGTGTTGGAAAGATACATAGTTGCTTACACGATCATGTAAATGAAAAAAAAACCTTAGTTCGTTATATAAAAGAGAAAAAGACGTAAGTTTTTGTAGAAAGTGCAACCACAATGTCCAAAAGTAAGGAAAAACAAAAAAAAAGGCAAAGAGGGTTGTATTCTCATTCTTGTTTGATTGTTTTTTTAAATTGATTTGAGTGTTTGTTGATTGTGATCAACTTTGGTTTCAATTATAAAACTTTGTGAGACAACTTGTTGTGGATGAGTAAGAGATGTTATAAAACCGAAACAAAACTTAAGAATATTTGAGAGAGGAGAATAGAATTCTTCTTACACAAAATGGTATCACTTACATCAAGTTAACCCTTCTATTTATAGTACAAAATTTCTAATAAAATAATATCATGATAATAGAAGTGGCACACTAACTAGTAAGTGGTGCACTAACAAAACAATGAAGTGGTGCACTAACAATTAAGTGGTGCACTAATAAGTAAGTGGTGCACTAACAAGTAAGTGGCACACCATATTGTGTCTATCTTTTATAATAAAATAAACAATTTTTTAAACTAAAATTGAAAGCAAAAGCATAAGATTTCTGTAAATGGTGTAATAGAGAATATTTTTTCAATTTTAATTATTTCTTATTTGACAATATACTAATATTTTTTTATTTTATTTTAATTATTTCTTATTTGACTGTATATTACATGCTACATGTACTTGTGAGTGAAGAGATAACAAACATTTAATTTAAGAATATGGAGAGGTATGAGTCACGTTCCTTTTCTATATGTATTTTGATGAATGTTAGTGGAATATATTTTCATTCTATTTAAATATGTTTTAGAGATTTTTATTCCGATTTTGATTTGAAAGATAATTAAAAGTGTTATAGGTTGTCCATAAATTCTGTGATGCTAATCTCACTATTAAATTTAAATCCTACTACAAAATGATGGTTTGTAACATTTCCATTAATGTCACTTGTCATAATATATATTAATATACTTTTATCTAAAAAAATATTAATATACATAGGTGCAAGGAGACTTCATGTTAGCAAACTTAAACAATAAAAGTTAAAAGAAGTTGACTTTTATACTTTATTTACAGTAAATTGATGTTCGTAACATTAGTTTAAATCATAGTTTATTGCCAATTTAATAAAAATTTAGATGTAAAATATAATGTACTCTTTTTAAAATAATATTTTTATAACTAAAAATAGTATTCAAAACAATCCATCAGTACGACGCTTAAAAATCGTATCATAAAGAGTACCAATGCTAATGGCTTCGAACAACATCAAAACACAAAGCACCTGAATTTCTTAAACAAAAGAAATAGGCCTAAGGAGGGTGGGTCCTCTTTATTTCTTGAGCTAAACAGATCCAAAGCTCACGTAGACACTGACCAAGATCGGGCCATAGTCACGTAATTGGACCAGTACGAACACAATTTTGCAATTTCAGACCCTTTCAGGGGTAAAATGGTAACACAATAAACATTTAAACTGAATAAGGAAGAGGAAATATAAATATAAAAACCCCGCCCCTGAAAAACCCCCCACTGACTTCATTCTTCACTCTCTCAGGCTAATATAGGTAAATTTATTCAACTTAAAATTAATCTTCTTCTAGTTTTCTGTTTGGTTCCTGAGAAAATCTATTTTACCTTCCTTGCATTGTTTCTATTTTTTGTTCTGGTTTTCAATTTGAAGTTACCTTTCACCCTTGGTTCTTTTGATATTTCAAGGGTTTTGAGTGAGACTTTTGCTTTCTGATCGTTTCTTTGTGATTTTAGGTTTACGATAAATGAGGGACTTGACCAGGTGCAGTACTCATTCTCTTTGTCTTTAAAGATTTTGTATTTTCTTTCTGTATTTGCGTTGCTTAAAAAGTAATTGTTAAATGCAATGGAGGTGTATGATCAGGGAGGATGATGTTGACACACTTCGAATACTGGTTGCCACTGATTGCCATTTGGGATACATGGAGAAGGATGAAATACGTCGTCACGATTCTTTCCAGGCCTTTGACGAGATTTGCTCATTAGCTGAGCAAAAGCAGGTTGTCTTGTGATATACACTTGATGTCTGATACGATCCTACGTGACCATATCTTCAGTTATTTGCGCATTTGGTATTGGATTCGATATATGGGGAATTTGAGATCATGTTTCACAAGCTGCGTTTGAAGTTCAAATTTAAAAGAAATGTCCTTTAATGGCAAGGAGCGTGGAAATTAGTCTTTTCTGATTTGCTGGCTTCTCATCTCCAAACATGTTGTTCTGTATACTTAAATAATTCGGCTAACTTAAAATCTTTCTATCTTGGAACAGGTAGACTTCTTGCTCCTCGGTGGAGATCTTTTTCATGAGAATAAGCCCTCGAGGTCAACTTTAGTCAAGGCCATTGAAATTCTCCGTCACCATAGTCTCAACGATCAACCGGTGCAGTTCCAAGTTGTCAGTGATCAGACAGTCAATTTCCCAAATTCGTATGATTTTACTTTGCTCTTCTTTTTCTTCTATAGAGAATATCAATTTCACATGTAACCCCTTCCTCCAACCCCTTGTGGTGTAAGTTATTGATGGACGCATTCTACATTGGCCTTTATCTGCCTGATCCTATATACACTAACCCTCAAGTAATGGGATTGTATCATCTGTCACCTTAGTGATTGTATGATATGTTGTATTATTATAATGTTTTATCTACATGTTAGAGAATTGTTTCAGTGTTTGCTTTTTTTTTTTTTCTCCAGTTTGAATCCTACACAATAGGGATTGATGTGTATGCAATTTGGGATGGCTGTATATTGTGCATCTATATTCAGATGCCTGTGTTTCATATAAAACTTAGAAAGAAAACTTTTCTTTTCGGTAACAACTTCACTTTTGGCAGATTTGGGCATGTAAACTATGAAGATCCAAACTTTAATGTTGGCTTACCGGTGTTCAGCATTCATGGAAATCATGATGATCCTGCTGGAGTGGTATGAATTTATGGCATCGCAGTTTATTTTATATTAAGGATGCATGACTACTTTTGTTATAACTATGAATCACATATCTAACTTAGCCTGTCATTTGTTCCCAATTACCAATTTTGTTGCAAATTGAAAAGTTTGACTTTGAAGTTACCGAAATATTGCTTAATCTTTCTTTTCTTGCTTCTGTTCATGAATAACGAAGAAGTGACAAACAAGGGAGAGAGTGTTAAAAGGAATGGATTTGTTGAAATTTGGTTTTTCTTTTCCTTTAGTGCAGCAGCGAGGCATCTGTGAAAGCTATTTTTGGATATGAATGCACAGTTTTTACTAGTTTATGTGTTATTATGGATTATGAAAGCAAGTGTTTATTGGTTGGCATTGCCTTTTTGCTCTTACATACCTCTAGTAATTCTAATTGTTTCATTTTCTTTAAACCTACTAAAATAATAAACAAAATTTTACGTGCTAGTGATCTCAAGCACTTACAGTCTCATTAGATGTTTGTAGAACTAATGAGATTATTGGGTTGCTTTGCTAGGAGTTAAGTTCTTAAGTAGTTAAAGTTTCTCGACTTGATTTCTTAGGTGCAATATTCTTAAATGCTAACATTCATTATTCTTCTGGGATCATTTGTGTCAACAGCTTTTAACACAAGCGTTTTTGTCTTCCTTTCCTACTTGTAACAGGACAACCTTTCTGCTGTTGACATTCTTTCAGCATGCAATCTTGTAAATTATTTTGGGAAAATGGTACTTGAGGGTTCTGGTGTTGGCCAGATCACTCTATATCCTATCCTTATTAGGAAGGTCAGTTGTATCAGCAAAGATGCCTCTAGTTGTTCAAACATTCTTTTCACTACCCAATAACTTATGTTAGTGACAGGGTTCAACGGCCGTAGCCCTGTATGGTCTTGGAAACATTAGGGATGAACGACTCAATAGAATGTTTCAGGTATTTCATTATAATATATATATTTTTACATCTCTTATTTAATTATTGGATGTTGACTTATAACTCTCTTTCATTTTTTATTTCTTAGACACCGCATGCTGTACAATGGATGAGACCTGAAGCTCAAGATGGATGTCAGGTGTCAGACTGGTTCAACATTCTGGTACTTCATCAGAACAGGTTGTGTGGAAATTAACCATTGTCTTTGTATCTCAGGATAATGGCAGTTTTTCAATGTGGTCTTAGTTTACCATTCTCTCAAAATCTTCATTTTATCATGTGAATGGAAGATCTTGTGTTAATGTGGAAATTTCATTGAAAAAGCTGCTGGAACTAGTCTATCAAGTCACCCATATGTTAAAGGTTTGAACTTTACTATGATATGCAGAGTGAAGGCAAACCCGAAGAATGCAATAAATGAACACTTCTTACCAAGATTTCTAGATTTCATTGTTTGGGGGCATGAACATGAATGTCTTATTGATCCTCAGGTGCTACTAGTGTACTTTTATGATTATTTTTTACAGCTTAAATACTGCCTTTACTAAATACAAGTACCTTTTGATTTTAAAAGGAAGTTCCTGGGATGGGATTTCATATAACACAACCAGGTTCTTCAGTTGCAACTTCACTGATTGATGGAGAATCAAAGCCAAAACATGTGCTGCTTCTGGAAATCAAGGTAATTGATATGGAAACTCTGAAAGAAGATTTTGAGGTAAGTTTGTTTGTTTCTCTGCTAATTTTGCATATGCTTTAATACCTTGTGATCTAGGGAAATCAATATCGCCCAACAAAGATACCCTTGACCTCTGTCAGGCCTTTCGAATATTCAGAGGTAATCTGTTTTGTCACTTTTCAATTTGAATAAGCACTTCATAACTTACTCCTTTTCCTGGTGCAGGTTGTGTTAAAGGATGAAGCTGACCTTGATCCCAATGATCAAAGCTCAATTCTTCAACATTTGGACAAAGTGGTAAACTTCAAGCCAGGAAGTTTGTACTTTCCAATCACCATTTACATTTCAGTTGCTAATGATATACTAATACTTACTGATTGCTCTTTGGCAACTTCAATATTATGATTTTGATGGTTTTAGGTCAGTAATCTGATAGAGAAGTCCAACAAGAAGTCTGTTGGTAGATCAGAGCTCAAGCTTCCATTAATTCGTATTAAGGTAATATCCACTAATTATAGGAGATATTTCACTTATGGAAGTTCAAATTTGAAATTGACCTTCTAAAGAATTGTAAATGTCTATATCATGACACATCACCTCCAAGATCACCCATAACCTCCGACCAGCATGCTTACAATCACTTGAAGCTCTTGGTTATTTTGCAGGTAGATTACACTGGATTTATGACAATAAATCCTCAACGATTTGGGCAGAAATATGTAGGGAAGGTAGTGTAGAATATTACTTACAATATTCAGCAGGCCACACTTGATCTTTTTCAATTATTTTAGCATACACTCTTTCTTCTTATTGAGCATACACTCTTTCTTCTTATTTTTATTTTCTTTAAAGGTTGCGAATCCTCAAGATATTCTTATATTCTCGAAGGCTCCCAGGAAAGGTCGGAATGAAGGTAAATTTTTGGTTGACTTTTGCACATGTTTTCAGGTTTTGATAATCTATTTGTCTTTGATACTAGACGAGCATAATTGTTTACTTTCCGTAGGATATGGTGTGTGTTTAAGAAACTTTGTCACTATTGCCGTACAATATGGAGGTGGATCTTCCACATAAAGGTCAATGAGTTTGTTGGTTAATTTGTGTAGAAGATAAGAATGAAAAAGGGGGTACTATGGCACAGTCCTCGTTAGGTTACAGTCGATTTATTTATAGTAGTACCTTAATACAAAATAATTGTTAGTTTCAACATTGGACATAAAAGATTTATAATCTCTCTCTTAAACTGGAACATAAATATTATGCATCTCTATCTTGTCAAGTTACAGCCCATACAGTATATAAAAAAGAAATTTTGGGTAGAATTGTACCTCATTAAGTTACAGACCCATTTTATTTCGTAGTACCTTCATCCTATCAGCATACTGTCTAATGCTTTGCAAGAAACCTCAAAGCAGTTATGAGCTCCTTCTGCATTTTTAGTACATAATTTATTTGCAACAGTGGTTCTTTCTTAGTTAATTAGCCTTATACATCATGTGCTAGAGTTCAGTTGGTGTTCACCAGCCCTGAAAATTACTTGTATTTGCTGGTTACTTTAAAACAATTTTAAGTGCATGGAAAGAATGTTATATCCAGTCTTGAAGCAAGCATAGTTCAGTCTCGGTTTCCTTCCTTGATATGGTAATGCTATTGTAATATGGTAAATTTAGAATAATCCTTAGAATAATCTATTTATGCTTATAAGTTATAATTTATAAGGAAAACAATTTATATTTACTACAAACTACTCTGTGTGTTATAATTCAGATGATCTTCTTTGTCTTCCTTTGTAGTTTTTCAATGTTAACTTGTAACACTGGAATATGGTATTTGAACGAGATGATGCAGATATGTGATTCTGTCCACTTGCAGCTAAATTCGATGATTCTGAACTGCTTTGCCCAGAAGAACTAAATCAACAAAACATAGAAGCTTTAGTCGCTGAAAACAATTTGGTAAACATTTCTTTTCTACATTCACTCTTAACCTTCATTTTTCAATGCTCTCTTCTGCCTCATTTAATAAATTAAAGAACCACCCTAAAGAAGATCATGCTATTTGTTTACATCAACTTGTTTAAGTATTCAATTTTCTTGTTTTAGTTCGGCATCTTCTCATGAATTTCCTTATTATAGCTCACATAACAATTATAGTGGTGCTCTTTTTTAAACCTGTAATTCTGATGAGAAGAATTTCACTAAGTGTGAGGAGATCTTAGATGCTTCAATTTCTTTTCTAGCCACTATTGAAATGGCCTGAATTAGAAATGATGTTAATACAGATAAAAGTCACATTTGTTATCACTTATCAGCTTCTCATGGATTTATTTCTCTCCTTATGGTCTCATTTGTCTTGCAGAAAATGGAAATTCTTCCAGTCAATGATCTGGACGTTGCTTTGCACGATTTTGTTAATAAAGATGACAAAATGGCTTTCTATACGTGTGTGCAATATAATATTCAAGAAACACGTGTAAGTCTTTTGTAACGGCTCCTAATTTATGATTCCGTTGCAGAATATTCTTTCTGATTGCAGAAGCTAGTTTATCTACTTTCAACCTGATTCTAACAATTAATTCATTTTCTGCTTCCTCAGAAAAAAATTGCAAAAGATTCAGATACTGTAGAATTTGAAGAGGATGATTTAATCGTTAAAGTTGGGGAGTGCTTGAAGGCAAGAAGCTTTATTTACTTTATTACTTCCTATCTAAGCTGACTGATGTTATCTAAAGTGCTTAAGCAACACAAGGATGCAGGCTTGATTTAGATCTATAAAGTTGTTGCATTTTCTTAAGCAACCACCCATTTGGCATGTGATGTATTGGCAGTAATTTGATTGAATTTTATTTGCATGCAATATGTGTGGCAAAAGTTTCAATATTGCTCTTCTGTACACTCGTGTGTATAAGAATGAATGTATACATACTATATATTTATATTTATGTCATCCCTTCTCGACTCAATCTCTTCTTTGTATTGCTTATGGACATAGTTTGAAAGTTTTGTCATGTATATTGACATGTGAACGGTAGATATTTGCATATTCAAATCTTTGTTTAATCTTTCGTTCTTTCGGAAGTTCAGATCAAAGTTCTGCATCTTCTTTCTGTCTACATGTTAGTAGTCTTGAATGCCAATATGCAAATTAACTAATGCCTCTTTGTCTAGATAGTAGTTTTATTTGCAAAGTGTTTTAGCATGAAGAGAGGTGTTAAATGTTGCATTACTGCCTTCACTGGTTGCATCATATCTACGTGGCCTTTTAATTGACTTAAGCCCACAAAAGGCTCTATCTTTATCTATTTCTTTTAGTTCTGTATACTTGTATTCTTTGGTACAAGTCAATGAAGTTTTCATCTGGATTTGCTTATTTAGGGATTTTTAGAAACCTGCACAGAACTCAGACCTATTTTACGGCAAAAAATTGCAGGACCAATCTAGCAGAATCTGGATAAAAATTGATTGTTTTTTGTTACAGGAACGTGTCAAGGAAAGGACTATGCATTCCAAGGATACACCTGTAGCAACCAGTGAACAATCCCTGGGGGTAAGCAATGGAAGAATAGGCTTGTTTCCTTTTGATATCGTGATTTCTGAGCTTCTGCTTTTGAATTGGTTTAGCATTCCCAAAGAGTAAGTAATGCAGGAATTAGAGCTGCAGTTTCATTTAGTGATGACGAAGACATAGCACATGCTTCCAGCTTAAAGTCTGACACAAGAGGCCGAAAGGGATCAAGATCATCTCGCGATGCTTCAGAAGTTGCAAAAGGTAAAGTTTCTACAAGAGGAAGGGGTAGAGGCAGAGGCTCAAGTAATCTGAAGCAGACAACTCTTGATTTGTCTCTAGGATTCCGCCAATCTCAGAGGTGTCACATTCTTATTTTAACTTTTTAATTACTCTAGCCAGCTATGCAGCAGCTTGCTGAAACAAGAATCCAAGAATAAATACTAGAAGCCGCGTGCTCTTTCGTCAAATGATTACTTGTATTTGTCTGAGCATTAAAATATACAAATTAAATGGTGATTTTAGTAATTTTGTTTTTGACCTAGCAAAAGAAGAGGAAAAAAGGAGAGGACGATTGATACAGAATAAAGGCTTAAGCCTAGCTAATTTTGTGAAAGAAGAAATCGATATTTATGCATTTTCTCATTAAAAAATCAAGTGTATCATATTGGAAGAGATAAAAGAAATTAATAGTGCATTTTGAGTTCTGTTGCATCAGCTGATCATAATTGTGTGAAACCTGCTTGGGAGAGTCCATTCAATAGTTCTTAGATTCTTATCAATAGAAAATGCTTTATATTGCAGGTTGGCATCTGTTGCTACAGCAGCTGCAGTAAGTAGTACTGCTGGTGAGGAGGAAAATGTGAATACTTCTTCCAGCGAAGATGCTGAGAAACGTGAAAGTAATGAGATTCATAACAGTTTGGTACAGATCTTTATCACCAGAATGTTTCACTTATCATCATTAACTCTTATTTTTGAGTTATGAATGCAAGTTTACACCAATGCTGACATGATGAGGTGAACTTAAATGGATAAGTTACATCAAAGTCACACCATTCACTAATAGTTTGTATCCCCAACTCTTAAGCTCAACAAGAAACTGCACCTTAAGTTGCTTTTGCTGCTCAGAGTTAAGAATTGGTAGCATCCCGCTTATTGCAAAAGTCAAGGAAGAAATTTTACATTTCTTATATTTGTAGTTTATGTTACCTGTCAGCTCAAAATTAGATATAATTGAATGGGTTTCGTGAATATGACTTATCTTCATTTCCAATTAACGAAGGTTTCCTTCTTTTTTGAAGGATGATGATGAATGCATCACTGGAAGTGGGCGCAAGAGAGCTGCTTCAAGAGGAAGAGGTAGAGGTGCTACATCAACAAAGCGAGGAAGGAAATCTGATAACTCTGCACTTCAGAGAAGGCTAATGAGCAAGGAGGACGAGGATGAGGACGAGGATGACGACGACAATGATATGTCAAAGAGATTAAGAAAATCTCAACCCCGGGTTGGTGATCATCTCCATCTGACTTTCCTCCAGTATTTTTGGGTGTATTCTGTTCTTTATTTTTGGTGGTTTATCTGTTTCTAGAATGCTTAGGGCTTTGTCTGGTTAGCTAGTACAACTGCTGCTGCTTACTTGTGCATTCACTATACAACTGCTGCTATTTACTTGTGCATTCACTGTCTTTTAGTACTTGTTGCTTCTGAGAATTGGCTGTCAGCACCGTTATCTTTATGTTTAAGCAATTATCATTTATATTTTGGCCTTGATTTTGTCTCCACATTAAATACTATATATTGAGAATACATCAAATGGAGTGGGTCACTCTACTTTGTTAGCATACGGCTCTCTTAACAATGAATGCCCATTTTGTATTTGCATAATCTATCGCCTGTTGAGATCTTCTAGCCGTGAACCCTGATTTTTTTTTCCCCTTCTAATAGATAACTAGGAATTACGGTGCCTTGAGAAGGTGAGAACGAGGTACTGCTTATGCACATCTGTGCGAGAACTCGCTCCAACCATTTGTGGTGCTTATCGTCGACAACTATGATTGTCTAAGATGCGGATTACTACTCAAATGATCTTGGTTGTTTATTCTGTTCTTATTTGACAAATTGGAGCAGTGTTGATTTTGATGCTATGTATCCAATGTTACATATAGCACACAGGCACAGCACATCTGGTTTATATATAGTGTAAATTAGCTTTCCAAAAACACCTTTTGGACATATTTGACAATCGCAGTTACAGTAACTCATACGTGGTTAGTTTATAAGTTTAATTTCAGTTGTATTTATTTAAAATTTTAAAGTGATTGTATTTATTAATTAGAATCCTGAAATAAATGAACTCTCTATAATTATAATCTAATTACTATAATCACTGTCCATATAAACACTTCAAAGCAAAATTTAGTTGGAGTGCTTTTTCTTAATTGTACGAATCCTAACTTGTAAAATATTAAATCATTAAATAGGACATTTTAAAAGTACTTCCCCAGTGCACAACAGGGTGCGAAATGTATGGGCCAAAAATTAAGTTGTAAATGATCCAAAAGAAAGTGAATAATGTTTTCGTGTCTGTTTCTGTTTCCTGATGATAGGGTTAAGTAATGCTGGACTAAATTCTCTGTTCCAACTCTATTCCGAGTCTAATATGACGTCGTTTGTAAGTTCTGCACATAATATGATGTAGTTTTTAGTACAAAATGACTTAGTATTGGACGCAGAACAAGGTTAGAACGTAATAATGAGAACAAAAGATTTAAACTTAGTAATACCACCCTTAATGAAGACTACTATAACTAATTTCACTTACTTGGAGTATCAAATTCTTCAACATCCGCTGCAATTAAAATTGGATGGTGTTGAAATCTCAGTTGTTAAGAAATTGGTAAAGAAATACTTTAAATTATAATTTTCTTTTGGAGATCAAGAACAACATTCACTAGAAATTTTGTTAAGACGCGAGATTTGGGAAGATTCAGTAGTATGCAGTCTTACTTCTAATTAGTAGAAAGATTATTTTCAAATGACCTACATAAATGAATAAAAATAAAAAGAAAAAAAAAGTTAAATAAGTACATAAATAAAGGCTTAATTATAAAAAAAGTCTAAACTTTTCTCCATTTTTTAATTATTTTTTGAACTTTAAAAAGTAGAAATAAAATATATAAATTTTTAATTTATTTTAATTCTAATTTAATAATTTTACGTTAGTTTCACTGTTATTTATATTGACGTGACATTGTTACGTGTTAATAGACTTCCGCCGATCAAACACGTCAGCGTCATTAATACGAGATTGTTCGATTGGTGAATCGAGGAAAATTGAAACGAAGTCATTTAGATTTTTAGAGAACGTCATTTGGCTTTTTAGCCTATGTTCTTCGTCACTCTCGCACCCTAAATTTCTAATTTCATCCTCTCTCGCACTCTCACTCTCATTCTCACTCTCACACCGACGTTCTCTCAAACCTAAATGGCGACGAAGGATATGGATGTGATCAAGGCAGTGGAGAAAGTGAGTTCCGGGTCTGGGAAGACCTTGAAGCTTGTCACGATCTCTGATTGTGGTCAACTTTCTCAAATGGTGACGTGATGATCTCTTGCGATTGGGATGAGACGGTGGTGGCAATCTTGGTGGTCCACACCCCTGAGATCTTGGTGGCAATCCAACTGGTCCACCGACTGCCAGAAATCCAGAAGTCCCACCGTCTTTTCCTAATGGATCATCTCCTCCTTCTATGAAGACTCGATTGTGTAACAAGTATAACGCACTTGAAGGGTGCAAGTTTAGAGATAAATGTCATTTCGCAATTGGAGAATGGGAGCTTGGGAAGCCCACGGGTCCATCCTTTGAAGAGCCCGTGCCATGGGATCAATTCCAGGCAGGATGGGTCGACACATGGAGCCTCCTCCACGTGTAATGGTTTAAAAAGTCATCACTAGTAAGAACTGATGAGGATAATTTTGAGTTGGCATTGCATTTTGATGATCATCAGCTCTTTTTCCTAATGACAACTGATAAATCTTTTGATCTAACCATCGATCAGTTTTGAAAATTAAAAAGATTCACATGCTTAACACTATAATCAAGATAAGCAAAAAGGGCAGATTATGTTACTAGGGACCATTTTGTTAAAGCTCCTCTGATATTTTGTTGTTAATCAAAGAAGGTTCTTGTTTATACTAAATTCTTAAAAGGGTTCATCTTAACTGATATAAGAAGGAAATTAATAGAAGGAAAAGTGAATTTAGCAAGTTTAATCTCTCGAGTTGATTGTTAGAGATGCAACTCCTGAAATGTGGAAGGTGATTAAACTCAAATAGGATGAAATTTCATTATGACATTGAGCAAATCTAGTTCTCTGATACAAAAATTTGTTTGTCCAAATCGCCGATCTAAAGAATACACAGAACAAGAAACATAATAGTTATAAACGATGCCATAAACACAAGAAGGCAAGCCAATAACTTAATCTCATGCTTCATCTAGTTCTCTTCCTTTTCTTTGACTTATTTGCATTAGACTATACCTTTATTATTCTTATTTGTCAAAACTGTAGGAGAATCTTGTCTCCTATTCATGTTCAGCGAAGGCTTTGTATCGTCGCCTTTAGACTGTTTTTGACATACTTGGATTTACCATTAGGTTACCAAGAGGAACTAAAGATAGTTGCACCATTGTTGATCTCAGGGTCATCATCATCATCACCACTTTCTGTAATCCTTTTCTTAAACACAGAGGCTTGTTCGCCCACAAGAACACTGAAATTCAGTGCATAAGAATCATGTTATGCCTTTGGCATCATTATTATGAAACATTAAATCATCTTAAATAAGAGCCTGGATTCCATCAACGAATCATTTTGTTCTTGTGCTCTTTGGCACAAGGTTTCTGTGTACTTGGATAATGGACTGCCTCCCCTCTTCTTTTCATCCTACAGCAGAATATAAAACGCATTATTCAGCATCTGAGAACCTAAAAACTAGACTGGTTGATATAAATTTTCTTGATTGAACCCTTGTTCCAATGCATTCTTACAATAATGACTGATCCTCATAATGCTTGCTATTTGTTAGTGCCATGAAACCCCACAAATCAAATTGGTCAGAATGGAAGCTTGATAAGATGTACAAACTAAGAGAAGTATATAACTCCTTTCAAATATGTCAATCAATGATGGATCATAATATTCATTTAGCACACGAGAAAGAATACAGCTTAAGCAAAGTTATAATCTAATAATAAATTTTTTAAGTAAACCATTTAATGAGCCATTATACCCTTCAACATCAAAATAAGGACACAAAATTGTTGGAGGTCCAAAGAGCTTCATGTCAAGTTATGTCTAACTCAAGAGAAAGAGGAAAAACACACAGAGGTCAAAAAGAAAAGAGAGAACAAATTTGACAAGAAAGAACTTCAGTAGGGAGAGAGAAGAAAGTGCAGGCATTCAGACCTCCATAAATCATGATGCTGCAGGATCGTTTGGTAGAAAAGTGATTGTCTTATCACTCCCATGTGAATGATGAATTAGCCTCGATCTGGGACATTAACAAACCGAACATTAGTCATGATCTCAAAAGCTTTATTACAAGTATGTGACTAATTATGCAACAAGCAGACACATAAGAGGACAACAAAGATAAATTCCACCTTATCGCTAACCCTTCTTTGCTGAAGCAATTTGGTAATCATTCAGATGCCTGGCGAATAAGCTGCCTCATTTTTTTATGGAATCTCTCAATTTTTGTAGTTTTATAAAAACTACGGAATCGTATCAATGGAATAAAGGACAATTCAAAGAAGGCAACAGAATAGCTCCATTGAGCTAGATGTTTAGCAAGCTCCTCGACAACAGAAAATACACATGCCTCTTGAAAGCCTTGTGTCTTCAGCATAGGTTTGTTCACCTATCATACAAGTTATCTAAATTAACATACAATGATGACATCTTTTTTAGGATCATTTTAGCTTGGCATAGTAATATTGATCTAGAAACTCATAAATTCATAGAAAGAGATCAAAGGAAAATAAGACTAAAACTGTCAAATATACCTTTAATATAGTGCGCAAGTCAATAGATTTTCCAACACCTCCGGTGGGGGGTCTATGTAACCCTTTCATCTCCAACATGTCCAAAAGGAGCAGAGAAACAAGAATGAAATTAGGGATTTAGGGTTTGAAATGTGGTTCTGCTAGATTCTGACTGAACTGTACGTTGCCGTTTGGATCCAAAAATCGACTGTTCTCTGTAGTAGTTTCGGCGTGAAGTTCCTGCAAAACAAAGAAGGCACGTCGGGGGTTGTGTCCCAATTAGCCCCTCCGACGCTCAAGTAAGTCT
>JAOQMQ010000194.1:6259922-6270756 GCA_027563845.1 Erythroxylum subrotundum
GTTCAAACCTGGACCTCATTTAAGCTAAGAGAGTCCTTTACAAAGAGCCCTTTACAAAGCTAAGACAAGAAAAAAGTTTCTTTTCTTAATTTCACCAGGGCTCATCGTGTCAAAAGTATTCAAAGATAAATCATTTTCATTCTACCCTTATAGGTCATTTGATTTTTAAAGAAATCACCAGGTTTTTATGTTTTGCTCTTCTTCACGTAGTCAGGATCGGGTCTTGGGTCCTGGTTGTTTCTCCAGCGACCTCGAAGATGGGATCTAGGCAAATGTGGGACGAGAGCGAGACAGGGAAAAAAGATCGGTGAAAAAGAAATACATTAAATTTTATATTTTGTTGTCTTCACTTAAATTAATCATTTTATTATTTATCATTGCATTCAGTCCGAAGTCTCGCCATAAAGTGAAATTTGGAGAAGTTTGATAATACGTAGCTTTACCTCTACATAATAGAAAGACTGTTTCGGTTAATATTTTTTAATTAACTAAATAAATTTGTTATATCATTTAAATTAGCTTATCACGTAAGCTCTTAATAAAAACCTTAATAACTTTTTTTTTGCAAAAATTAAATATTTTATTAATATTTTTTAAAATTCACAAATTCTATAAAATTTGAGATTTTTCGTAATGAACTTTAATTATAATAATAGAGTCACCAAAGTAATCTTATTTAAAGAATTAATATGTAAATATACGGTGGGATGAGTTGTTTCTCTTAACGAAGCTTTGACTTTTTTTATTTATTCTACTGTCAAATTACAAGATTATCCTTTAAATGTATACTTACATCACAAGTGATCGCCATTAATAACGGGTCCTATTAGTTGCCGCCTTAAATAAATATCTGGATAGGTCCGATTAATTTTTTAAATTTAAAATTTGAAAATGGAGTTGTTTTATTTAATATTTTAGAGCTTCAAACTAAAATAAATTTTAGTTAAGAAATTTAACTTAAAATTTTATTATATGAAATTGGGCCTTAATTTTGGGTTCAACTAGGCTACAAGTCTCAAGCTTGATCAAACTTTGGTTCAAGACCGAACTCTAAAGATATGTTTAGTTAGAAGCAAGATTTTTAATAGAATAGAATGATTTATACCGTAAATAAATGTAATATTAGAAAATTGTTGTTTGGGAGGGATGAAATGGTTCATAATGTAATATAGTAAAATGTTGTTTGAAAGAAAGGTTTATAATGTAATATAGTGAAAAGTTGTTTATCATTTTATATTATATCTTAAACCATCCAAATTAGAGGTTTCTCATGTTTACTGTTTAGGATAGAATGTGATGTAATATAAAATCCTTCTCTTTCATCTCATTCCATTTCATTTTATTATAAACTCTCCACCCAAACGATAGAATAATATTATATTTCTTTTTATTCTATTAATAAACCACAACTAAACATAACATAATATGCTAGTAGAGTTCATAAATTTCAGATCCTTTTTCTCTTTCCCTGTTTCAACTCTATTTTTCGCCCTCAATATAATATTATTTTATATTTAGGCATAAAACCACATCGATTTGGAGGTGAAAATAGGGTTCAAACAAAGAAAGTGGAAATAGAGAATTATTCTGAGGTTAATTCATGACATATCAATATAAATTATTAACTTCCAGCAAGACTTTGATTCCATACTTTTTTTAATAAACAGTTAAAATTACTGATTAAAAAGACATGAATTTGCAGTTCCAGTTACAGGCATTTAATACGTATAAACCAAAAACAGGAAGTGTCATACTAGTAATATATGCATTAGATAGCAAAAGTCTTAGGTTAAGAGTAGAAGGAACATTTTGGGTTAGGATTGTTACAATTAATTTCGCTGATCATGCAAGTATTCACATAGATGGCTCTGCAATCTGCATATATGAATAGAAAACAAAAGCCGTTCTACCTACAACATCCAATAAGCCATATCTGTCCTTCTCATTCTAGTTCTTGGAATATCGTGCAAGTTGACCTAATTTCACATAGCTAAGCAGCTTATGCTTGTTCAAGTTCATTCCTGTTTAATATATCTAGTGACAGATTTGTTTAGAGTCACTAATAACGTGATTACGTTTCCTTGTTCGACTTACATTGGAATATGTCCGATCGAAAGAAATCTCATCTCCCTCAGATCACGTGAAAAGGGTCCCAACAACGATACTTGGAGGTGGTGACTGGTGAAGAAAGTTCACCAATCACACTATTTAACAAAGCATAGCGATAACTATTTCGACTTCAAGAGAATGGTATTTTATAGTGCATGGAATCAGAGTCTGTGAATTGATAAAGAACAGTTCAACGAGAACAAGTACATGGAAGGAGTGAAAGCGAAGGAGTGGGGTAGACGCAGATCCCACGTGGTGAGCGTTCAGCGTACCAAATCCCACCAGTAGCCACCCAAAAATCTATATATTCTAATTTTCATACCCTTTTCTTATAATATATATATAAAGATAATCCCACTAATAACCATTAATAACGTGTATTACCCATAAAAAGAGTGTAAATAGTTGCAGCTTAGGTTATCTGCGCCACCCACTTCCCATCGTCCCATAAACTTTAGTAGAAGTGTCAACTTTCCTTCATTAGTAACTCTGAACAGATTATGGAAGCTCCGCCAATATAGTCTTCAGTAGTGGTGGACAAAACCTGTTAAGTTGTGTATAGAGAGGATCAATACCTCTTAATTAAGTAAAGCAAAGAGGTAAAGCAGCTTTCCATATATATCCCATAAACTTTCAGCTCACCAAATCACACCAATAGGACCAAAAACTACACGCCAAGAAAGTAGCATGCATTTCTACTCCTTCCCATATAACTCATGTCCACCACCCTTAACTAACCATTCATTTGCACTTACATGCATGACACTCGCATTTCATTGTAGCTAGTCATCCCACCAACACCATGATCGACCCCAGTACCAACCTTACTTCCCTTATCTCCTCCTCTTCCTCCTCATTTTCCAATGATCTCCTTTCCCGGCGGCTCTTCTTCCTGAGGGACATTCAAGTGTTGGAGCTTTTGGTTGCTACTTTTGTCTTCATAGCCATTCATTCTCTAAGGCAGGGAAAGAGGCACGGTCTACCCATATGGCCGGTACTGGGGATGTTGCCCTCCTTGATGGCTGCAGTCCGAACCAACACCTATGAATGGATTACCGATGTGCTTTGCCGTCAAAACGGTACTTTTAGGTTTAGAGGTCCATGGTTTAGTAGTCTCAATTGTGTGGTGACTGCGGATCCTGGAAACGTAGAGTATCTTCTCAAAACCAAGTTCTCTAATTTCCCAAAAGGCCAGTTCTTTCATAACACAGTTCACGATCTTCTAGGTGACGGAATATTTAGTGCAGATGATGAGATATGGCAAAGGCAAAGGAAGACTGCGAGCATTGAGTTTCATTCGGCCAAGTTCAGGCAATTAACCACAGAGTCATTGCTTGAACTTGTCCACGGAAGGCTCTTGACAGTCCTAGAAAATGCAGTCACCTACTCATTGTCCATTGATCTACAGGATATTCTGTTAAGGCTTACATTTGACAACGTTTGCATGATAGCATTTGGCGTTGATCCTGGGTGTCTAAGTCCAGGCTTACCTGAAATACCATTTGCCAAAGCTTTTGAGGATGCAACAGAGGCTACAGTGCTACGATTTATTTCCCCAACATGCATATGGAAAGCCATGAGGTATCTTGATTTGGGGACAGAAAAGAAGCTCAAGATATCGATACAGGGTGTGGACAAATTCGCAGAAGACGTGATCGATACGAGGAAAAAAGAACTGTCTTTGCAAACTGATGATTGTAAGAAGCAAAAATCAGATCTTTTGACAGTGTTTATGAAGTTAGAAGATGAGCAGGGACAGCCATTTTCAGACAAGTTTTTGAGAGATATATGCGTGAACTTCATCCTTGCTGGGAGAGATACATCTTCTGTGGCATTGAGTTGGTTTTTCTGGCTTCTTGATTCACATCCAACGGCAGAGGAGAAAATCCTTTGTGAAATATGCAGTATTATCAGAGATAGACGAGATTTAGACACTAAAGATAAAGAGCCCATGGTGTTTAGACCAGAGGAGATAAAGAAGATGGATTATCTGCAAGCTGCACTGTCTGAGGCCTTAAGGTTGTACCCTTCAGTTCCTGTGGATCACAAAGAGGTAATTAATCAATTTATATTAAGCAATTCATTTTTCCTTCAACGTTTAGAACTTATTTTATTTCTTAGGCATGTTTATTCATTTATCTCTAGTGCTCATAATCAATACAACACAACCCCTGAAGCCTCCACCATATCTCCATCTTATAAGATTCATGTCATCATTAGTCGGCTATTGGCTGGCTTGTAGGTTTCCAATGGTCAAGCTCTGCCATTCCGTTGAGCAATAGAAGCTTTGCCGTTATAAAAGTACATTTGGGGCAGTTTCTTGGTTACCTAACAGTATATATATATATATATGTCTTAGATGACCACAGAGTAAGCATGAAATGAAATTGAATTATTAAGAATAGAAATCGAGGTCCTAGAAACAGGTGAAGACTTGAATACAGGTCAAATCTCCTTGAAAGACTAATCCAATACTTAAAGCCCTCTTGGTTAGAGAGTCATGCTGATCATTGGTCAAGACTCATCGGAAGACTACTTCCTGTATTTATGAACTGGGGTAGCCAGTCATTTTTCTTCTATCTTTGTATAAGTGTGTGTGGTATAATTAGTTTAGTTAATTAAATTACGTGAAAATAGCATCAACTCGTCTTGATCAGAGCATCACGTGGATCAAACAAATTAAATGAGAAGTGATAACTTATTTGAATTTTTAATTTCTGATGTTGTAGGTTGTTGAGGATGACATGTTCCCAGATGGGACAGAACTGAAGAAAGGAACAAAAGTGATATATGCAATGTATGCAATGGGAAGAATGAAGGAAATATGGGGTGAAGACTGCAGGGAGTTCAAGCCAGAAAGATGGCTAAGAGACGGTCGATTCATGAGCGAATCAGCCTACAAGTTCACAGCTTTTAATGGTGGTCCTCGACTGTGTTTAGGAAAAGACTTTGCATACTATCAAATGAAGTTTGTTGCAGCCTCTATACTTTACCGTTACCATGTGAATGTGGTGAAAGATCATCCTGTGATGCCCAAGCTCGCTTTGACGATGTACATGAAGCATGGTCTCAAGGTCAATCTTCTCAGTCGTCACAAGTCTGAACTCGACAAGCATTTCTAAATCCACTAATTATGTCATAAAACACACATGTTGGTGACCAATCCTGAAATGTATGTTTCCCTTCTTCTTCTTTTTACATTTCTTACAGAAAAACATTATTATACTTATTGCACGACACACATGACTATGAATTAAGGAAAGTGAAACTAAGGTTGCATCTAGTTTAGGAGGGCAGGGTCTGTTTGATATTTGATTGGATGCTACTAACTGACGGTGTAGATTTAATTATAAGTTGTGGTTTTTTCTTTTTGTTGATGCATATCAATAATGTATTAAGTTTACAGAAGTAACAGAACAGAAGTATATGTTTTTCCTTTCTTTCTCTAGACCAGACCATTGATGTTTGTTAAAATGCTAGCAAGTTTGATTCGTCTAAACATCTCTCAAATGCTACATAGAATTTATAAAGCGTGAAGAGAGAGAGCAGCAATGTATGTACCGTGTTCATAAGCAACTAGTAGAACCCAGTACTCATCATCAAAGTACAAAACCTAAGACGACCTTATTGATTCATTCCAAACCTTTTCTTCTTCTTCTTCTTCTTCTTCTCTCGCTGTCTTTCTTGCGTGAAGAACCGCCCGCCACAAGGGGATCGACAGCACCAAAATTCAATTGCGAGTAAGAAAAATCAGACCCATGACTCCATGAGCCGATTTAAGTCTAACAAGGATCCATAAATGGGGTCCATGAAGCTGGCTTGGTCTGACTAGAGTCTAATGTTGTCTATTGGCCTTGGCATAATAAGTATGTCAAACAGCCTATCTGCAAGAGAAGAAAACAAAAAATTAAAAAACTTCCCTTCACGTTGTCAATTCCTATTCACAGTCAAAAGACTCAAAACCCAATCAGTACATGTCAAGACAAAAGCGAGCAAAACAGCAATTACGGAACAAGATTACGGAAGAATAATAAAAATAACTCCTTTTTTCTGTGGCAAGCAAGCAACCCATGTACCCAACCCACAGGTGTTGCCGAGTTCCAAAGTTGACAACTTTTTCCTGGATTCTATAACCACGAAGCTACCTGAGCCAGTCCTTACCAGGTTCCATCTTCTGCCTCTCATATATGATATGGTATCGAAGAGGAATGATAAAAGTACGGTGATTTCAGGGATATGACGAGCATTACGCACTGTAACTGGTCCATTGGAGTTCATAAGCGTCATCACGTTGGAAGATTTATCAAAGGATCGATTTTCTCCAACGCCCAATTTCTCTCCGGAATCAGTGGTAACGGCCTTAGTACTAGCAGCTACCACTTCATTGCCAGGAAGGGTAGACCAGTTTTTTCTAGTGTAGTGGATGATGGAAATGACCCAGATGACTCAGAAGATGATGTGAGCGAGAAGAATACTTCCCAAGGTGAATCTGGAGGGGTACGTTTGAACTTTCGACTGTTATTTGCATTTCAAGTCTTTTCCTCGCGGTAGTGTTCAAAACTGGTTATTTAGGATTCTCTTTCTTTCTACTCATGGCTCTCCTTTTATTTTGCAAATTGTATTTTAACATTTTCTTGGACGCCAAAAATTATCTCTTAAATTCGGCCAATAGCTATGACGTCTTCATTTCAAACCTTTCAGGTTGACAGTGAATTGATAAGACAGAATCTTGAAAGAATTGCTGGTTCTGATGATTCCACCTTCAGTGGGATGGACCTTGCAACTCTTATTAGGAACAAGTATGGAAGATCTTACGATGTTCAGCTGATAAAAAAGGTATGACTCGTGCTTACAGGGAAGTAATGTGCAAGAGTAATTTGAGTTGCGACAGCTTTTTAATTCAGTAAAATAGGGAAATTATGTTATGCAAATGTCATCGACGTTATTGTTACGGGATTTGTCTCCAGAAGAGAAGTACAAGTTGCGATTGTATCTCGTTTATGGGACAAAACTCCATATACGGAAATGATATGAATTCATTTAACCGGAAATATATAGTCTTTGAGGCATCATTACAGAGCTAGAATTGCTTTTGAAATCACCAAATTGGATAGTACTGGCCATTTTAGACTTTATAGCGAGGTTCCTTTACAACTATGCAGGATGTTTCATGTTTGTCATAGTGAATGTAACAGTTTTGTTCACCATTATATCACGTTCTCCAATTTTCTCAATTGAAGTTCTTTTATCATATGATTTTTCGTTTCACTCATTGTTGTGATTGCCTTGATGTAGGAATTTATGGGTAGAAGTCTCCTTGCTCTGAATGTTATGTGGAAGTACAGGGAACAGGTAAGAGGACTTTTGAGCTACTAATTATTCATAATGTGCAGAAGAAAACTCCACATCAAATACGAGGCACTGGCAAGTTTAAGAATTATGATAGTATTAGACTCTACTAGGGGCCCTGAATGAAGCAATGTATGTTCTTTTACATTCAGTGGTTGTTGCATATGTTTGTTTGGATGAAACTCAGTTTCTAATTCATTTCTTTGCATAAATAGCACATTACCTCTTGGGAAGAGGAATTCATTACTTTGCCAGTGTGAACAAAATGCTAAATACATGACTTTTCAACCTTACTTAACCGGTTACTATAGAACAAAAAGGTAATAAATGACTAAATAAAACTACTCTACATCTTCCATTACTGTCATGTATCTATATCTACACTAATTGAGATAAATATGTTATTCACTCATTGATTGAGGTATGAGTTCCAGGATTCAGTGCTTATAATCTTTTGAAGTTTTATGCTGACGCTTGAACATTAAATTCTTATGAATGTAAAGTGCAAGCAGATTACTGGAAACATGGCCTTGCTTTTGTAAATTCAAATTTTCAAACATGACCTTCCTTCAGCGGGTGTTAATCAATGTGTTGATCTTCTACGTTGCGTTAATTGATGCATCTTCTGGTTTGTGACTGCATGCCTTTCACTTGGTTATTGGGTATCCTTGAAAGTGAGGTTTAGTATGGAGTCGATAGATAAAGTAGCATGTGGATAAGAGTATTTGTTCTATAATACAGCATGAGATACTTGGGAATTAACTTTCTGTTATCCATTAGAGATCTTTACTATAAGCTCTTCAATCTTGAGTTTGCATGTGATGACTGTTTCTCTGCTGGATAGATAATTGATTTCAAGAAGTTTGCTTTATATGAGAGAAGAGCATGCTTGGCTTTCATCAATTTGAGTTGTCATAAACTCCTCATGCAAATGTATTACCCAGCTACACCTTTTAATTTTTGACATATCTCACATGTTATATAGAACTCCACATCATGCATATTCTAGGTTTATGGAAATTTGGTTGTTTTCTTTCTTAATGATGTCTTTGTTGGTTGTTCCTTTTTGGTTTAATACCTTCTTTCTTGGTCCTTTTTTAGAGATCTTTTCCACTGACTGAAGAAGAGTACCTCTTGAGGCTTGATGATGTTGCAAACACGTTGAAATGCTGGGGAGCTGTCTCACATATTCGAAACAGTTTAGCGAAGGTGAAAGAGCGGCCACGAATAGGGAAGGTAAATTGATTCTGTAATGGTTGCTTATATTTTGGATAATTTACTCAAGATCTTACGTTTTTGCAGTATTAATTCTCAACTAAAGGAAAACTGGCTAGTATAAGATTAGTTGAAGCTCCTCTATAACTTGTGGGATTGAATGGCATAATAGTTGATACATCTCTGAGTACATGAGATCCTTTGCAAATCATCACATAACATAATCCACATCACACCATTTACTACAGGCAGTAAGCATTTTTATAGACATGGATGAGTCAGGAGGCCGAGCGAATGAATGGATTTACAAGTAGATCACAAGGTAGCAAGAATTTGGAAGTCCTCTGTTCGAGTTTGTGAAGATAGATATAACAATTTCCCAGTTACTAAGGTTCCACTTGGTTAATTCCTAGAAGCTTTTGTTCATGTGGAGTATGGCAGAGAAGTTCAACATTTACTGGTTCATTTTGTCAGGTTGTCAAGTGTTTGGCACACAACCTAACAGCATGTAAAATGACACTTAAGGATGCGTGCAAATATTATAGTTCTTTTGTACACGTAGTCTCCAAGATTCCTCTCCAAAGCTTTTGTTTCTGTATATGAAAGGTTGTGTTTATTGGATAAAACTGGTCGTGATTCTTGCACTTTGAGTAATGCAAAAAGAATAGACCTCAAGCTCTTCCAGCAATTATGGACACTTTTGAGTAATCAGGAGTAGGAGGTCCAAAGGGATCATGCAGCAAAGAATGATTTCAATTAAAATCTAAACAGTTGGTAGCAATATTAACTAAGATCGAACTATTTGGTTTTTAAAATTGATATGTTAGAAATCTGAGTTATTAGAAGCAAAGAACTGACCAATGCTTGAACTGGAGCTATGCATGTCAGCAGGTTTTAATTTGTATTTTCTCGTAGATATTCTTGATATGATGTACCAACAAGAAGATATATTAAAGAGTGGCTACAAGACTACAACAGATGGTATTTCAGATTCACACCAGTTCTCTTACACACGATACCAAGACCCCTGCTTTCACCAACAAAAGACGGAAGGAACTAATATACTGGTATAGCCCATTTCACTTGCATTCTCACAATATATTACAGAAGCAGAAGCATTCTCAGTACACTTTTTTTATTTTTTGGGTAAATCAGAAAATTTAATAAATGAGCAAAAGAATATATACAAAAAGGTCAAAGTCTAAGCCACCTAAGCTCAACCAGCTAAAGAATTAGCCTGAAACAGGAGAAGAGAGGAAAACAACAAGCAAAAGGGAAGCTACCAAAGTCCACAAAGTAGACAAACAGCAAGAAAAACAACCAGAAACTATCATACATGACCCAAGGAGAAGCCAATCCAAACATGGAAATTACATCCCGTAGTCAGCCAACCGTAGAGAACTGATACAACCAAACACAATGAAGGCCCTAAAATGACCTAAAAACTTCCGCCGAGAAATAGTTGTGGAGCTCCACTAAACAGAGGAACTCTACAGCAGTAACCTGGAGAAAAACTGAGCAAGTAACCTGTAAAGAAAGAAAGTACAAAGATAAATTACTTCTTCTCGGTGTATAGGCTAAGTTGTTCCCTAACGTGGGAGATTACGCCAGTACACTATTAGTAGCATTACAACCAATATTCATAGCAATAACCAGTGACGTAGCTACATGGAGGGCCCCCCAAAATTTTAAAAAATTAAATATTATATATATATATATACATATATGATGATGAAGTTATCTGAGGGCTAGCAGTATATTGAGCCCTCCAAAATTTTAAAAATTTAAATATTTGGACCCTCCTATTATAAATTTCTGACTCCGTCACTGGTAATAACACCTTCCTCGTGACCTTCATCAATAACCCAAACAGTTGAATCTTCACCAGCAATGTTTTCTTCCTTATTAATAGAATAATCAATAATGAGCACAAACAGTTGCAACTTCACCACAAGGTTTGCTTCCTTATTAATAGCATAATTTGTAGGTTCATAGCCTCCTTTATTAGTTGCATAAACACTTAAAACTTCATCACTTATATTTATATACTTATCAACACACCTTAGTAACACCATTAGTAGAATAATTAGTAACTTCACCACTACCTCCATTAGTAGCACAAGTAGCTGTAACTTCACCACCAATATTTATATGCTCATTA
>JAOQMQ010000194.1:6276179-6294407 GCA_027563845.1 Erythroxylum subrotundum
AATCATTTCTTCCTCTTAACCAACCATCATAATTATAATGATAATATCCATTCTCATTCCTCACTATATTCATTCTCGTTCTTATTACTATTTTCCAATACAAATCAACTGCCCTTAATTGTAGTATTATATTAAAAGCCAATCATTTTGACGTAATTGGAAAGACTACTGCATTAATTCATACACTTGAGAAGAATCAGATACATCAAGATAACTTCTTTTTACGCATCCCAGACTTGCCTTTGTTGTTCCATAATGCACAAAGTGTGACATCAGATTATCTCATTGAATTTATGAGCCAAGATTTAACCGCTGCATCTTCAACGTCCCATTCATGGTAGCTTGAATCACCTTCTGAAGGTTGAACCTTTTTTCCATTAATATAAGCCATTTTTTTCTGCCGACTCGATAGTTAAAGGTCATCCAATTTAATAACGGATGAGGGTGTAATTTTTTTTCTGGTGTTGCAATCGACTGCCTCTGTGAACGCAATACTGTTGATGGGGAAGAGCAAAATGGCCCATGCACAGAAAATTCTCATTCAATCAGTTCTTTGATACATTTATAAGAGTTTAAAATTAGTGGCCAAATGAGCTTGATACCACTAGTTCTACAAAGAAAAACTCCGAAAGAAAAACTACCCATTGTTCTATTCAGATATATGATTAACTCAAAAAAAGCTTCCCATTAGACAAACCACAAGCATGTCAGGGGGAGGGTTTTCATACCATTCTACGAGAACATAACACCAATTTTCTTAGCAAAATCGTCCGCCTCTTCATCGTCTACATCTTCATCATCTACATTGGCATTTTCACCTTCTTCAGCATCCACATTCTCGCCCTCTTCATCATAGTTGTAGTCCCCTTCGTCTTGCTCATATTCATAATCTCCATCTCTCTGATCGTCACCATTGTAATCAGGGTCTTCAGTTAAATTATCAACAGCCCGCTCATCCCCGCTCTCAAGCTCATTTAGCTTGGGTAATTGAGAAGATTGGTCCATCCGTTCTGCAGCAGACTCTCCCTTGTCTCCCTGGCTTTTATCTCCATCCTTTGCACCCAGAAGAAAACCAGACTGATTTTTTGCATCAGCATCATTATTGAAGCAACAAGTCAAATCTTCCTCTCCCTCACTTTGCTTATTGCTGTGCTTATTTGCAGAAATTGCTTTGCCAGCAGAAGCAGCTGCTTCAGCTTCTTTTTTTCTCTTAAGAATCTCACTCAGAGGCATTGGCCCTTCAAATGACGGGTCACCTTCAGATGGTACAAAATCTTCCAAATGTTTCCGCTTTCCCAGTAATTTTTGTGTCCTGCCATCTGGATGCTTTGAGACTTTCAGCTCAGCAAGACTTTTCGGGCCAGTAAAATCAATGCTTTTCTGGTCCATAATTTCTCTTCTCAACTGGGGACGTCTAAAATTTCTCCCTTCGTTATTGTAATCTTCTTCTACTCTAGATTTTATTCTATCACGAAGCCTCCCTTGGTGGGAGGAGAGTTGTGAACCACCTGATGATAATCTGCCCCAATTCCTACCCTTCTCCACTTCATCACCGTCACTATTGAGAGATCTTCCAGGGAGCTTTATTCGACCTTGAAGACGACTACGAATGGAGCTCTCACGTGAGGATACATGAGAATCTCTTCTTGAGGAAACCCGAAAACCTCTCCCCTCAACATGGTCAATAGAAACTGTATCTTGACTGACAACTGACCTCAACCCATTACTGACTCTACGTAATTTTGATAACCGATAACGCAGATCTGATTCGTCAATCTGTTCAGGGCTATTAGCTTTCCCATAGCCTCTCCTTTTCAAATGTGCTGGGCCCCCCAGCATTCTCTCTGATGAAGCCCTATTCTTTCCCCAAGCATCCTGCCCTTGCATGTGCTCAAAGGAGTCATAGCCTCGTGGACCGTGATATGTTTCTTGGTCAATATTAGACATAGGGCCATAATCATCTATTTGACCAAGCTCATATTCATCAACAGAGTTCAAGTTCCTTCCTTCAGCATCTTCACCATGATAGTAATCAGAATCTCTCAATTCATCATCCACGAGTACATCAAATCCAGGAGAGGACTCCCTCAATAAGTCATCATAATCCTTACCATTCTGGAAACTTTGGTCATCAGCTACCTCTGCTGGATGCAAACGGTTGGAACGACTTGGATTTCCATGAACAATTTGATTAATCATAGCTTTGTATCTAGGGACCTCATCATCCACTAGGTTAGGTTGCAATGAGTTTCTCTCAACATCCATATTAGTTCTAGGTGGAGCAACTCCAGCTGTTGATGCAGTTTTAGCTTCTAGAGGCAAATCAACTGCCTTTGAGAGCATATTCTTTTCCTGAGTGAATTTTTGAAGGCCACCAAAACCCTTGCCTTTAATCTGGACTTCAGAACTAGAAGCAGCAGCATTTGTTTGTGAAACTTTATTGCCAGAAGTATTTGGTCCATGTGAAAAAGCACATCTGTCACCTTTTAAGCAAAGCCCCTTCTGGAAGAAAATGCAAGGGACTGCATGTTTGGCTGAATTATAAGGAGTATGTGTAGCAGGTGCCGCTACAGTTTGCGATGGAGGTAAAGATGATCCAACAGGTGCTGCTGCTTGGGATCCAAACAAGCTATCAAGAGGCTGCAAAGAAATCAGATTTTTTATCTCCAAGATTCTACAGACCGTTTCATGATTATAAAAAAATATATATATGTACTTTTCAAACTGATGAACATATCAGTAAAAAAAGAAATTCCAAGAAAATAAGAAAAAGGAAGAAACTTACTGGATGGCGGAACCCACACTTCGGATTCAAGCAATTTCCATTCAACCAAAAATAGCAATCCCTAGGATTAACCCGGGCATATTCACTGTGGCGATACTCACATTCACTTCCCTGTTCAAACGATAGACAAACAGTCTTTTAAAAGTTAAAAAAGAGAAGGTAATAAATGCAAAAATCCAGTTTGGCCAACCACATGATCGGTTAAATAAAAAACTTATGAGGAAAAATGCTCTCTTTTTCACGGGTCTAAAGAGATGGTTAACCACTTGGAAAATGAGGCACATATATACATTCTGCAGACCAGTGTTGCATGTATGTATCTTAAAAATTAATGAATAAAAAAGAAAAATGAAAATTAGAAAGATTTCATTGTATATATTAAAAATGTACTTGGTGTATATATTAAAAATACAAAAATATTGAAAATTAGAAAGATAACTGAAAAAATGCTTTTGGTAGAAAACTATAACAGATGAGACATGGCACGGCATATCGTATATTCTGGTTACAGGATTATATAACATCTATATTCGGTAAGCCCTTGTAACATAGAGTTGATAACAGTTCTTGAAAACAATATTTGTGGATTTGATTTACTTCGGTTTGTAAGTTTGAAAGAAAAAGAATACACTTCCTCAGAAATCCCCCAGCCATGGTGTACAAACCCCTCCCATGGTTTAATTTAGTTCCATTGCTTTTCATCCGATAGTTACTGGTGATTAGATTACAAATAATACTCATAAACCTAGTTTAAAATCCACATTATACTTAATAGCATATGCCTTCACAAACTCTAATTGTTGATGACGATCGGCGAAAACACGACCATAATAAAACAACACTAAAAGATGATAAGCCATGAAAACCCTAGAGCCACTAAAAGACGACATACCAAAAAAAGAGCAACGTAACATGCAGATTCACTAAAACCTGTATCCAAATTGGACCAACCAAAACCCAAATCTGAAACCCCAACTAGACAAGTGTTCCCAAAAACCCCAGAGAAATAAATCAGCATGGTTTCGGACTTCAAAGATTAATTCTTCTAGATAATCATGAAAAGAAAAAAGAAGAGAAAGACTGAACCTTTTTGCAGGTTAAAGGAGAAGCAAGAAAGTAAACACAATCAGTGTTCCTTTTCAATGCTTCTTCCTCGGAAGAAAGCGTCGTCACCGTCGCTGCCGGTGGTTGCTGTCGCTGAGTCGTCGCCGCCATGGTCGCTGAAACTTCCGGCAACAACAGATCCAATTGACCACCCGCAAATCAGATCCAATTCCAGAAGAATTTGTATGTGAGAAGAGACAAAAGATAGTTGCAAGTGACGGATCAAAACTTAGCCTATGAATATATAGTTTGAGAGTGTGTGTGTGTGGGCGCGTAAGTATTATCCTTTCTGAAAGAGGATTTTATAGAGAGAGAAAGAGATCAGAAGTTAGTGAAGAGGAGAGAGAGAGAGGGAAGAGGGGGGTAAAGCTCCTTTCCTTTTGAGCTCAAGGTTCTCTGAAATTCCTGATTTGAATTTGTATCGTGTTTCTGAAATAAAAGGGATAAACCAACTTTTATTAACCAATGATTAATAATTATTATATTATGGTAATAATTTTCTTGTTAATAAAAATGAAAACAAAAATATGTGATAATCAAATTTGTGAAATTTATTTCATTAAATATTTACCAAAAAAATTTATTTCATTAAACATAAGTTTTAGCTTTGATTAAAAAAAATTCAAACTTTATTCAATTTTTTTAATTTTAGCTTGAATTTAAAAAAGTGACAATTAAATATTAAAACTTTCAAATTTTTTTAATTATAGCCCAATATTCATATTTTTGTTAATATTGTTGACATGGCCTATCAAATAAGACAAAAAACCTAGACACTTATATATGTCATACTTAATTAAATTTAACTCAACTATATCGTTTTGGGGTTAAAATTTTTAAATCAAACTTTGTCCCGTCGGTGCAATACAACAATGATACTTAATCACACTAGTGCGAAATGACAACAACACAGTTTTTTTTTTTTTTTTTTGAATAACAACAACACAGTTTTTAACAATTTGAATGAAAGAACCTATTTAAGGGTTTCAACGTAGTTTAATTAAACTTAATTAAGTATGATGTGTATAAGTGTTTATGATTTCTATCTTATGTGGTAAATCACGTCAGTACCGTTAACAAAAATACTAAAGTCGGGCAAAAATTAAAAAAATTTGAAAATTTGAGTATTTAATTGCCACTTTTTAAGTTTAGGATGAAATTGTAAAATTGAGTAAAGTTTGAGATTCTTTTTTATAATTAACCCTAAGTTTTAATAATAAGTTATTAAGTTTATCAATTAACATTATATGTTTTCTATTCGATACATAACGTCTTAAATTTGGTTCAGATTTAATTATTTAAAATTATTATAATTGAATATGGTGAAAGGGTTCAAATTAATTTAATTAATTTGGAAATGTTGAGGCTAAAACATGCAAATGTCAAAGAACATGAATCAGGAAAAGCTTCAAGTTAACATAGCAATTGTCAAAAGTTAAACATCACCTGTAGGAGATATGAAGCTTAACAGCTATGGGAGAGATGAAAATGCTCGTATGTAAATAGTACATCATTAACTCAAGAATGTTAAACATCTGAAAACAAGTGAAGTCACATGTAGCTTTCTCATTCTGGTTCTTTTGGTCTTAGGAGCAGCAACCACAGCAGGAAAACGAATAAGCCATGCGTCCATTTTTTCTGATATAGTCTGCTTGTTGCTCTGCTTTTGCAGCATGCCGGTTTCTGTTGGCTTCTGCAGCTGCTCGCTTCTCTTCTGCCTTGTGCCTCACTGATGCTAGTTTGTTCATAATCCTATCATGGGCCTCCGCTCTCATCCTTTCAACCTCCACCTGCGAGGCAGCAGAAGTCATTCAGCATTTTAACCCATAATCCATTGTTAAAATCTGTCTAATAGTCTCGAACTCGGATATCGAAAAACAGTAGGAATGCCATAGAAAGATGTTGTCCAGGCTAAAAGTTTTGGAATGTAGAAATCAAAACACATGTTCATCACAATGCCCTGGGGAAACTTTTAATCTTATGAAAATTAAAAAACAAAAAAGAGGATAATAGTTGGTTCTTGGCCTAATTCTTGAAGCATAAATCAAGAGCAAAGAATTATCATCGTTACACCAGTAAACGATTAATGACAACAATTTAAAGTACCTCAATTTTTCTCATCTCAGCCTCTGTTTTGGCTTTTTGATGATTTTCCCACGCTTGAATTTTCATCTCTTCACGTTTGAACCTGAAATAAAGCAATCATAATCACCAATTCAGTTTTTGGAAAACCAGCAAGCAGGTGCTGGTGTCCGTCCAGCATAATAGTCTCTTAAGTGTTATACCCCCAGGTAATCCATATTTTTTCTCTGGTCAATCAAACATGTTATTAGTCCAACCAGAAGTATTACTAGCAAGGCATAGGCGTAGTTCATATTTGGATAAGAAATATACATCAAAACCCTTTAGTAACTAGCAAAACATATAATGTATGGAATAGAAATGAAGAGGGAAAAGAACAATGCACTAATTCAAATTAATTAATCAGTGCTTAGAACATAGTACCTTGCTAAATACTTAGCCTTCTCTGCCTCCGCCCATGCTGCAGCACGCATTTCAATCACACTTTTAGTTGGTTGTTCTGTGGCTACAGTTCTCAAAGAGGTAGATGAATCTTTATCGTCCTCCTCTTTACTAGCCCACGCAGCAACATTAAGCTTACCCAGCTGTGTCCCCAGAACCATTATTTCTCTCCTAGTTTCCATTTGCAGCTCTCTTTTGGATAACTCATTTTTAGGACCAAGATGATTATTGAGAGCATTTGTTGGAAATGAAGATTGTACAGCTCTGTCAGGACTTGACGGTCGAGATGAAGTTGGACTACGAATTGGTGTTGATGCCCTTACTGGAGTTGCTGTCCTGGATGGTTCTTGACTAGCAGTAGGAGTCATTTCTGTACCCATATCTCTCAATGAAACCGATCTTGCGGTTGAGGGAGGTGGAATAAATGTACTTGCACTATGCATTGTCAAAGATGAATTATGTTGGCTATGATTGACTGCAAGAAAAGTTGAACAATTAATATGTACTGAATATTTCTAAAGTTGTTCAACCTTCATTCTGAAGTACAGAAACCTTATTTTGTCAATAACAAAACCCAACCAGCCTTTAACAGCCATGTTAGAAAGCTTCCACTAAAATTGTGCCCCTGAAACATAACAATAAATCCTAATTTTGAATTTTGTACGTAAAATGCTAAGCTTGCTTGCCTAAGCAATTAGCTCTTTCACATGACATTCACTCAAATTCTATCAGTACCAAGCAGCGCTATAAACACAGCTGCATCATGTAAGCAGGTTCAAGTTAGAAAACCTGAAAAACAGTCTTTTAAACTATCTGTAAGAAGCCAAATATAATGAGGCCAATTTTCCTGAACAACATAGAAAATGTTTGATCTATCATCTGCCTACAACCTTCTAGGTATAAAAATACTGTTTATATAAGAATTCGCTCCAAGGAATATATCAATGATTGTTTATGTTGGATGATCAACACCCCTACAAAATGTGATGAAATCACAGGGTTCAGCACAAACCAAGAGATAATTACAAAAAAACTAAATAATTGACACCATGAAGAAGATTTGATCTTTCCTGCCCTCTGTCATAAAGGCATAGTGACTTTACCATTAAGAGGTTATGTTAGGAAAAACACTCCAATGTAAAGTGTATATAGCACAACGAAGCTGATACTAATAAATAAAACCTTCCTCTTACAGTCATAAGCTATTGAAACAAGAAATCACAAAGAGAAACTCCTAACTTTTCTGCTCTCATCTATATCACATGTTCAACTTTCAGAAGAATAAAGAAAGCAATGATTATTTCCACTTCCACATTTTCATTTCTAGTGTACCAAGGATAGTCAGTTACATTGTTTTGAGACCAAAAATAGTCAAAGGAACACAGCATGAGACATAATCTAATCACACACTTAAAATACACTAATAATTTGATTGCATAAGTAAGGTATAATCATCCTATGAAGCATAGTTGATCAAAAACAGGAAACAGAATCAATTGCTTTAGAAACTATTAGATTTGAAACTGAAGTTATCTTATGGATCAAGATTTTAATCACTTGCTGACTCACCAACAGAATTCTCTATCATAAGCACAGGCTTGCCATATGATTCTGCAATTGGGTGTGAATTAGACTCCCAGCCAACATCTCTGTTCGTCCCAATTTCTTTCTTAGCTTGACTGGCATTAACCCATTTTGTATCTGATTCTTCAAAAGCAACATATTTATGTTCAGGAACTTCAACATCCATGTTGGCGGAAGCTTGTCGATTTAAATAACCAGTAGTCTTCTTCCTTGATCCAATTCCCTGACTACCCAACAGATGCATTTGTCCAGTCTTTGGATGATGCCAATTGGGGCTTGCTATCCATTTGTGAGCGTCATCCCATTTGGATGGCGCCCCTTTTGAGAATGGTGCAAAAGGCAGTCTTTGTGGGGCCAGCTCTGTCGACTGAAACTCAGAAATTCAGGATAGAGTAGTAGTATCATGCTTACTGTTGGAATTTAACAAATCTTACTAAGACCTAATTCTTGATTTTTCAAAATGATCTTTAACTACAACCGCTAACCATTTGTTCCATGGTTTCCACTGATGTTGAAGTGAAGCATTCAGGAAGAACAGTATCAACATCTACATCTTTGCAATTGCCAGAGCTATCACCTCCTGCAGAAATTTCCAGTCAGTACATTGGCTAACATGACAGAAGTAACACGACATGTACATTAAACTTCACTTAATAGTTCACAGGAATCCGTAACCACCCAAAATTTTGGAAACGCTTTCAGAAATGAAAGTTTGGGGTTCAAACTTCAAAGTATTCTTTTCTTAGTAGTCTTTGGCTTGGGTAAATCTTGTGAAAGGCCAAGGCTTCAGCAGTAAAGGTTACTCCAGTTGGCCAAGCTGTTTAAGTTGGCATAATTTTGCAATATGATCAAATCGGCCTCGTTGTCCCTTAGTTTCTTTCTGATCCATCCATGTTACTCTGATCCATCCATGTTACATGTCCCATACAATAAAGGCATTAAGCGAGGGCGAGTTTCCAGTTGGGATGAAAACTTGCGACAAAGGACGATTTTCAAAACTAGGAACGCATTAATAGAATAGACAAATTTGGAACATCTAGATTTGAGAGATTATATAGGACGGTGAATCAACAAAATGCTTTAAAAGCAGTAACAAGCCACAAACATATTAAGGACAGAAGCAACAAGATAAAGGAAAAATGGGATACGTACATCAATACATACCGGTTTCATCAAGGTCAGTGGGCCGAGAGGTCAAGGAGCAGACAGATTCAACTTCTTCTTCGTTGGACTTCTTTTCCACTTTTAAAAGGATGTTTCTCAGCTTTCCTGGTGACAATCCTCCACCCTGTTCTAGGAATCAAATTTAGTTACATTTGTGAAACATTCATAAATCTTAAACAATGCTTCTACTTTTAGCAGATCAGAATGAACAGGTGTTTTTTCTAAGCGAACTTGAGCACTAAAGCGGACACATTGAGTAAAGAGAAAGTAAAGAAAACCATCAAAAGATGGACCAAGAATTGACGATTTAATCGAAGAAAAAAGATAAAGATGAAGATGAAGATGGAAAGCTAGTACCTGGGACTTTTCGATTCTTTCGTAATCCATTGAAAGTAAGCTAGTGATGGTATTGGTTTCTGTAGGCATATACTCACTTAACAAAAACAATAAAAGTGAAATGGTCAGAGCACATTGTAACCCAGTTGTCGCTGATACTCAAGCTCTGTATTTTGCAGGTGGCAGTGTATCGGTACCTTCAATGTCTAGCGAAGCAGTGACTGAAATCAAAAAGAGTATGTTAGCGGACAAAACATCGGAACGGTAACTGAGCCATCACATCGGATGTCTCATGTCTGTTTCATGTCGGACACTCGGTCTCGGACTACTTTCTCAAAATATGTAAAATACTAATTTAGCCATTAAACCAGTTTAATTTGATAAACCTTTCGTTAGTTTGGACTTTGGAGATCCATCTTGTTTTTAACCAATCTTTTAAGAATGGGATTGAAAATTAGTTTAAGATTTGTTAAATTATAATATTTAGTTAAAGATTGAATAAAATTAAAATTTTAAGATACAATTACACGAAAATGTTCTAATAAATTAATTCTAATAAGAGTTATAAAATAAATCAAACAAAAAAATTAAAAATCAAAACAAAAAGTAAATTAATTCAAGATTTTCATACTAATGAATGATAATTTATATATATAAGTAAAATTATCAGTTTTAAAAAAAAATTTGATTGAAATACAATTTATATGTAAAAATTGTAAATAAAAAATAAAGTACTAAATATTCTTTTTTCAATTTGGAATATATTAATCATTAAAAATAAAAATTAATACTTTTTATATTTAAATTACTTATTCGTCCATTTAATATTAATAAATAATTTAATTTTTCAAAATCAGAAATTTGGAAGACAATTTCTTTAAATTATTTGAAATTTAAAATTTAAAGTTTAACTTATTAAAACATGTTCTTACATTATTCATTTTATGGCAACTTATTCATAATTAAGCTTATTCATTTTTGCATGGCTTTTAAAGTTATTTGATTTTTCAAACATTAACTTAATTTTCAATTATATTGTTGATATTATTTAAAGCATGGTTTTGCAAACAATTATTACTAGTATCATTTTTAGCCATAAGAATAAATTATTTATTAACATATTAATTAAAAATATCAATAAAATGTTTAATTTTTTAATTAACAATGTTTACTTGACGAATCATATAAGTATAGCTAATAGGAACTTATCCTTTACAGTTTTGGCATTTAACTCCTAATTAACGCATAATCTCCATGACCTATCGTGCTTAGGAATAAGCAACAAAGCATAGTAGAATGGCAATCTACTTGGCTTGATGATACCATATGTCAACATATCATCACTTTGTCATTCGATCTCATCTTTATACTAGTGAGGATATCTATAAAGTCTAACTATTACCGGTAATGTTCTTAAAATCGGACCGGTCATCAAATCGGAGGTCTTACTGATCACCGGTTTGACCGATTCGACCGGTTCAACCACCGGTCGAACCGGTGTGACGTCATAATTATGCAATAATTATATTTAATTATATATAATATTAATAATATTAAAAAATAAAAAAATAAAAAAAAATTGATGGATCAGTGGTCGGACCGGTTCGGTTTTGACTGGTCCGACCGGTCAATTTATCGATTTTGACCGGTTCAGACTGGTCCAATTGAAGTCTGGTTTTATAGCTTAAACCGGACCGGCTGGTCCGGTCCGGGTTTGAAAACACAGATTACTGGTGTTAAGCTTGAGAGGAGTGAAATCTGGTGGTCACATTCATGGGTAGGGAGTAGCTCTGTCGGTTTGCTAAATAAGTCAGAGAACGCAACCAATAACTTCTCTAACTCAACAGAGGGTGGAAAGGACTCTTGAATGTGATGAGCTCTTACCTCCTTATCCAAACTTTGTCCCTGCCATTTAACTCAGTTCCTTCTAAAGTCAAAGCTCATTGTTAAATCAGCAAAATCCCATACAATTATCCCCAAAGTATGCAACTGTTTAACCACCAAAACAACATCACCCCCTCTAAGGGAATAACATATAAATTAGTAGAAAATATGTCATTATTAACCTGAAATGAGACGATCTCACACATGTTAAAACTATGAACCTTCTCCTAGTTAGTTCCTGGTACTTGTAACCTTGGCTTGTGAATGATGGAGAGACCAAGTTGTCTTACAACAACAATAGTAATAAAGTTGTGGGTGCTCTCACAGTCGATCAGTACCCACATTGGTCTTCCCTCCACCATCACTTCTAGTTGCATAGTTTGTGACTATACCATTGCTCTTATCTACTTTAAGTTATCCAATTCGCTTAGGGGATGAGGCCTACAAGAGGACCAAAACTCAGGTAGCACTACTTCATTCCCATTCTAAGATTCAAGATTCCTTCTTTTTCTAATAGTAATCACAACCTAAATAATCTGCTAAGACTGAAAGCAAAATGCAAAAGTAAAAACACTATTCAGGGATAAAACTCAACGTTCCTGCAACAAAAGGCCTTCCAAGAGCAAAATTTAAAGTATACACTCAAGTGAACAAGACCACATTGTCTTAAACAAAGTTGGTTTACAAAAGCTCAATACAAAAACACCAAGACTGGAGTTGAACTTAAAGAAAAAGTAACACGGAATTCACTCTTCCACTCGGATTTTTGAACGTGATCAATTGACATGTTTGGATTTTCAGAGAGCATGACTTGTTCTCGAGCTCTATGTAGAGTTGACCACATCTTGATGATGCAGTCAGGTATACCTATCAATAAAGGTTAAACAACTTCATATGACACGAAACAAAAGATGCAATGCAATAACTAAGAGTTGCCTAGCCGTTTCTTATTCAGTGGCAGAAAATCAAAACCTTTACAGACAAATTGCTTATTACACGATCACATTTCTGAACATAAGTGGACCAAACGGTCCTCAAGGAAAGACCAGTAGACCTCAGGCATTGTACTCTGCATCATCTTCCGTTTCATGGACTGCTTGAAGGGGATCATTGCCCAACATGAAACCAA
This sequence comes from Erythroxylum subrotundum, assembly GCA_027563845.1. Taxonomy (NCBI): domain Eukaryota; kingdom Viridiplantae; phylum Streptophyta; class Magnoliopsida; order Malpighiales; family Erythroxylaceae; genus Erythroxylum; species Erythroxylum subrotundum. The sequence goes on from JAOQMQ010000194.1 coordinate 6,288,689, forward strand.
TATCCAACAGCGTATTCAGAGGACCATTCCCAAATAAACACACTTGAGGTTCAATGTGATTCAAGTGCTTCAACTCATCATCAGACAAAGACCAACTAAAAATTTCAATGTTTTTACTTATACGGTCAGGGTTGAGGCTGCACGGTAGGACACTAGTTCCTCTCTGCAATCCCCACCGCAGAATTACCTACAATGCAAGAAGCACACTTAACTGGTTAAGTAAACAATGGTAATTAGTGCTATGTTCATATCGTCCAGATCCTTTTTAAAAAGGAAGTCAGTATATCATTGCCAAACAGTTCCCAGGCATGATCTAAAAACAATGGGACTTTGCATTGTGATTTTCGATTCTCTGAGTGATCAACGGGCCTTATGTTTGTAATTTCTTTTCTCCTTCTATTTCTTCTCACATGATGCATCTCTTTTGAGGGAGTTTTAAAAATTAACAAAAAGAGAATTTTGTAATGCAACCAGTTTATATTTCTCAAACTGCTTTGGATGCGTTCTGGTCCTTCTGGATATAAAGAATAAAAATGGTATTTGGCATTTTCTTAATCTGACCGTGGATGTAGAAAATAGTTTGGGTTGGTCAGGAAAAAATAATATCATCAATGCTCTCCAAGAATATTTCAATTAATCTCAAAAAAACAAAGAACTGATGCATATGTCAGACCGTAAAAGATAGGTGATAAACCAACAAGAAAAACGTCAGCTAGAAAAATCTCACGGTTCATGTTTCAGAGTATGTGTAGGGAAAAGAACCTTAAACATGAGAATTAAGAAAGCCTTTTATCAACCCATTAAAAAATTGTGAGCGGCCTTCTTTAAGGTAATCAGTCTGCTGAGCTTGATCAGTGGTTTCCTAAGCATAAGTACCAAAACAAGTAACAGCAAAAAAAGCAGTAAAATGCCCCTCCAATTCAGTTAGATGAAAGTTCCCTTTCAGAGGTTTTTGCACTAATCTATTATACATTCAGATCAAAGCAACTTATGGAGATGAAGAAACCTTGTTTGTATTCACATCCATAAGAATTCATAAATGCTGCTTGATTGACTTATGATAAGCCCTAGTGTAGCCTTCTATAGGCACCAACATGCTAGAGACATATACATCTATTTAGCTTGAAACCGTGGGCCGGTTCATACTCATTCTCTATATTCATGAACCTAGATGTATACAACTCACAAATGTATATAGTGTCAGGAACCTCTTGTTTATAGATATGTGAACATGCAATAGAATTACAAGACTAACACATACTGCTTTGTTATCTTGTTAGTAGTAGAATCCACTTCTTTCTCTATCGTATTCTATGTACAGAGTGTACCACATCTATTGGCTTACAAACCATTATCTCATGCTGGATGGCGTTTTTAACTTCTAAAAATGAACCCTTAGCATCATAGAAACGTAATGCTCAGGGAATCCTTTGTGCATCAATTGATAGCCACCTACACTGATTAAGACCTGGGGAAAGACAAAAAGATCTTTCCTCAGGTCCTAAAATAATCCAATCAAAACATTCTAGTTATCCTCAATAATATTTCCATACCTAAGGACAATTCAGCAACACACAAATACTTTAAAAATCAAGGGTTTCTAAATCAGAATCTGTCAGTTTGAGGTCAAAGGCATTTGCTTCATGTTAAATATAAAGCCTCAGGACCCCTGTTCATCTTAGGGAGAGAATCAGAACAAATTTAGCTTCACCCAGGGATCCTTCTTAAGGAATCATTTGTGGTTTCTAGATCTTTGTGATTATACTCTTATCTCTATATGTAGCTAACACATTGATCTCCAAAGGTATAGACATATATCTCCAAATGTAGAATGTTTCAAATTTTAGTTGTTGAGTTTTGTTTCTCTTTACCAGCATGGTCACACTGTGCTTCTGTCCTAGATACAGTACGTGGGCATATATGACTGATGCAGGTTTACCTTCAATAAGAGAAACACAAGAACATTTCTAATTGATTCAGTAATTTTCTCTCTCCCCGAAGTCTGGCATATCGATTAGAAAAGGTCAAGTCTGGCTGTTGAAGCAAGAGGTTTGGCAACCTTTCCAACATTTTGCTAATTTTTGGATAGGGTTGTGCTGTGAAAGAAATAAAGGATAACTTATTCAATATTACCTGTTCAGGTGTGTTTTTGTATCTGTCTGCTATCTCTTGGACAACAGACAATTTTAGCATGGGTCCATGCGCTGATCTTGACCTCCTAAATGACACACGAGGAGTGCCAGATTCTTCTCCTGATCCAGCATCAGATGTCCCAGGGTTTGTTGTGGGAACTCCCAAAGGTGTGTGAGCAGACACATGAATACCCTTCAACTGACAGAACTTTACCAATTCTTCTTGCCTCCAAAATGGATGCAATTCGACCTAGAAAAAGATATATTTCAATTAAGTATCCCATATCCAAAAAGTTATTCATCATCTCAAAACATTTGACTTGAATAAAAGAATTCTTAAGGAACGCAAGCGAATTGACCCCTAGTGCTTATGAAGTAATGCTTTGAATGATAAGCTCAATTATTGGGTGACTAGCAAGGTTTTAGGAATACCAAATACAGTTAGATTGTCATGTTGAGAAATTTGAGCACTTGTTCAAAATATGAGCTCAAAAATTACAACTGTTGCATTGTAGGTTCAACCAAATGAAAAGGAGTCAAAGTAATGACATTCCAGATCTGATTATGTGTGATATGAGGTTCCACTACAAGTCAACCCTCAAATCACTAGGGACAGGATGTTTGGTAATGGTGGTTTTAAATTAATGCCATCACACAATTTCATTATATCGGAAATAATTCTCAAAATGGGACAACTCTTTAGATCAGAAATAATTTCTTGAGATGGGACATGTTATGTGTAGAAAATCTTGAATCATTTCATCTTAGCTGTTATCTCAGAACTCTCAGCATTAGCTTGCCCTTATAAGATTCATCTGTTCATACTCGTTTTTCTTACATTAATCATATTGTTGCAAAATTAATTTCATAAGAGCTCATACATTGTAATTGTACTCAAAAGGTGCAAAGCAAATGATCAAATAGGTTGTTTTGATGATTGGATAAACCAATTGTGCATTTCTCTCAATAATCTTCACTTCCTGACTACAAAAGCAATAATCATCACATGCTTCATCCCATACAATGTTTTTTCCGCTCCTTGAATTGACTTAATAACAGCACATTCACTATCATTATTACCAAGCTAAATGCCTCGTCAGTGAATTGTAAGATCAAGTTCAGATAATAATAATAGCACCCTTATATGCGGATCACTGGAGAAGATTCAGAGTTTATCTCCAACTTTCGTGTTGATGAAATGAATAGCTAATTAGATCAGTTCAAGGAAAAATTTGAAAAGCGAATGTGTACAGAAACAAACCAAATGAACATTAATAAGAATGAATTGGATAAAACCAACCTGGTTGACAGCAGGCACAACTTTTGCAAACTTAAGCAACTCTTTAATCTGATGAACGCTGAAATTACTCACACCAATAGCTCTTACAAGACCCAACTCAATCAGAGCTTCCATTACTTTCCAGGCTTTCTTCAGTCGGTTCAGGAATTGCCTATAGTCACTCCCCGAGTTTGAAGGAGGATCAGTTGCATCACCAAATGCTGAGCTATCAGGCCAATGCATCAAATAAAGATCTAAATACGACACTCCAAGATTCTTAAGTGAAACCCTCACATAATTCTCAATCTTATTCAGAGAATTCATAGTGCAGTAGAGCTTGGAAGTCAAAAAAACATCTTCCCTCTTCAGTGCCCCTCTGAATGCTTCAGCCAATGCTTCACCAACTTCAATCTCATTCCCGTAAAGATGAGCACAGTCTATATGACGGTAACCAACTGATAATGCAGTTTTCACTGCTTCAACACACAGGTCACCACCACTCTGCCATGTTCCAAGCCCAATTGCAGGAATTTTAGCTCCTGTGTTCAGTACAAAGTAAACTCCCGGTGCCCCAGATTTTCCTCTCATCTTCTCTAGCCTTGTTTCAATTGATAGGTACGAAATGAAGACAGATTTACATAACCCAGAAATCAAACAACACCCAACACAAAACGCAAGCGGTACAGACGCCAAATCTCAAGAACGAAACTGAGGTAGGAGACTCAAACAAGACCCCAGGAACGACAGCAGAAAAAAGAAGGAACCCAGATTAAGCTGAATCACAATGATCCAAGAGAGAAGAAGAACAGATCATTCCGAGTTCAACATTTGGAGGTACAAGAAAACAGGTTGAGCAGCAAGGAAATATAGGTTATGTTTGCCAAAATTTTCCAACTGAAGCCAACATCAAGCAAAGAAGCAATCTAGAACTAGCCCACCACCATTAGACAACAGTCTACAGCAAAATGATGGGAAAATTTGTAAGAAATAACGATAAAGATCAAACCTTTCTTGTTCCCAAACCCTTCTAATTAACATATATCAGCGAAGAGAAAGAGGGAATCCAGAAGCAGAAGAACAGAAACATTACACAATAGTTTAGCGTTACTAGTTGAATATGACGATAAAGATCAAACCTTGTTAACATCTTTATTAATATCTATCAACAAGCCACCAAACTAGGACTTTTGTTTTCTATCGATTTTGTATGTATTTATGTGTATGTGTGCACATTATGAATATCATATTCAAAGATAGAATTTTGGTGGTCAAAGAACAACGGCAACAAGGAAAAGGAAGCAAGTATGTTATTGCTTTAGCTTAGCTGTAAATTCAAGCTTGTCTCTCTAGTCTCCACTCTTATGTTGGTGTTTTGTATGCATATAAGCATTAAAAGATTTGGCCAAGATATGCAAATAAGAGATTATGGTCACAAACATTTAACAAAATTAAAAAATTTAAAATATAATTAAAATACTAATTAAAATTTTAAATTTTAATTAAAAAGATTATAAATTATATTTGTAACAACCGCTTTAATTTTTTAATTTAATTTATTTCAATATTTTTTTGTTATGAATATAAAATTTAGTCACACCACCGCACCAATCAAGGTAGTAGGCCCTCACAAATTCCTAATGTCTACCAACTTGCTATCCATTCCACACAATTCATTTACATTAATTAGCAACCAATAAAAGAGTACATTAACTAAAGAAATGTCTTGGAAATACTCTTCTTTAGTTAGTAAGTCAACTTGTCCTTTTTTTTTCTTTAATTTTTGTGTTTGAATTATTTTTATTAGGATAAAAGATTTTTTTAATTTCTAAAAATATTTTTATTGTTTTAAATTAAAAATGTCGTATTAAAATTTTTTATAAAATATTTTATTGAACTATTTTAACATAAATTATTGTGTAAATAACTATTGAATACATAATACAATTTACATGATTGATTTAAATTAATTTTGAAAATAAACTCTATTAAAATAACTTGATAAATTTTAATAATATTTTTAGTATATCTAATATTATAAAGTATTTTTAAGTAATAAAAATATACTTTAAAATGAGTGAAATTATATGATAATTTTGTATTTTTTACTCTTTTAATTTAAAATAAAATGACTAAATTTTATTCTATTGTTATATTCTATCAACTATATTATACATTATATGATATACTTCAATATCATGTTGGAGGTGGAATTCAATGTCATTGTTGTGACTGATAGGATAATTGGAATGAGTTCAGTAAATTCAAATCCAGTGATAGTATCAATGGCAACGGGGCGGGTATGGGGCGG
>JAOQMQ010000194.1:6294507-6306761 GCA_027563845.1 Erythroxylum subrotundum
AAAGCAAACAAATGATCCTCCCCTCCCCTAGTCCCCTATATAATAATTATTATTATACGGGTAAACGGGTATGGGGGTGGTATCCCCATACCCGCCCCGATACCCGACGGGTATTTTCATATACTCTCCATACCCGCCCCGATACCCGACGGGTATCCTCATACTCGCCCCCGTTCAGGTAATTTTATCGGGTACCCATCGGGTTCGGGTACAATTGCCATCCCTAAGTGATACTCTTAGAAGAGATAGTGAGGAGTTGACTAAACCTTTGATCAAATGATACCAATCTTACAAAGTTAATTTCATGAATATGAATATTTAAGACCAAATGTACGTACTCATGTCCTGCATCATTTTTTTCACCTGTCACATCTACATGTGGATCTATCGAGAAACAACATCTCTACTTTGTAAGAATAAGACTACATACTATAAAATCTCTCCAGATTTTGCCTCACTACGAAACTTCAGACTGGATATAATGATGATATAAATCAGAACATGAAAGGTCTGTAGTTTTAAGGTTACTGTCATGGTACGGTAGGGATGAGATCTACTATCTACAGATCTGCGGTGTGGTGTACCAATCGTAGGTTGTAGTTTTTGACCGCAATTGGTGTAAAAATAACTCATTTGTATGATCAATGAGATCCCTTCTTCTCTTTTACATTTGATTAGTGTAAATTATAACAAATCCAGCTTCTTTGTCTCGCAATCGCCAACAATGATCTGGTTAATCATGAAAACAGACTTGATGCAAATTGCAACGTGTTATGTTATCAGGACGATATAGGGTAAACGACTGCTGCATCAGAAAGTAAACCCTAGGATCATGGGCCACCCAGTAACAGCAGGTTATATGCTACAGAATGTTGGGCTGAGAAGCCGACTCATATGGTCATCAGTTCTACTTAAGCTTAGGTGGCTACATAAACCCAAAAACAACCATTCAAAGGTACTATAAGACGAGAATGGTAGAAGTGAAATAAATCCTACCAGTCCACTCTGTTAACCAAACTTCAAAATGCCTCTCAAGGTATAATAAACCTGTTACCAGAATCTCAATTTCGCCTTCCAAATAGCAAAAGTGAAGAGAAGCCAGGAGTAACTTTGAACGAATAGCTTCTCAGTGGAAAGCATTTTTGCAAGCCACCATCTTAAACAGGTACGTTTTCTCATTTTTGCAATTTCATTCAACTCGAATGCTCATAGTAATCATCTTATAGCAGTAAACTATTCAAAAACATAACTGTAAGCATCCGTCAATTAGAGGATTTTATGTCCTGCCTTGAACATACAAAAGGGGTGAGAAGGAGAGGAAACTGGCAACTCATACATCAGAAAGGAGATTAGAACTGTAGTTAACATAAAATCCAATAGTGGAGAAATCATTCAGCTTACAACTTTCTTATGACCACAACCAATCATTCAATAAACACCTTTCTCTACTGCCATAGATGGTGTCCAGTAAGATTGTATTGGAACAAAAGAGGAACCAAATCTCATGAAGCAAAAGCCACAACAACAACCATACGTATCTGTACAATCCTCAGAAGCTTATGCCTCTTTCACGGACCAACAATATTCCCTAACAAGAACATTTCATATGTTAGCTTCCATTCTAAAGGAGTCCCTTGGTTTTCCAAAAGGACAGTTTTGCTTTAGCTTGTCGTTAGATGATATTCAAAAGCTTTATTACAGCAAGCATTTCATCACATCGTATTCTTGCCCCCACTCTCCTCAACGAATAGGATGGTATTGTGTGATGCCACGCTTTGGAGGCAACTTCCTCAAAATGAAAAGAACCAAGATTGACGGTAAAATCTCCACTAGCTGCATGCAGAAATAGGGTAATGGTAAAAATCCTACAATACAATAAAAAGGTTTTGTTGTTGTGACCCAACTAGACAAACCCATAATTATTTTAATTCTCACCATATACTTCTGAAATACAAATCTAAAGAACAGAGAATTTTGGGTTCAATCATTTTCCATGCAGGGATATCGACTAAAAATGCAATAACATTCTGAAGGATTAACCCACATTCCTTGTGGACATCATATATATTCAAACAATTGTGCATATGTGATCTTGTAATCAAAAGGTAACCATATCATTAAGAAATTGTACAAAACTTCACTTCAGCAATCACAGATTAAGACAGATATATGTATATTATGAACTAGTAAACATTATGCATGTTGAACAGAGTATTGGAAAATGGTAGAGAAGCAGGTTAAAGAACATTTTCCTTTAGTTCTTAGCTATATTGTAGCAGCATTATCAAATGAAAATCTTTAGCTTAAAGGAGTATCATGGAACTGACAAGCTAACTGACTGGTAAGGGAGTATTGAAAATTCAAATAAAACTTACCAGGTAATATATGAGGTTTAAAACTGGATGATCCAAAACTTCTAGGTCTGCAGCTTGATCAAAAGCATCAAAGCACATCTAACATGGGAAAATAACAATAAAGGATGAAGTCAGATGCCCATGTATCATGGACAACAAAATCAACAGCAGAATCCCTCAGTATTATTTTGCTTGCTGAAGAGTGGAGTACAAAAGGAACAGCCTTACTAATGATTGATGGCATTTATATCATAGTATATACTTCATTGGTTCATTGTAAGCATTGAACTCTTATCATTTTAACACTTTTCTTTTCAAACTTCAACATGCCGAGGCACCATTTGACTAACCTACAGTCAAGGTTTTAAAGTATATCTTAAAAGAAGTGAGTCGGCTCACCATGATGCATCTGATGAGGAAGCATAAGGAACATATGGTGGTCACATACCCAACCTGTAAGGAAGCAAAAGAGGGGCATCCACATGTTACATAAAAATAGAGTGAAAGCAAAAAGTCTCAAACAGTTTTAGTGAGAAGTTACTTCTTGAAGCTTCTTACGCCGCCCTTTGGATTCCACAGGGAAGCGCTGTAACATTAAGAACAGCCTTGCAAAACATGACAATTGCAAAATGCATTAGATCCAAATACAGTACAGACAACTAGACAGCATTAGTTAAAATTGTCAGGATAGGTGACAGAAGATGAGTGTAAATAGCATTTAGGTAAAAATATTGATGCCACAACTACTAACACCAAAGAAAGCTATCAACTGCTGACTTATCTGAGTTTTGTTACACAGAACTTGACAACCGCATATGGTGAAAAAAACTACAATTAGAACCACAGGACACCAGTTAATTGGTTGAAGCTAGTCCCTATTAAAATGCTTCATCACGTATGAATCCCGATAACTTGTAAAAACACCATAATCTGGCCTATGATCTAGCTATTCAGACTAAAATGACGACAAATAAAGTTCTTCTGTTACCATACACACAATGTAGGAGGGTCAGTGTAAATGTTTACCTTCCGCCATAAAGGAGAAAGCCAAGAGCTGCAACCAAAGACACTCCTGCCGAACATGGTGAAAAGCATGCTGCATCAGTTATCACTATCGAGTTACTAGGTATCACAAGAAAATTCTGCACACTAAGAAAAGAACCTGCAAAGAACATCTTAGATAGAATGACAATGGTTGGGATATTCTTCCACCATAACACCAGCCACATAGCAATCTGAAATTGATCAAATACAGAATTAGCTAAAAGTAACAAGTAATTTTTTAAGGGAAACACTAGGTCTTTGTGTATGACTTTTCATATTGAACATAGCAGCAGTTTGCAACATGGTATCCAAAAAGATAATTGCATGACCTCAGAACAACAGAAACAAAATGCATATGAAGAAAAAACAAAACTTTTGTGCCAGTGTTTTGACAAAGGTCATTCAATTACTAAATCTATCAGTATGATGTGTCAAAAGAGTTCACAAATATCAATGAAAGAGACCTGTTAAATGTGAATTTCGAACTTCATTATGATAATCTTCCAGTTAGATTTGTTTGGTAAATGTTTTGGATAGACCTTTCTTTATCTGTAACAGTTACCCTAGAAAATAACCTCCTCTTGCACCCATCCTAAGGCTAAATGTGTATAATACACATTGGTTGAGAATGAATACGTACATACTAACACCTCCACAGATGCATGTATGGAAACTTGAAAGAAGGCACACATATACATTAAAATCAAAATCCTAGGCATGCATGGCGCAACCTTGCCCAAGAAACCATGCCAAAAGCATGTTAAAGGTATTAATAGTAAAAACATGTGGCAACATCATTTCTATTCGTGATTCTTCAATCCCTTGTGATTAACGTTAGAACCAACCAACCAACCAACCTAGCTACAACAACCATTAGCCATGCTTATTTGTTGCTGAATTCAATGAACTGCATTTGACTAACTGCGAAATCAGTTCACATTAAATATGCTATACATGTGGGTCAGTTAACAAATAAGGGGTGGAAAGGCCGAGGGATTAGATTAAAAACAGTGGCTAAAACATCATAACTGACAAGCATCCCACATTGGTCCACGTCTAGCACCATCCGGGAAAAATGAACTGACATGCTAACAATGAAGAAAAGTACATATTTTACTGCATGCGATTTAGTTTCAATGAACAATTTAAGTTATCTATTTCCACTTATTCCTTTCAATATATAGTAGGACTGCAGGAGTGGCCTATTGGGTTGGGGTTCACAAAAGCAGCAGAATTTTTAAAGTTCATGTTAGAATTCCTGCTTGGAATTTGTAGTGTTGGGTGCATTAATATTTATAACGACTCAGGGGAAACACATGAATTAGAAGTTTTATAAGATAGTCAATGTTAGACCAAAATATGACATTTAAATCATATAATCTTATTCTACCTCTATTTTTCAATCCCGACTTGTTACGACAATTAATAGCAAGCTTTTTTACCATGCTATCGTAACTGTATTGCAGAATGAAGGATAATAAGCTAATAATTTGGAAAAGGAGTTTCCTTATCATTTTAAGAATGTTTTCAGCCTTAAATTTGATATATAAGAATTGTTTAAGTTGCTTGTTCCAAGCATCAGCTGGTTGATTGTAAACAAACAGAGAAGAGATTCACCTGGATGATATAAACCACAGCATTGATAGTAAAGAAACTCAGCTTAAGCCCATCAGTAGATACAGCACGTGCCTGTCCGGTATTAATCAATGTCAAGTGTAGAAATTATATTGTAAATTTCAACAGGATAATTGATTAAGCAAAGGAAAGTAACCTGGTAATATATCTCTGCCCAGAAGAGAACCAAAAGCGCGTATGTTGTAAAGAAAGCAAGACTTGGTAAATCAAGTAGGATATGTTGCAAAATCTAACAAATGTAAGCAATCATGCTTATAGTTTAGGTACAATCATAGACAACTAATACCAAAATATAACACATTATTCAACATAAAGCACCAACCAATGGATGTATGTGTTGCACATTCCGCCGGAAAACAAAAACCCCGCATCGAACTGCGGTATAGAAGAAACCATAACACACACGTTTATATAATCTCAGAAAATCCAAAAGTTCATAAAACATATAAATCGCACAATATGAGATACAAACCCCCATTGACCAAGAAGTTCAGAAAATGGAAAACCTTCTGAGTGGTCCAACCATACTCTGGAACTCTTAATTGTATACGTACCAATTGAACCTGAATACCAAAACCAATTCAACCAACATAAGAAACGATTCCATGAACCATAAAAACATTTAAACTCACGCATGCACATAACCCTAAGAGCTGGAAACCCTAATCGAAAGCGCATCAAATAATAATTCTTGTTGTTGATATGTAACAGTAATTAAACGTCAGAAGATAGAAATTAAATTAAGGTGAATAGCAAAAAGACAAGAGGAGGAGGAGGCGTAGGTACAAGAGCAACGGCTGCGACAAGTCCGTAGAGGACAGCAAGGGCATGGAAGATAGAATCCTGCCACTTCACCGACTCGTTAATCTGTTCCCACCAGCTCTGCGCTTCTGTCAAATTCAAGGCCACCACTGCCTCAACCTCCGTCATTGCATCGGCTACCTAGCCGGATATTGTTGTGTTTTCAAGAAAACCAAATTAGATTTGGATTGAATCAAAACCCAAAAGATATTGGATAAAAAAGAAACAGTACAGTAGAAGAAAGAGCAAGTTGAATTTGATTTTGTTTTTACATTTAATTATATTATTAGATAATAATTCTTTAAAAAAAGGGAAATAGATATAAATCGGTTTTTAGTGCAATGCTTAAGTTTTGGGTGGGTTGGCTCTAGGTTGGAGTACCTTGTTCTCGTTAGAGTGTTCTAATTCTGTGTCATTTAATTTAGATGAAATTTAATATAATAAAGTAAAAACTGGTTAATTGGAAAAAAAATGATTTGTTCCCGTTGACTCCAGACGCAGAAGGAACTTGGTTCTGCTGTTTCTTTTTTGCGTTTAAATTTTAACATAATATGCCTCATTCTCGCACTTTGATACAATTTTTTCTTTCTTAATTTACCGTAAATGAATATTTCTTTGAAATGTCACGTGACATTTAACTGACAAAGACTTAACATTATTAGTTTTTTCATTCAATCAAAGTTTATTTTGAACATTTTCAAATATTATAGTTTAATTTAAATACTTCAAAATATTAAAGTTCCAACTTAAATTTTAGCTTTACCTAAATTATTCTTTTGAACAAGAGTCCATACTTAGGCAGAAGGTTTTATCTTACTTGATTGCAGTTTTTCACCTTCTATTTGGATTGTAGTGGACAACATAATATAATAGAGCTAGTTACGCTTTTAATAGGCAGTCAATTAGGAAGATAACGTTATGGTGAATGGGGTACAAGCTCTATTATAATGTTCACGGCAAACAAATCATCATCATTATCATACCCCGAAGTCCCGCGATGAAGCAGAGTCTTGGGGGGGCCTGATAGTACATAACCTTACCCCTACATTGTAGAGAGACTGTTTCCAGTAGGCTCACATGCATATATGACATGATAATAGAGATATAGGTTACAAGGAATTAATATATAAAGATTGGTAGCACATTCATATAAATACCTAACGGTGACTATAATCTGCTATTACCTTTTGCCTTGCCAAGATCAGCTTTTCTCGTTGTTATCTGCACTATACGTCTTCCCTGATCAATACCTTGAGAGTGCGGCAATCCTCCGATATTATTTGTCTATCGTAGGAATCTCCCCATACACCTGAAAAAAAAAAGAAGCTCTATGGTATGTCCTTTACCCTTATCCTATCACGCCAGATTATTCTAAACCTAGCCACCGCGGCGGTGAGGGTCAACTCTGACATATCTCTCTTGATCACCTCTCTCCAAGTCTTGTAAGGCCGCCCTCTCCTCCTTTTGTGAAAAACTAAAATCAAGTAAGAGAAAACCTGAAAGTCTGGATCCCTATACTTGAGTATGAATTTTTCAAGTAAGGTTTAAGGGTAAAGCAATAGAAATATAGTTTCTTAATGATTGTTGTAGAGAACAATTGTAATAAAAATGTGAAATAGTTGCAAAATAGTATTTAAGATTTTGGACACTACTGGGGCAACATATTCTTATTCATAGTCAAGAAGAAATTGGACCTCACAGCATTTGAGGACCAACTATTGGTATTTGAGTGAGCCTTATTCATTACATAAAAAGTAGACATATATAATTCACCATTCTTCTTATATGCCTTTTGAGCCCTAATAATTGGTATTCAAGTGAGCCTCATTCATTACATATAAATTTTTAGTGAAGTTTGAGTAAAGATTATTATAACATAACTTTATCACATCCGGAAATTGGGCTTTGATCACTCCTTCCGGGTAGAAGCAGAAGGATACTCGGGCGGTATCTGGCTTTTGCGGAAAACAGACATCGTAGTCCAGATTTTGTTCGCACACCATCAATTTGTGCATGCCAGTATTACTTGGGATCAGGTTTCTTTTGCTTTTACAGCTATTTATGCCAGTCCAACGTATTCGCTCCAAAAGTACCTCTGGCCACATTTGGAATTTCTTGATCGCCGTACCTCTAGACCTCGGCTACTAGGAGGAGACTTCAACGCTAAATTGGAGGCACAGGATAAACGGGGAGGCTCTTGTCTTTAACCTACAGTCAACTCTAAGTTTCGGGACTATGTGAACTGCTGTCAACTTCAGGATCTAGGGTTTACCGAGCCATGTTTTACTTGGCGCAGAGGACGGGTCCTAGCTAGGCTAGACCGAGCCCTCTGTTCCAACTTATGGTCGACAACATTCCCCAACACCACTGTCTACCATCTTCCCTTCCTGAAATCAGACCATTTTCCTATTCTTATCTCTTTCATGAATCACACGTCTACTCCTCCGGCCAATCGATCCTTCAAATTCCAACCTACTTGGCTTACTCATCCTGGCTTTGAGCCCTTTGTAGCAGAGCATTGGAAACCTTCCCTTTTGGACTTTAGTGGAGCGTTGACTAAGTTCTCGGATCGATTACAAGATTGGAACTCCTCGACGTTTGGCAACATTTTCCACCGTAAGAAGTGCCTCATGGCCTGCCTCGAAGGCATTCAGAATCATCTCGAGGACACTGACTCGCCCTCTCTCCGGGAGCTTGAAGAGTACATCCGATCCGATTTGGAGCAGGTCCTCTTCCAAGAGGAACTGTTCTGGCATCAATGTTCCCGTAGCCAGTGGTTAAGCCAGGGAGACCAAAACACCAAGTTTTATCATGCTATAACTAAGGCCAAACACCGCCAAGCGCGGATTCATGCATTATATGATGATCATGGTATTCTGGTTGAGGATCCTCAGGAAGTTCGGAATCTAGCACACAGTTACTTTGAGCACTTATACAGGGCCGAAAGCCAACCTCCCCCAGCCTGGCAATTCCCAGGCCAGGCCGGTACCCTTCCTCCACTTGCGAAGGAGGACCTGGCTAGTCCCCTCAGTCCTGAGGAAATCAAGATGGCTTTCTTCTCCATAGCCCCGAATAAGGCCCCTGGGTATAATGGGTTCACAGCTCTGTTCTACCAAGCCCAATGGGACCTTGTTGGCCCTTCTTTGACTGCTTTCTTGTAGCGTATCTTTCGACACGATACTTGGGAATCTGCACTGAATCGGACCATTTTAGTCCTTATACCCAAGACGCCGTCTCCGAGGTCGATTAAGCAATTCCGACCTATTACTTTATGCATTGTTCTTTACAAAGCCATCACCAGGATCATCGTTAATCGGCTTAAACCCTTCCTGGACGATCTGGTCACCCCTAACCAATGCAGCTTCGTTCCCGGACGGATAATTACGGACAACATTATCATCACTCAAGAAGTCATCCACACTATGCGCAGGAAAACGGGTCGAAAAGGCATCATGGCCCTGAAAGTGGACCTTGAGAAAGCGTACGATAGGCTCTCATGGCAATTTATCCACGATACCTTATTTGCTATCGGGCTTCCTGAGTATCTGATCAATCTCATCATGAAGTGCATTACTACAGTCTCCTTTCAAATTGCTTGGAATGGTGAACTGGGAGCGGAATTTAGGCCGTCCAGGGGCATTCGTCAAGGTGACCCCCTCTCCCCTTACCTTTTTGTCCTTTGTATGGAATGCCTAGGGTATTCCATTAACAACGCAGTGTCACAAGGACGATGGAAACCTGTGAAGTTAGGTCGTAATGTACCACCTCTATCCCATTTATGCTTTGCGGACGACCTCATCTTGTTTTCTGAAGCCTCTCTCGCTCAAGTTTCTCTTATTCGGGATATTCTCGACACCTTTTGGATTCTTTCGGCCAAAGAGTTAGCCCAGACAAATCCCGGTGCTACTTCTCCAAAAATATTCCTCCCTTACTTTCTTGCTCCTTAAGCTGCTCTCTGGGATTCAAACAGACGACGGATCTTGGGGTGCCGCTTCTGCATGGCCAAGTCAGCAAACGTACCTATCAGTACATCTTGGATAAAGTTCACCAGAGATTATCTGGCTGGACTGCCAACCTGTTATCTTTTGCTGGCCATGTCACGTTGGCCCAATCTGTCTTCGGGGCTCTTCCCAGCTATATCATACAGACTGTCCATCTCCCTCGTAAACTCTGTGACGAGCTGGAGACTCTGATTCACAAATTCAATTGGGGCTCGTCGAATGGACAGCAACGTATCCATCTAGTCTCTTGGGAGGAGGTCTGTAAATCGAAAAGTTTGAGGGGGCTTGGCATCCGAAAAATTCAGGAGACTAATGATGCTTTTTTAGCTAAATTGGGGTGGACCCTTATAGCCAAACCCCACACTCTTTGGGTCAAGGTTCTCCAAGCGAAGTATCACTTTGACGTCAACCACCTCCCCACCTCATTGGCAGCAACAGGGGGTTCCATAGTTTGGCGGAGCATCAAGGCGACGTGGCACATAGTTATGAAAGGCATACAATGGATGATCGGAGATGGTGCCAGCACTCATTTCTGGACTGACCCTTGGATTCTGGGCATCGGCCTAATTTTATCCCATGTCACGGTCCCTCTCCCGCCTAGCATACACAACCTTATGGTGCAGCACTTTGTGTCCAGGGACGGGACTGGGGCTTGGGGTGCTTTTCAACATTACCTTCCGTCGTCAATTGTTCGGGGTATTGCTGGAGTGTTTCCCCCTGCCACCTTCCTTGGACCGGACAAATTGATATGGGGTCCTTCCGCTAATTGCCTTTTCACTGTTAATTCCACTTATTCCATGATTATGGGCCATGAAGAGAATTCCTCCCTTGCTCTTTAGAAGGTCATTTGGAAGTGGGATGGCCCCCAACGCATCTGTTCCTTCCTATGGCTCTTTGCGCACGATCGTTTACTTACTAATCAGCAGTGTGTTCGCAAGCACCTCACTCTCGACGACGGTTGTCCCCATTGTCACTTACTTGAATCCTCGCTTCATGTCATGCGAGACTGTGACCGATCCAGACAAATGTGGCAAGCCTTCCCTCCTCACCTCCTCTCTCCTGATTTTTTCACTATGTCTACCTCGGCTTGGCTCACTACCAATCTCCAGAACCACCACCATGTCCTTGGACATGATTGGTCGCTTCTTTTTGGCATTACCTGTTGGTTCTTATGGAAATGGAGAAATTCGTTCCTTTTTTAGGAGCACTTTCAATGGCCTAACTCACCCTCTTCGACTATTTTGTCTTATGCAGGTCAGGTACAACAGGCCACCATATGGACACGATGTCCTACCACTGCAGCTCGTTGTCGACCTGACAGACTCATCGGTTGGATCTCACTTCCACCTGGATGGGTTAAATTAAACACTGATGGCGCTTGTAAGCCATCCGCGTCTTCAACCTCTGCCGGTGGACTATTACGGGATAGCGCAGGTAACTGGATGGGAGGTTTCACGCATAACCTCGGTTGGTGTTCAGCCCTGACTGCCGAGCTCTGGGGAGTGTATTCTGGCCTTACTCTCGCTTGGGATCTAGGTTATCGTCGGATCGAGCTTAAAGTCGATTCTACAGAGGTGTTTGAGATCCTTTCCTCCATTGACACTCGTTCTCGGGCGCTCCACCCCTTAGTCATGGGCATTCACGAGCTGTTTGCTCGTAATTGGACTGTTGCTCATCGTCATATCTACTGAGAGGGCAACAGATGCGCCGACTGACTTGCGACTTTTGCAGCACATTTTGATGTAGGCGTACATTATTTACCTACTACGCCCATTGGGTGTCATTTACTCCTCTTAGAGGATTTGTCTAGGATGTGTTTCCCGAGACTTCCCTTGTAATTTTCGTGTTGTTTTCCCTTTAACAAAAAAAAAACTTTATCACAAGACTAAGATATTGATATTGTTTTATTCTTTAATAGAAAATATTACTTTGTTTGAAGAACTAGGATAATAGTCTTTCTTACAGTAAAAAATTTTGAATTATAAGATATTGTAGAGAATTGTTGTCACGACCCAACCTTGGATCATGATCGGCGTTAAAGAAATTGTAAAGTTAAGATTTACTGGACCCTTACCCTGCGTTTGGTTAGTGTCCTCAGGAGTGAGGACGGATGACAAGGACACAAAAATTCTGTCCTTCGTCCTGTTTGCTTGCCGTCCTCACCCATTTTTGTTCCTTCTTCAGAGGACAAGGACAGAAATTTTTGTTCCTTCCAAAACTGAGGTACTAGAATTCTTGTCCTACGGACAAAAACTAAACACATAAGGAAATGTCAGAAATACTCCTCTCCCACATAAGCAATTTTTATTCTTAATTATATTATTAAACTCATCATCATCTTCATAATAATAATAATAATAATAATAATAATAATAATAATAATAATAATAATAATAATAATAATAATAATAACAACAAC
>JAOQMQ010000194.1:6306861-6323671 GCA_027563845.1 Erythroxylum subrotundum
CGCCCCATTGTCATCCCTACTCTGACCTATCTTTTTTGCTTTCCCTTTTACACATTTTTGGACTTAATCATTAATTCACTTGCCTTACAAGGGAACACTTTTTCTAAGTTTGAATGTACAAAATAGTCACTTACGAGTAGATAACATTGATTATCTTGTTTCTGCTACCATTATGCCCTTGGCTCTTCCGGATAGGAGCCGTACGATCGAAGCAGACAAGCCAAAATCAAAACTTTTAACGGTCAGATCAGCCTAAAGTAACTGCCTGTTACTACACCTTTATGTAGGGAAACGTTGCCTGTTACAGAAACCTCAACTCCGAAGCCAAAAGCGAGCAGCTACCAGTTCTTTCCCTCTCTCGCTTGCCCACTCCCTCCTCCGCCACCGTCACCGCCACAACCAACACTACCACCTCGTCAGCCGCTCTCTGACTGAACGATAAACTCGGCTGAACGGAAAACCTGTCGATTTTAGACTCAAGTTCCGAACACATGTACTGTTAACGTTTATTAGCCACGACCACCTTGCTATTATGATATGAAACGAAAATGACCCATTTAAAACCCTAATATTTGGTTTCTTTATTCGAATTTTCTTCGAAACGCCCCAAAGTTCTAATCAGAATGATTGATTGTTGTTGCGATGATGATGCAGCAGAGTTCATCTGCACACCCGAACTCTACTTCAACGGCCGCTCTTAGATCATCGCTACCACCGCCTCATACGACGCTAGCCCAATCCCCTCTCCCTCTGGCCCAAACCTCCGATCATGTGATCGCGCCGATGCTGGCGAGAGTCCGGCTGTCGGACATAGAGCCGTACGACGGGTCGCCTAGTGAGACCTATAGCAGAGCAGTGGAGGCTCTGTCGGGCTCGTTGACGAGGCATAACGCAGCAATAATTGAATTAGGTGGCCAAGACGGTGCACTCATCAAGTGTGGGTTGGAAGCTGCGCGCTTGTACTTTAGGGCTCGCAGCAAAGGAAGTAGTAGTAATAATGGCCGCGGGGTTTATATGTACAGGGCTGGAAGGTAAGCTTTCATCTTAATGTTTTGACTTTTAGCTGAGTAATGGTTTATTAGCTTCGTTTGTTAACTGAAACTAAGCGAAAAAGACACTCTCGTGATTATAAGGGATATTTGTTTGTATATATTTGTATGTGCGTTGATGATTTGGAGCTCACTTTGTACTTATAGTTGCCATGGCTCAAGCTGGTAGTAAATAAAATATGACATTTCTTTCTTTTTCGAATTAAATGATTCACTGAATTCGACTTGTTCATCAATAGGTTACACTTTTACCGGGAACCGAGGTTTTCTCAATGTTTCGTTTTGTTTTGGAAGTTAGAGCATTTTCATAATTAACATCCCCTGTAATCTGCTTACTGTCTTTACCATAAGCTTTGATCTTGAAGGGACTTCCAAATTGTATTCCATGGAATAATAAAGCTCTAACACAGGCTAATGCAGAAGTCATCTCCTTATATTGCAGTCAACCATGAATATATTGAACAAGTTGATATCAACACAGGCTAATGAAGAAGTCATCTCCTTATATTGCAGTCAACCATGAATATATTGAACAAGTTGATATCAATTACACTTCCATTTTTTGGGGTATTAATGATTAGGGGGTTTCTATGTATATGGTCTTCTTTACTACTAGGATAAAATTTCACTTGTTTACCTTTTCCCTAATTCTGTTATTTCTTCATGTGTTTTCCTTTTTCTCTCATTACCACATTTTCCTCTCTTTCTTCCACAAGAATAATTCCCTGCATTTTAAGCACCTCATAAGCTGTACTACCTAATAGCTTATAGCTGCACAAATTCGGGTTTTAGTTTAAGGTTGATGATAGAACCTAACATAAACAAAACCAGTTCCATGCATACAAATAAGTACCTATTGTAAAACAATTCAAATAAGTACTGAATGTAAGGCATAGGACCAACTAAAAATTGATAGTTTTGCAGAAAAAGTGTCTTATATTCAATCAAAATGTAGGTAACTGTCCACTGATTATTTGTACCTTTACAGAGTATGTTTAGAAACCAAAATTCTACAATGTTCTACTGTAATTTGAATGTTCGGTTAAAATTACACTACAGGGTGATTTGCGTCAATCATGCTGACTTTGACACTTGTCAAACAATCCTTCGTATACCTCAATATTTCACTATTTTGGAAACTTTGGTTGTTGCATTATTTATGGGCCAGTTTTTCTTTTTTTATAAGTAGAAATGAGAATAGCTGTCTAGCACATTTATTAGGGGATTACTTTGTATCTATATTCCTTGGCTGAAACCAACTTTGTTTGGTCTTTTCTTAACTGTTCAACTTGAGATTTGGAGTTTTATCTTCTGATTGGTATCTCGCTATGTCAACCTCAGTCACATTGATAATTTAAAATCCCGCAACCTATTTACTGTTCAGCATTATATACGCTGATTATAAAGAAGTCCTACACTACGGATTGTCATGAAATATCTACAAGATAAGTATGAGAAGCTATCTGTTATATTGTAGTCAAATAATAAGATATTGAAGAATTAGTAAATGATCATGTTCTTTTGGAATATTTAGTCATTTATGAAATTTTTCTTAAACTTAATTAATTATATTGTAGTATTTGTATCACGTAGGGTCTACTTACTATTAGAATGACTCTTGACTACTCTTTTCCTAGTTTTGTTATGTATCAAAAACTTTTTGAAATTTTCAAAATCTTTTTCGCTCATTCTTTCTAGCCAGGATTCCTTTTCTTTCTGTTTTTAACACCAATAATAACACATTGCATTATTGGTGGTTTAATGGAAACATCATAATTTGTACTAACTAAGAACAATGGGAAAACCATTATTTTGTGGTGGTTGATAAAGCCAATTGTATGCAATATAAGTTCTGCAAAAGCAAACATCACCTAATATAAAAGAAAAATGTGTTATTTTGCTGAAATGAAAATTGAAATTTGCAGAGAGTTAAGCATTGTTATTAACATCATCCCTGTTCTATATTTTGATTGCAATTTAGATAGCTGTTATCAATTATTTTCTACCATGATATCTTTGCAAAGCTTGTTCATAAGTGAATATAACTAAAATTCTACAAACTTTTATGACAAATTGTGGACACCTGTCAAACTCCTCTCCCTTGACACCCCCCTCTCTTTTAAAGATATAAGTCAAACTACCATTAGACTCGATATTTTATATTTGGAAGCTCTAGTTGCTGAATTATGTACGTATTAGTCATTCTCTTTTAGAAGTGAAAGCCTAGATGCCCTACCATTGTCTTTTCTAAAATATGCAATTCTTTCTCCTTCTGACATCAATGTCCCTGCAGTATCCATGCTTTATCTATTAGCGGGAAATTATTTCAGCAACGATAGATGCATAATCTGAGTTTAATTGCCAGAGCATGAAAAGCTCAAAGAAATGAATTATGTCTGAATAGTGCAAGTTCTGAGTCATTTTCTTTTCCCTCTTTCTTGTTTCTCTCCGGTTTTTGCTATCTTAATCAATTTGTTTGTTGCATGAAATTTGCCTTTGGAGGCTTGAATTACAATGTGACTCCTTTTGACCATTGTACATTGATTTTGGTGGCTCCATAGACCTGCTTTTTAACTTTTACTTTAAGAATCACACAGTTGCTAATTTTTATATGAACATTGACTATGCATATGGGTGTTTTACATGAATAGTGCTTGTTTTGTGGCAGGGCTGTGGAAGATTGGGACTCATGTCCTCCGTGCATGGCTGAAGTATTTAGGTGCATGGGAAAGGCTGCTCGTGTTGCACTATGCTCAATAGCAAGGCATCTTCGCCTGCGAAGCGAGTAAGGATGCTTATGTTGGAGATTTGTAATTTTGTGAAACTTGTTCCAAAATTTACCTATTAAATGATGTTTAACACTTCAAAATGTAGTGTGTTCAACCATTTACTTGATGACACGCCGTTACCTGCAAATGAAGTGTCCTCGTCAGTACTTGTTACGACCTATTCTCATGCATCTTTGCAAAATGGAAAAGGTGCTATCGGAGGAGGGAAGCCAGCTGTTAATGGTGAAGTCGAGAAGGGATTGTTAACACTGATTTCCTCAGACAATCCTGGTATACAGGTGTATTCTCTATCTTGGAAGAGCGTAATACTTGTGAAATGGTTCTCCAATGAGGGCCTGTTTACAATTTGTGATGTTTGTGATGCCTATCTGTTTTGTGCATAATCATTGACCTTTTTAAGTTATGGTTTCTTTGTTGTTTGATTCATATGAACCTTTTCTAATTTTCCCGGTAGGTTTGCGATCCCAATGGTCGCTGGTATGTAGCTGATTGCAGTTCAGCTCCAAGGGATCTTTTACTGATTACAGGCAAAGCACTTAGTCATGCGACTGCTGGGCTCCGTCCTACTGCTGTTTATAGAGCCGCATCTGATTATTCATCAAGCAGTAATAGTGGTGGGAGGTATAGCAAACTATGCTTGTGACATCAAACTATGTTTGTGAATTAACCAATAAATTAATGTTCATATGTATCAACTTGGTTCCAGTTACAGCATCTTTTGGTGGAAGATGTCAGTTTCCACAATTGTAATTTTCACTATTAAACTGATCAGCAATCTACCTGATTTCAGGACATCACTGGCATTTAGACTTATGCCCCAGAGTAATGCTATATTAGATTGTTCTCGAATGGTGGCTGCTGGTCATGTCATTCCCCAAAGCTATGTGCCAATATCTGTGAGCCAGTTTATGGATGAGCTTTCTGCGGAGGAGGATGTTATGTGCAGTAGGCTAGATGACAGCACTGTAAGTAATATTTTCTCTTACTAATATGTAAAACTAATGAAAGTACTTTACCCATTTTCTTAGAAGGTCATGACTTACATATCCACGCTCTGTTGTTTGTCTTTCTTTCTCACTTGAGTGAGATCTAAAACAGGTTGCATAGTTTGTACTGTCATTCCTTTCAAAGTTAGTTTTTCATTGCTAATAACAATCCCAAGTAGAGAAACCAGAAAAGAAAGGTGCAAATTGAACCAAAACTTGAATCACTTATAATATTAACTACTTCATATTGCATGCTTTTCCCCGCCACTATTGTTTCCTTTTGTTGCCTTTTTCTCTGTTATCTTATGCATCATCAATTACCTTATGTTGTCAATTGTACAGCAATTTTCAGTGAGTGAATTCAAGTTGCTAGATTGGCTGTGATTTGTATGATTATATCATGCTTTGCAGGTGGATAGGAGTAACTTTAGCAAAGAACCATCATTGAGAAGTGTTCTTTCAGATCCAATATCGTGAGTTATTTTTGGTCCTTGTGTGTTCTTTCTTTTCTCTCTCTGACTTTTCAGTTTGGCATAGATATCCTAATTTTCTCATTTGATAGGGGAAGAACTTACCAATAAATTTTTACTTTCAAGTCTTGAATTTGACGCGGAAGTTGTTGTGCATTCTGTGTAACTTGCATCACTCCATGGAAAAAATATGACATTTAAATCAAATATCACTGTAGCTTTTCTGAAATGTTTATCAATATAAAGCGTTATGAAAACTTAAAAACTGATAATGATAGGATGAGACAGAATTACGTAGATCCATAGAATCAAATGCTATTGCCATTCAATTGACTTCTAGGACAATTACCATATGACAGTGATTGGGCAGTTGAGAACATTCTTGTAAATTCCATTATGTGTATGCAATAAGATTTGATAACACATTAATTTGCATGTTCATTTTGTTCTATGCTTATATCTCCTTCTGTTCTTTTGTCCTTGATGCGATATATGTGCTTTATGGCATGAGAAGTTCATCTCTCCCTGCACTCTCTCTCTCTCTCTGCCACAAACACATATAGAACTGCATACATATGCTACAGCACGCATGAATTCTGAGAAGTCAAACTTGTAATTGGATGTTTCCTGTCAATCTTGAGGGTCCTACCAGATTCATTAATTCTTTTAGTTACATCAGCCAGTTGTTATCTCTTCCAGTAATGTGTTGATTGTTGTGATCTACTGATCCTTTTTAATACTCACCACGAGAATATGTGTAGTTGCATTGGTGAGACCAACTTAACGTATCTTTGATGTTGGAATGTTCTGAATCCCTAAATTATATTTCACTATATTTTAGGAAGTACAATGTTTCATTCATAATCTTAAGAATATAATCATTTCAGAGGATCCCTTTAGAGGATACTCATACTTTTATATATATACCTATGGAAATAATAAATTGTATGTACAAGTTATTCCTATTCTCTAGACTTGTATCTTGTTAGCTGACAAAAACTATGGATGCAGCCAATTGTAGTCTAACCATGCTAAGATTCTTCAGCCACTTCTAACTTGTAGAAAACGAGTATTCGACGTATTCCTTCTAACCAATCACCAGCTGATATTATTAATGCAAATTACATTACGAAGTTTAATGGTAAAACATTTGAGAATGGTTTCAATCTGTCATTGCTGTGATCAAAGGTAAGTCAAGTTTGGCTATCTTTCTAGAGCATATTCAATGCATCTGTTGATGCGAACAATTATATTACGTGAGAGGATGAAAACTCAATTGTTATGGCATGACACATTAATTCAATGGAGCCAAAGATTGAAAGAACCTATCTCTTTTACAAGACAACAAAAGAGATGTGGTATGCAGTTCAAAAAATATATTCTGATCTTGGACATGCAGTCCAATGTTTCAAGATCGGATCTGCTATTCGGACTACTTGACATGGCGCTCAAAATGTCACCGAGTACTACAATACTTCATTAGAACTATGGCAGGAAATGGATTTTTTATGTGATCCAAAGCGGGATAGGTCTAATGATAGTATGGAGAATAGTAAATGGTCGGAGTAGGAAATATATTTGATTTCTTTAAAGGATTGAATGCTGATTTGGATGAAGTGAGCAGTCGAATCCTAGGATGAAGCCACTTCCGTCACCTCTAATAATGGGAAAGGAACTGAGCTATCTACTGAACAGGTTGAACTTCGTCACTAGCTGTTACTGTCCAAATGGCCTGAAAACCCACCAACATCTGTGGCGCAAAAAGGTTACATAAAATCTGGTCTACCTTTTAAAATACTTGCTAATAAATGTTGGATTGTAGATAGCGGTGCATCAGATCACATGACAGGTTTTATGAATGCAATGAATGATTTCCAGATATGTGAAATCACTGCCTAGTCCTTACCTAGTGAAATTACCAACCAAACAAGCCCAACAACCATCCCGACCCGTCAAACTAGAGGTGGCTATTCATGGAGAATCATATCCTGAAAACCCTATTCTAGTTTATTCTTGAAGTCAGACTTATTACTCCTCATTAGATCCTATCATTGGAAGCAAAGACTAGTCCACCAAGGGAGGAAATAAATGTTGACAATGACTTAGATGTCCCAGTTGCTATTAAAAAAAAAGTTAAGATCTTGTACAAAACATCCTACTTTGAATTATTTAACATAGTTTAGATTGTCTCCGCAATTCCGGGTTCTTAATCAAAATTTATAATACGCAAATTCTGGAAGACATTGGAGGTGCATTGAAGGATCCAAGTTGGAAGCCGGATGTTATGGAAGAACTGAAGGCTTTAATAGGAAAAGATACATGGAATATTGTTGAACTACCTAAGAATAAAAAGGTCGTAAGATGCAAATGGGTATTTACTCTTTAAGAATAATTCGGACGGAAGTATTGAGAGGTACAAGATAAGGCTAGTCGCACAAGGTTTGACACAAACTTATGGGATAGATTATGAAGAAACATTTTATCTAGTGGCTAGTCTGAATTGTATTAGGGTACTGCTGTTTCTTGTAGTTAACATGGAATGGTAGTGTATGCAATTAGATGATAAGAAAGCATTTCTTAATGGTGAAAGGAAGAGATTTATATGAAGCTTCCTCCTGATTTTGAAGTAGGGCAAGGAGCTGGGAAGGTTTGTAAGTTGAAGAAGTCTCTCCATGGCCTCAAACAGTCACCAATGAACTAGTTCAAAAGATTCAGCTGTGTTCCTTTTCTTTTTGGATGGAGATAGGGACAAGCTGGTCATACTCTACTTACAAAGCAAACAGCAAATGGAAAATAGTACTTATTGACCGTGTGTGTGGATGACATCATAATTACAGGCGATGATACCCAAGAAATTGAGAGACTTAAACATCTGTTGCCATCTGAATTTGATTTTAAGTATCTGAGCACTTAATTTTTTTTTGGCTTGGAAATTTCCAGTAGAAAATAAGACCTTTCGATCTCTCAAAGAAAGTATGTTCTAGATCTCTTAGAAGAATCCAAGATGCTTGGTTGCGATTCTATTGGGACACCTTTAGAAAGAAGTTGGAAATGTGGGGAAATCGAAAATGATACACCTGTTGATTAGGGAAAATACCAAAGGCTAGTCGGGAGACGCATCTACCTTTCAGTTATTTGCTTTGATATTGCTTATGTTGATGGTGTTGTGAATCAATTCATGCATTCATCTACTAAGCAACACTTGGATGCAGTATTTCACATCCTGAGGTACTTTAAGGGGACACCTTGGTAGGGATTCATTGATACTTTTCAAAAAAGTGATTCTATAGGAGCAGAATGTTTTGCTCATTCAGATTGGGTTGATACTACAGACAGCAAGTCAATAGCCGGATATTTCACCAAGTTGTGTGGCAATTTGGTTACATGGAGAAGTAACAAGCAGTCCATAGTTTAAAGCAAAATTCAGGGCAGTTTAAAGCAAAATTCAGGGCAACCACTCAAGGGATATGTGGGCTAATCTGGTTGGAGAGGTTGATGGAGGATCTATAAATGCCACTTACCTATCCAACAATGTTGTATAGTGATAGCAAGTCAGCTATAAGCATTATTAACAATTCAGTACAACATAATCACTTGAAACATAAGGATTGATCAAAGTTTCATAAAATGGGAGATTGAAGATAGAAGAATGGAGTTTAGTTATTTGCCTACAACAAATCAAGCAGCGGAAGTGTTCACGAAGGCAATGCTGAAACTGGAAATGATAGACATCTATTCACCAGATTGAGGGGGAGTGTTGAAATGTTTGAAATAATCTAAATCCCTAAATCATACGGATCTATATTATTTAGGAAGTTAATATTTCATTGATAATCGTAGAATATAATAATTTCAGAGGATTCACTAAGAGTATACTAATAGTTGTATGTGTGTGTGTGTGTGTATATATATATACCTATAGAAATAATGAATTGTATGTATCATTTATTTATCTAGATTTGTACCTTTTTACACTTGCTTTTTTAATGGTTAACATCATTCAAATCAGAATTGGCTCAAGTCATTTTTAACATGGTTGAGATGATGGAATGATTGGCTTTTTTCTTCTCTCTCTTTTCTATATACATGGGAACCATTTTAGGGCTGTTTCTACATTTAATTTTACTATGCGAATTGATTTTAGTTTTGAATGCCTTTTCTTTGTCTATTCCTAAATTTAATTTCTTTATTTAGCTGCTGTTGTAGATTTCACTTATCCGTTTAACAAATTTAGTATTCACTGGAGACAAACAAACAACTGCTAAGTCTTTCTTTTTCTTCATATGGTTCAGTGGTGCATTCCTTGAAGATGCGATGGTTGTTTCATGTGGACATTCTTTTGGTGGTCTCATGCTAAGTAAAGTCATCGATATGGTAAGTAGAACTGTTAGGTTTTTCACTCACCCCATCCAAAGATTTGGAAACAGCAATCATCATATCTTCTTATTTTTATTGCAGTCTAGATGTACCCTTTGCAATGCAGAAATTGATACTGGGTCTTTGATTCCTAACATTGGTAGGTTGACTGTTTATCCTGTTTTTTTTTCTGTGATTAAATTCTTGAAAGCATTCCCCTCCCCCCTTCATCCCTCTCCCTCTGTGTCAAGCCCATTAATTTAGTCTCCTCATTTCTTATATGTGATGGTTCTTTAGCTCTTAGAGCTGCAGCTGCAGCCATAAAACAGGAGGATAATCGAAGGCTATTCCATAATTCATCTCTTCGTAAGCGTCGCAAAGAAATGGGTGACCAACCAGATGCTTTGAGAAGACCCAACAGGGTATGTTTTAAACAAATTTCTAATGTTCTAAATGCTTCAGCTGTTTTTGTAGTGAATGCAAAGTAGGTGCAGGGAATGCTGATTCCTCTACTTCTTTTGAAATAACTGAATATGGCATCAGAGGGGCAAGTGATCCATGTCTAGAACTCGTAACATAAATAAAAGTATGATTCACCACAATCTTTGACCTTAAGTTGGCTGTATAGACACATCTGACCAATTTACTGTTTAAGCAGAAGTCTTTTTCATTATAACAGGGTGTTATTGATGCCTTTAGTGGTAATTAGGTAAAGTGGCATTACTTTAATCTTTAAAGAAGAAAATGCTGATATTCTGAAGGCTGAGAACCCAGGTAGTCTGATGGCAAATAGTTATGTCTGACTTGAAATTTTAACAAGTTTTCTGGACTTTCCTTTTTTAAAATTTCTGATTCTTTTGTCTAAATGCTGCCTATTGAAACATTTGCAATCATTCGTTTATTTGGGGGAAAGTTCTGTTGGTTGAGTTTTTATTGACCGAATTAAGTTTCCTGTCCTTGCAATAGTTTATATGCCAATTACTAGAGTTGGCATAAAAGCCCAAGCCCAGCTCGAAAGTCAATAGGTAAAGTCCAATTTTACTAAGCTTTGGGCCGGGGTCAGACCTAGTGGGAAAATTTTTGGGCTTTGCAATTGGGACATGGCCCAGTCTGGCCTATTGCCAAGTCGACAAATCACCACCGGTCAAATTGTGAAGTTAATAGGGATGTTTGTTCAGTTTGGTGGATAGTTTTTGGACCAGAATGATACAATGAATGATTAATCCTACCAGTTCCAAGTCAATTTATGGATGTCAGTAAAAAGGCGTGAAGTTGAATTTTGTGCATATGTTTGTTATAACTAACAAATTTTAGTTACCATTTAAGTGAATATGTGAGTCTAACTCAGGAAATCTTCAATTGTTCTTTCATGAAATTTGGATTC
Source organism: Erythroxylum subrotundum (assembly GCA_027563845.1). Lineage (NCBI taxonomy): Eukaryota > Viridiplantae > Streptophyta > Magnoliopsida > Malpighiales > Erythroxylaceae > Erythroxylum > Erythroxylum subrotundum. Next base: position 6,317,896 of record JAOQMQ010000194.1, read on the forward strand.
TGATAAAGTTATGCTGTGTATTTGATGTTTGAATTATGAATGGAATATTTATCCTCTAGCAAACATAGGTATAATAAACAACATTTCTAGCAAGTTGCATTCAAAGAAAATAAAAATATTTATGCTCTATCTATTGCAACATGACGTGTGTCAAAAGAAAGAGTGGTAGTTTCAAACCAATGAGCTCATGCCTTAATTTCCTTCAGGAGAATGGAGACTTAGCTTCTGGTGATGGATTACCTAAAGGTGTGCAATATCCTTTTGCTGTGAATGAGAAAGTAATAATAAAGGTTTGTTTTCAACGGTTTCTTGACTTGTTCTGTTATCAGTTGCTTTGTTAGATGACTAATTTGAAGGATGTCAAATGTGTACAGGGAAATAGAAGGACGCCTGAAAAGTTTGTTGGGAAGGAAGCAATCATTACATCTCAATGTCTCAATGGTTGGTAAGTTGAGAGGGCTCTTTATTTTCCACATTTAGCCTAGTAATACTCGATTGAATTACTCAACATATGATGATGTTAAACACTTGGTTGGCCGTTTTGCATCTGTTTTGGCTATTCTTCTACATTTCAAGCCAATTATCTGAAAGTTAGTAAAACCAGGTGGTCCAGATTACCCCCTCATTTGTCTTACTTGGTAATGAAAATGGTGATCATTTATGTTCTATCCTATTCTTCTGCATTTTGCGTGTCAAACTTTGTCTTCCAATCTCTGCATTTCCCCCTCCTCCCCCTCCCCCCGTCAGTGGTCTTGTGGTGTATCAATTCTTCTATAATCCTTGAGTCTCTTCCATACTTGAAATAAAAGTACGATGCCCCAGTATTTTAAAATGCAAACGAAATCCTCCCTTTATGGACTAACCTCTGTAATGGCTCCCTTCTTTGAGTGAAAACTCAGGCCTATGTCTCATGGCAGTAAAGCGATAATCTTATTAGTTGGTTGTGGGAAATTTGCTAACAATATGCTTGCTTTAATTGTAATTTCTGAAAGAACATTTCCCATTACTCCAGGTATTTGCTTAAGATCATTGGAAGTGGTGAGAATGTTCGCCTGCAATACCGTTCTCTTCGAAAAATCTTAAGCCCTCAGATTCTTGAAGATAGATGTGTTTCACAGGCCGTGCAAAACAGCAGTTCATAGATTTTGACCATTGTAAGTAAAATCGTCACCTAAATAGGGCCATTTAATGTTATGATTTATGAAGGCTTAACAGACATTAAAAGAAGTGAAAATAGAAAAGAAGAGAAGGAAGGTGTTTGTTGTAACTTACTGTATCCGAGTATTTAGTTAGAGGCGAGTAGGTTTTTGAAACCCTTAGACCAGTTTAGGAGGTTGTAAAGAGAGAATATTGAAGGTGAGATAGTACATGTAATATGATTTTCGTCAATTTTTATGTATCATCAGGTTTTTCTCCTGGCAGGAGAGAAATCAACTTCCTTTTCTCAAGTATATGGGAATGATATCTTCGATAATTATATATTTGAAAGTGATCCAATAGCCTCCATATTTCTGTCTTAGCTATGCTACTCTTCGATAAACTTTCATTCATTTCAGGTGTTGGGAATACGTTTTTCACTAATAACATACGAAAGCATTTTAAGAGTATATTGTGCTATTACACTTTGTGTCTTAGTTGAGGTTAAATCTGTTCCGCAATTTCACCAGATGGATGTTCTTTTTCGTAAATATTGTTCATAATAATTATTTCATAGAATAATATAGTATATCATGATTTATAAATTATTGCTTCCCAAATTAGCTTCTTCGAATATTTCTGAAATGGTCTTTACAAGTTCGATTTTGAAGTCTGGATTGCTCAGGTCCAAAGCAGTATATTTGGCTGAGTTGTGTAATTTTATGAAAAATCCTATTATTAGGTATTTTACGACCTCAATATCAAGATATCTTAGTTCTAGATTTAGACCCTATCCAACTATCTTAAACATTTTTTTGGGAAATCAGAGAATGAATTAATGCGCAAAAGAATAAATACAAAAAGGTCACAGTCAAACTACCGAAGTTTAACCAGCTAAAGAAAAGCTAACAACTAAGTAAGAAAAGGACGACAACAAGTAAGAAGACAGCAACCAAAGGCCAAACAGTAACAAGTAGCTAGGAAAACAGCAAGGGACACACAAACATAACCCAGGGAAAACCAATCCAAACATAGAAAATCCAGACAGTATTTAACCTTCCGTAGGAAACAGAGACTTCCAAGCACAAGAAAGGCCCAAAAATGACTTGAAGACTGCCACCAAGATTGTGGATCTCCTCAAAGCAAGCAAGGGGGCCGCTACAACAGTAACCTGGAAAAAACTGAGCAATTAACTTGTAGGTAAAGAAAAAACGAATCACATTATAAGTTGAGTTGTGTCTTAATGTGGGAGATTACACCAGAAATCACTCGCTCCTCCACCAAGGCTTCATTCCGAAAGGTTCGGGCATTACGTTCTTTCTAGATGTAATAAACGGTGGTAGAGAGCAATAAGGGGAAGTAAGGAGTGGTTCTGGAAACAGATAAGAATTGAACTAAGTATTAAACATCTTTAACAAAAAGTCCCACTTAAAACCAAAATCAAATTCATGAGACACAAATTGAACTAAGTATAAACTTGAGATGCTCTACGGATCTCGTTAATGTTCCAATTGGATTTTAAAAAATACTTATTCTCGACTCGACCTCTGTTTTTTTACTCAGGGGGACTCCTTTTAGGGCTTCTCATTTAAGAAAGGAACTGCTGCATTAAACAACTTAACATTAGAACTTCAAACATATAATCATGGTTACTTTGTGAAAGGCTAATTTATAGTCTATCAGAAAATTGTATCAAAAAACAAAGAAAGAAAGTTTAACTTTCACTCTAATCAATTTGTCTTCAGAATTAATCAAACAATACATCTGAGTGGATAAGAGTTAATTCAATTTAATGAAGTCCCATTGAATTGATGTTTTATCACATACGTCGTATATCAACACTTATTTACATGTACGCAAGAAGGGAAACAAATGAACTCAAAAAATAAAATAGTGAATTACAAAAAATTCTCAAACTTTGTTCAAGTTTGTAATTATAGTCTGAATTTTAAAAAGTGACAATTAGATGTTCAAATTTTTAATTTTTTTTTAATTCTAGCCCGACGTTAGTGTCCCTGTTAAGTTTACTGACATGACTTATCATGTATTCCAAAAACCCTAACTAATAATAAACGTCAACTAAAATTAAGACAACTAACGAAGATTAATGAAATAAAGTCATTTAATAACATAACTAAAATTGTAAAAAATGAACTTTTGTGATGTGAGAGCAAAATGAGCTTCTTGTGATGTGAGAAGGGCTGAGAGAACGAACTGAAAACGAAGAGTTTGCTTGTGCATTGCGATGTGAGAGTAGCTTCAAGCATCGAGAGAACAAACTCAAACGAAGGGTTGAGGGAGTCGAGATAACAAACTGAAAAAGAAGAATGAGGGCTTTGAGAAAATAAACTGAAAACGAAGAGAATAAATTGAAAACAAATAGTGAGAGCGTTGAGACATAGTAAACTAATTTAGGGATTAAGGTTAAACTGTGTCATTTTTTAACGACGACATCATATTAATTATGTGATTAAACGATGTCGTATTATTAATCTTCGCTAGTTGTGTTAATTTTGACTGACATGTATTATTAGTTAAGGTTTTTGAAACATGTGACAAACTATGTCAGCAAATTTAACAGAAACACTAATGTCGAACTAGAATTGAAAAAAATTAAAAGCTTAAGTATTTATCTGTCATTTTTTAAGTTGAAGTTATAATTGCAAAATTTAGTAAAGTTTGAATTTTTTTAATTAACAAAAAATAAAACACTTCCTTTTAGAACTTAGCATTATAAAATCCAAGGTTGAATCTCTAGCATGCTTAAAGAAGAATCGAGCATGCATTACTTTCATAATAATCAAAATTGGGAATAATGTGAACGGATAATAATCAACTATGCTGTCAATTCAGGAAATTGCATCACCTGCAATTGTTACATGATCAAAGCAATACTGTCAAGAAAACTTGCTAGCACTGGGTTCCCCCCTAGTTTTTTGATTATATTCAGAAGACCCTGATATTAGGAAAGCGAATGAACTCTCTGAATCATTGAACAAGGTTCGTGGGAACTCTTGAAATCTTCCAAAATTTAATGTGTCAAAGCTCAATGGCAGGGAATAACTGGCATGATCATCTAAGCTCCCCTTCCCATCTACAATGCTTTGAACTTCACTTCCATTGGCATCATTAGAACCAAAGCTGAAATTCATATTTCCAACTGTATCACCTACTTCTTTGTTATCCCCTTTGTCGGATAAGGCAGCCTTTCCGTTAGTTTCATCAATGGGAATTGCTGGGGTGTGCCCTTGGAACAGAGTAATGTGTCCGAAGAGCTTATCTTTCCTTGAGAAGGTGGTGCCACAGGAACAGAGCCATTTGTCTTTTCCACAATGCTTCTCATGAGTTTTGAGGTCTGCGAGGACAGAGAACCTCTTGTTGTTGCATCTGCTGCAGGTGTAGCTTTTATCACAGTGGGTTCTCTTGTAATGATTTTTGACACACAATATCGTCTTCAGAGGCTGAAACTTTTTGTGATCTTTGTTCCTCTTGCAACCAGCAAAGGGACAGGAATACCTCTTAACAAGGACTGGTTCAGAGCCGGGCTCCTTGTGGGGTTTAGCAAGTGCAGAAGGAGATTTATACTCGTCACCATGACCCCGCATGTGCATCCTCAAATTTGCATCTCTCTTGAAGCCCTTCCCGCAGATGGTGCAGAAGTGCGTATGTGGTGCAAGGATTTCATCTTTTTCCAGTTGTAAGATCTCATAAGAACCGGGTGGAAGGTTCTCTCCATCAGCATCTTCATCTTTTGGTTCATGCTCTTCAGCACAGTAGTTTGGTTCAGAAACGTTACTTGCACAACCATGCTGCAAGCTTTGTAATTGTACACCATTGTTCATGATCTCCCTGGAAGAAACATGAAGTCCACTAAGCTGTCCAAACTGTCCATTTGTAGTGGTTGTAGGAAGAGTGTGCCTCACAGTCACTGATGGGAGAAGACTTCCTGCAGTAGAGATCAACTGAACAATTATGGAAGTGATTTCAGCAGTGATGAGCTGCTGACGCTGAGCTACAAGTTGATCAACCTGCCCTGAAACCTGGCCTGTCTGGCCAATAATAGAATTCACCAAATCTTGAAGCTGATGTATCTTTTTTTCCAGTAAAGAGAGATTGTTAAGCATAGCTCTAGGATCCCAATCTTGCATTTTGTCAGCTTGAGAATGTGAAGGTTGGCTTATAGATGTTCTACAGAAATCTTGAAAAGATGGTTTAATCTTATGCCCATTATCTTCCAACTTTTTCTGATTTTGCAGCAGTCTGAAATTTGTGAAGAATGTGTCCTCTGAGGACATTTCTTTTGTAAATTCATTTTCTGAAGGCATCGATTTGTCCCATGTCTTTGCATATAGCCTCTCTCGATGGTCCATTATCAAGTCCTTCCGTATCAAGTTTCAGTGGTGATCACAGCTGGAACTGATCATTGCATTACAAGATTAGTTTATGATCCTAATCGAATCTAAAATAAACATTGAAGATGATGCTCTGAAGAAATTGAAAATTTCAATTAAGATTATGTAGAAAATAGGAAGAAATTGTACAATTGTGAACTTATAACAACACTCGCACTGATGAACGGCACGTTGCAGAAAAAATCTCAACCCACACAAATGTGATGGCCCTTGATCATCAAAGTAGA
>JAOQMQ010000194.1:6329076-6339382 GCA_027563845.1 Erythroxylum subrotundum
AATAAGATTCTAACTATAGAGAAATCTAAATTTAGAAAAAAAATCCTTCAAATTTTATCATCTAGATTTTTAATTGAACCAATGATAACGTTTTAAAAAATCTCAAAACATTGTCATTCTAAATCTAGGAAGTTTAGAAGTAATTATTATTTTTTTGGATCCCATTGGTCAAATAGGATGCTCAACTAGTAAGAGTGTTCATAGGAAAAAAAATAAAGAAAAAGTCAAGTAAAAATTTTAACAAAAAATTGATAAAGATGTTATAAGTTAGGGTTTAAATTAAATAATTATAAAACATTGATACTCTTTTAGAACACTTTGAAACGTTTAGATTCAAATTGAATTTATGTGAAAACATTATGATCCAATTTGACCATTTTGCCCAACTTTATTTAAATAATGTTAAAGTAAGTCCTACATTTACAACAAAGGGCAAATTTGTCTTTTTATTATTATTTATATCGGAATACAAATTAGATCTTAACATTTCAGAGAATTTAAAATAAATCGTATTTGTAAAATGTTCAAATTAAACCTTCAGTTAACATAAAAGCAAACTGAGTTATATCTCCATCAGTTTTCTACCATATCATTGCTTATGTGTCAAAAATGTATTATTTTTAAATGTACTTATCGGTACTATAATGTAATGTGTCTGTCATATGGTACTATATGACTTTTTCATCTTAATATAATTTCTATTAATTTAATATGATTTTATTAATTTTAATTGTTTTTAAATAATTATAAATAAAACTGATTAACTACCCCATAATAAACCTTAATATGATAAGCTCTAATATAATAAACTATAATATAATTAAACCCTAATCTAATAAATCTTAATAAACCCATATCCCTAATTTCTTTATCCTCTTCATTGTCTCCTTCATCTTAACTATATAAAAATCAAATTTGAATTCCTCTTTGGCAACCTCTTTTTGGTAACAATGCTACTCTCTTCGGCAACACATCTTCTTCTAATCACGTGACCCATCTTCTCCTAGTTACATGACTTCTCCTTGTTAGACATTGAATTCCTCCATCGATGTCATGTGTATAGAGTTTGATGAGTTAATCTCTGTTAAGCCAAGTGAAAGTTCCACTGTTGAGGTTTATTTGCCATTGAGCAATTATATATATATTTTATCTGGTTTTATGTGTGTGATGATCATAGGACTTATAATAGTTTTGTGTTGCTACCACAATCATTTTATCATCAGTACTTCATTAAGCAATGAATTGTACTACTGAACTAAGAAATGGTACAATCCATGTTTTGATGATAACAAACATAAGTACTACTAATGAATTTGAAATTAATGAAAGCAATATAAAAGCAATAATGGTTATGGACAAATCAACATGTATCTCGTAAACAAAATTAGAGAAAAGTTGAAGTTCAAGTCATTCAAGTGAAGAACAAAAACAAAACCATGGAAGAACAAGGCATAATAAAGTTATAAATGAATATTTGTTGTTTATTATACTTTCTATTTGGTCATTTTGATATTTTAAGGACTCATTATGTATAAACACATCATCATTTTAACTTAGTGCATACATCTTTTCAATCATTATGAGGAATTAGGATTTGATCTAAAAAAACTCTTTTGATCCTTAAAAAATCCTTTGTGAAACATTTGGAAGTGTTTAAGTCAATTTTGTATTAAGAAAATTAAGTTTGAGCATTTGAAGATGTTGGAATCATAATTTTAGGTGTATTGGTTGACATATATAAGTTAGTGGCCAATCAATGTAGGTTAAAGTTATTAAAACTTATATGCTAAGAGTTTATAAGAAAATTGGTTGATGCATTGGTTAAAAAATTACCAACAGCTAGTGAATCTATACACTCAATACATATTGGTAAACTAATATACGACACTGGTTAACCAATGAGCAATAACTAGCCATTAGCAATGTCTAGATCTTATTTTTAATGGCTAATTTGACCCATAAACTCTATAAATATATGATGTTTTATTGGTTTAGATATGAAAAGATATCTAGATATTGTATAAACACATTTCAAATATTTTTACAAAGGTTTTATGTGCATTTTTTGTTGCATTTTGAAGTGAGTAAGTCTTTAAGGTTATCAAAGTGATCAAGTAAGGAATTTCAAGCTGTAATTCTTTTGCAATAAGGGTTACTCCTCACCCTGGAGAAAGATTACAAAAAGAGTTACTCTTTAATAGTAAAAAATAATACTATTTTAAAAAGGTTCCTCTTTGCCTTGTTGAAAGAAAAGATTTAATAGAAATTCTAAGAAATGTCTTGGAGAGTAGAAGAAGGAACAAGTTGTTTGTTAAACCACTACAAATTGGTTTGTCTTTCTTCTTCCCTATACTCTTTCAATTATTGTTCGATTATATTATTGATTTAAATTAAGCTATTTTTATCATATATTAATTCTTATTCAATTATAATCATTAGATAAAAAATAGTTATTTAAATTTACAACACCTAATTCAACCCCTTTCTTAGGTTCCATTAAGGACTGACAAGTTGTATAAGAGAGGGTATCTTGGTATTTAAAATTCTAAAGTAATATCACAATGACATACTAACGCTCATCCTCACACAATTAAGAGGAACAAAACATTAGTAGAGTTCCTTTCTTTAATGGAAATTACTAATCTATATTGAAAAACTAAGATGAAGTTTTTCTTAATGGTTAATAGTGTGATTTATGGGAAATAGTTTTAAATTGTCCCTTCACTCTTATGAAAGTCATAAATACCAACAAGGTACCTAAATCAAGGGAAGAATATAATTCTTAAAATAAAAGACCTATCTCTTTAAATAATAAAGTCATTCATATACTATTTTATACACTAGGTAAGAGTAAATTTAATAAGGTTATCCATGTACGAAACCACTTATGACATTCACACACATTTAAACTCATACATGAGGTACTAATTAAGTTAAAGAAAGTAAAACAAGCATGCTAACTCTTCAATATGAACTATTCCAAATAAAAATTGTTTCAACTTTGACTCTTGAAAATTACTTTTTAAACATACATCCTCAATTTTCCTTCAATATGGACTTATCTTGTAACAGCCCAGACCACCCGCCCACAGATATTGTCCGCTTTAGACTTTGGGCCCAACCCCTTTCCATTATAGACGCGTCTTCCCTAGTATGGGAAGAGCAAAACTATGAGGGGCTTGGAGCCCAAAGCGGACAATATCTGTGAGCGGGTAGTCTAAACTGTTACAAATAGTATCAGAACCAGTACCCGAACTGTTGTGCCAGCTAGGCTGGGCCCTAAAGGGGGTGGAGAGTGTGAGATCCCACATTAGTTGGAGAGGGGAACGAAGTATGCATTATAAGGGTATGGATACCTCTCCCCCCAAAGACGCGTCTTCCCGAGTGCAGGAAGAGCAAAACCGTTAGGAGTTTGGAGCCCAAAGCGGACAATATTTGTGGGCGGGTGGTCTGGGCTGCTACAAGTGGTGTCAGAGCCGATTCCCGACCTGATGTGCCAACGTAGGACGCTGGGTCCTAAAGAGGGTTGGGCCCTAAGGGGGTGGATGATGATATCTCATATCGGTTGGAGAGGGGAACAAAGTATGCCTTATAAGGGTATGGATACCTCTCCCTTAAAGACGCGTTTTCCTAAGGGGTGGGAAGAGCAAAACCGTAAGGGGTTTAGCTCGAGGGGCAACCTAAAGCGGACAATATCTATGGGTGGGTGGTCTGGGCTGTTACAAATGGTATCAGAGCCGGTACCCAAACCGTTGTGCTAGCTAGGCTGGACCCTAAAGAGGGCTGGGCCCTAAGGGGGTGGAGAGTGTGAGATCCCACATCGGTTGGAGAGGAGAACGAAGTACACCTTATAAGGGTATGAATACCTCTCCCCCTAAGACGTGTCTTCCCTGGTATGAGAAGAGCAAAACCGTGAGGTGCTTGGAGCCCAAAGCGGACAATATCTGTGGGCGGGTGGTTTGAGCTGTTACATTAGTCGTTTTAGGATAAAATTGGCACTGTGAGTTCTAAAACAAGCGCTAGACACATATTTCATTTAGTTTTTCTATCCTAATTGTTTTTATAAGACTCTAGTTTTTAAGGTTTTATATGATAAGAGGCTTCTTGTGATTGTAATTTACATATCATCACTATTGTTGAATCAAAACATTTGGAGAGTTTTCTTCAATCCTTTTAGAGTACTCTTATTTTAAGTTCCTTAAAGATCTTAAGATCTAATCTAGCTTACTAATGGAAATCAAACCTTAGGATCTTATCACTTTCAATCCTTTTTTTCTAGAGTTTGGCAATTTATATCTTTCTTAGTTTACTTTAGTGATTGAGTTTTTTAATCAAGCTATTTGATAAAATGATCCTTGATCATATTTTTATTGATATTAAATCTCAGTCAATATATTATTAAGTATCATTTCACAAAACCTATCACATATTTTGAAATTAATCCTAACTATTCATTTTTTTATACTGAAACACATGAAACCAATAATCAAGACCTAAAAATCTAGAATCTTTATTTATGAAAAAAAAATGGTGTTCTTGAACCCTTTCTCAAAAGTGATAATTGTAGTAAAGGTAATAAGATCAAGTACTTGCATGACTTCTAAACTAAATCACCTTGTGTAATCTTAAAGGGTCTCATCTTAATTTTTCATTACTTAATGTTACCGAATCATAAAGTCTGTGTCAATTGCTGACAAAGTGAGTTTCAAATTGAATTTTTAATTGCCTAAACCTTTCTAATGAACCTATAAGGAGCATTTACTACCAATTTATTGTTGACCTTATCTATATTGATTAAAAGACATGATATTTTATTATAATTATTAGCTTATATAGATCCATCATCTTTTATGAATTATATAATATGATAGTGTTGATTTTTATACCATTGTAGAGTTCTAATGGTGGTATCTACAATTTTGATGGGAAAAGTTCAAGAAGTATATGAAAGGGTTTTCAAAATCAATATTTATATGCTTTTGGTATTGTTATTATAACACATTGGTCAATGTTGATTTGTAACAATGTATTACAAGTGGGATTGAGACTTTATTCTACTACCTTTTTGAATTATTTGTCCATTAGAGTTGATTTCACGGCAACATTTTTTAACACGTCAGAATTAAATAAAAGTATTGAATTCCTTATGCTGCAATCAAGTTTAAGTCCATCAAAACCTCACTTAATCTTTCTTCATGATTGTTGACCAACAAGTTTGTTTATTTTCGAATTCCTTATACCACTCATATTTTGGTGTTTCACTCATACTTTTAAAATACAAATGTTTAGTATAAATCAATCAAAAGATAAATAAGAGAGATATGTTAAATCTAATTGTTTATTGATATATTCATATAATAAAATAGAAAACAACTCAAGTTACTTCTAACTTGAAGCATGCTATAAAATAACTACTCAATATCTTGCTACTCAAAGCTCTTAATAAGAAATTTCTCTCAAAACTCTATACTCTTTTACATATGATTGGATGTACTTAATATTGTGTAAAATATATTATATAGTATGTCTTTATATAAGCTTACAAGACATCCTTTAACCTCCAAGTTGCCACTTCTTCTACTAACTCCCCTGAGTTAGTAGGGAATTACGCCTTTTTGCCACTAACCTCACTTTAATATATAGGAAATATGGTTTGGAAGATACATATTTTGTTGTCACATTATTTGGCCTCCACAGGAATTTCAATTGTACTTATATTTAACACTATAGGAATTAGGTTCAAGCTCTCATTATTTTATCCCAATACTTATATGTTATTTTCATGTATCACCATATCATCACCTCTTAAAGATAAATGCCTTGATAAGACTTTGATTTAGTCATCCCAAGCCATATTTATGTATGATATATCCAGACACACATATGGTACATTCATATTGCTTTATGATCTAATTTAGCAACAATACGTGCTGTTATATAATAAAACTTATAGATTTACTTACCTTCTAATTTCCTTGTCAAAGTTAATTGCCTTCACATACCTTTGATCTTAGTATGAATTAGATTTTCCTTGCATCTTTGGTTCTCACATATAAATCTCGTCCATCATTAAATATTTTTTCTAAGTTCACTAATTTGCGCCAACACTCGCTTATACTTAATTTTTTATTGATATTTTTCCCATTTTCTAGCCTACTTGTAAGTATTTTCTTTGTTTTCTTACCAATATTCCATCTTCATATTGACTTCAGTTCTAAGCATTAGTTCTAATTTGGTAACACTTGCACATTTATAAATCTTAAACTTAAGGGTCCAATAATCCACTTGCACTAGAAAAAATTTAACATCCTCATTAAAATAATTCTTAGACATTCTTTTATAAGTGATTCCCTCGAGAACTCCTTAGGAAAGTTTGAAGATAAATCTTCATTTTCATAAGCATGTAACCCATTTACCATTTTCCCTCTCTTTCTCGTTGTTTTTTTCTTTTACTTGGAAGCTCCTTTATAAGAATTATTATGCCTAATGTAACATAATTATTCAAGTATACTTCTTCTTCCATCAAGTACTCACCTTTCTTCCCTTGATCCTTAGCAATTACAAAAATTATTTTATGCTCACTGGCTTTCTATTTTGGGCATTCTTGAGAAAAATGTGGCTCTTCATAAGTGAAATAAGCAAATCTCATTTTCATTGTTTATTTGAATTATGGTAAGAATTTTTGCATGTCTTCTCGTTACCTTTCTCTTAACCATTATATATTCTAAAATTCTTCTTGCCTTCTCTGCTAGTTTGAATTGGTGGTGGCATTTAGAGATTTACTTAGGCATCTGTAGTCGCTATTCTGCTAGGAAGGTTCTTCATGTTTTGCCTCTGAAGCTTAACTTAGACCCAGCAATACAAGGTCGTTATAACAACTTGTCCTCCTTTCGACATGTTTTTCACATCTAATATCAAATATGTGAATTGCCTTAAATACTCCCTTAATGAACTATCTTGGCTTAACCATTTCAAAGTTTCTCTGACAACTTAAGTAGTGTTACTGGTGAGAAACTAATCTATTAGCTCCTTATTCATCTTCTCCTAAATGTCAATTAGAGGTATACTTACATTGATATTGTTTGAGGTCTTTGTCCTCCACCATAACTTTTTATCATCCATTATCTATGCTATTGTGATCAACACTTTTTCAACATCAAATACCTTTTGTCACCCGTAAAGTATTGCGCTATATCCGACAATTTTTTTTAAAACTCTTTGACACTTTACTTGCCATCAAAAACTTATGGCTTTTGTACCTTCACTAAAGTGCTCTCTGATCAAACACCTAGTTCATATCTAGATATAACACGTTTAAGTATTAATAAGTCATAGCTTATATCCTTATTAGATTTCAAATGCTCCTCAAGCGTTCTATCTATTTCTTGAAGCTCATCACTAAAGCTTTAAAACATTTCAAAAAAGGAACCCAATCCTCATTCATTAAAGCTGGAGGACCAATGACTGTCTCTATTCTAGCAACTGTTTATACGAGATTGCTTCCAATAGCCATTGTTTACCAACAAAGCTTTAATACTAGTTTTCATGGGCATTTTTTTTTGTCACAATATAATTGAATAAAATTATTGAAGTCATCATGCAACAGTCAAGCTTATGTTCATCAAAACCTAACAAATCTGTTTGTTTTCAATTGCCTCACACCACTTATATTTTAGTATTTTACTCACATAATTATTTCGTAAAAAACAATCAAAATATGAATAAAAGATATATGATAAAGCTAACATTTTACTAACCTATTCAGACAATAAAATAATACAAACTTGAGTTACATCTAACTCAAAGTATTATATCAAACAACCACTTAAGATCTTCATACTCAAAGCTATTAACAAGAGATTTCTCTTAAAATTGTCAACTCTCTTATGGATGATTAGATGTGCTCAATATTGTGTAAAATAAAATATAAAGGATGCTTTTATAGATATTGACAAGAATTTAGGACTATGTAACTAAAAATACCCACTTTCTCCGCTAACCCATCAAATTAGTGGGAAATTACTACTTCTCCTAGTAACTCCACCAAGTTAGTACTAGTTATGCCTTCTTTCTACTAACTTAACTTCGCACATATGAAATATGGTCTCAAAGATGCCCACTTTATTGTGACCTCATTTTGCCACTTTTTCACTACTTGAAGAAGTGCTCGCAGTTTATAAGATAGTGATCTCACTTGTTTAGCTCACTACTTTCATATTCTTATCTTGTGCCATCACAACATCTCCTTTTGAAAACAAATATCTTGATAAGCCTTTGGTTTAATTAGTCTAAGTCATCTTTATGCACGTTCCATTCATGTATGTCCATGGTGCAGTCACATTACTCTATGACCTAAGTTACTAATAATCTAAGTCATTGTATAATAAACCTTTATATATCTTATAACCTCCTTGTCAATTTTAAGTTCATTTATGCATCCGCAGACTTAGCATGACTTAGTTTTATCTTTCACCTTTTGGTCTCATATCTAAATATCACTCATAGTCAAAATTTTTGCCAATACGCACCAATACATGTCAATACTCATATAGTTCTTAATTTTTCACCAATATTTACTCATTTGTGTTGCCTACTTGTAGGTTGTTACATTGTGCCATTATCAACATGCCATATTTATATTAACTTAAGTGCCAACCATTGGCTAAAGTTTGCCACACTTACATGATTTCTTATCTTAGAACTTAAGGATTTAATATTAGGCTTCATTTGGAAGTAGCTTAGCCTGTTTGTGTACTATGAGGTGGTTGAGCGTAAGCCTAATTTAGAAAGTCGCAATTAAAGCCAATAATGGATGTTATATATTTTCAATCATTGTTATAAGGCTTGCATAATCAAAGTTAGAATGTATTTGTGAGGGTAAAGGAGGTAGGGCCATTATATCCATATCTTGTCTAAACAAAAAATATGGGTATATGATTTTTAACCATATACTTCTCAAAATTAACTAATCATGACCACACGATAGACACCAAATGATATAGTATAATTTTTAAACGCTTGAATTCTTTGAACTTAGGTACGATCTCAAATATTCGAAGACAGATTTGACGTCATGGGTTAAAAAGTAATTTGCTTATATTTTAAGTATCTTCTCAGTATGCCTGTAGAATCAAGTATTAGAGTATTTTTGGCATTTACACTGAAGAAATTAAAAACTGCAATCTTGTGGAGCTGTAATATAAGCTTGTGTGTGCATATATATATATATATGACTACGAAGAGTCCATCCATATGTATTCTTCTGAGAGTGATCACATGTGTGTGATTCTACATAGTAAAGGCAAAGATCTATACTGAGGTGAAGAGCTACTAGTAACGACTTTGTTCTTAACCAACCTTGACATTTGACCTCTCATCTCTCTACACACCTTCTCGAGTTCCTTCACTCTCCTTTCCATCTTCTTTATTGCCAATGTCGTGTCTTCATTTTCCCTTGAAGGGCTCTTCTGATCAATGTCATTGAAGGATGTCATCTGGGAACTGCTCAAGGTGTCAAATGGAACAGTAATCTCATTATGAACATACCCTTTTGGAGTGGCGTTAGTGGACTTGAGGGACATAAATGCTTGACATGCAATATTTGGAGGGGTTTTTGGGTTCTTGGCAATGTCTTTGGATGCTTCAAAGCTAAGCTTCTTGTAGTTAAGGCATTCATATAACGTAGATCTCACTTCAAAGGAAAGGGTCGGATGTGACTGCATGTTTATTACCAACAATAATAAGATTTGATTAATTACTAAAGAAGATAATAGGAGGGATTGGAAAAAAGTATGTGATGAAGCTTCCTAAGTACCTGAAAAACAAAAAGGAAGTTATATCTAGTGAAGTGTTAAGCATAAAAATGGAGCCTTAACTCAGAAGTGTCAAGCATGTTGGGGCCTGAGAGATTTCCAGGAAAAAAGGACAAACTAAGCAATTGCATGCAAAGACATCAGAATTTGACAGAGAACATGGCGGCAATGATTAGTTGTATAATTAACTCATAATGAAAGGCAGGATTATCTTAGCAAAAATACATGCCAGTCGATAAAAACAAAAACCTAAATTTATTAATTTCAATATAGATATATTTTTTATTATTTATGATAATTATATATTAGGTAAAACTTAAAAATAAACGATATTTAATTAATTAAAAGTATTTTAATCTCTTATATAATATTTATTAATAAATTATCAACAAAAATAATTTTTTTAATTGAAATAAAAATTTAAAAATTAAATTTTATTTAGAATTAATATTTATTTTAAATATATTTTAATTATTAAATTAAAAATTTATTTA
>JAOQMQ010000194.1:6400155-6424557 GCA_027563845.1 Erythroxylum subrotundum
TTAATCCATCTCATTTATTCTTAAATTGTTTGTATTCATAATTCTTCTTAGTTTCATGAGCAAACTTTGAAACTATATTTTTCCATCAAATCTTGTTAAAGTGACTATTTGGTCGATTTCTAGCTAATGTCTCTTCCACAAAAATTTTGATTAGAGTTTCAAGAGTTCTACCATTCCACTCCGCTCTAACCATTTTTTTTTTAATTTATCCCCACCTTGAATATCTTGACTTGAATTTGACATTTTCTATCAACAACAAATGACCCAGAAAACAAAATCTCCCCTACATATAACAATTAATTTAGCAAGTATAAGAATGACACAGACAAAAGCATATAACTGTCAATTTACTGGTACTTCTGATCATGATATCAGCTGGTTCTTTTATCAAAGTCATTTAGGATGAAAGAAACTCTCGTATATTTCAGAACCGGCAATCCACCAAAGAATTGTTCCAACAGAACCTAATCCAACAACTTCGCACCTACATCAGCTTACACAAACACATATTACTAATTAACTTAATCTTGGATATTGTGGTCTTTATAAGCAAGATTGGACAACTTTAAAATGTAGCGGAGTAAATTCTAGGTCATTTCTGGAAATGACAAACTCAAACAAAGTATGTGCTCAATGGCCTGTCCCTTTCAAATCTTCAACAAACTAAATATATTATTTCTTTTCGTATTCCTATATATTTGGTTTCTGACAGCCAGCCAATCCCATGGCCAAACGGAAGGGACTGTCTGTGGGACCTCATCTGTCTTCGATTCTCTCACCTTGTTTGTCCTTCTGGCTTCTGCTCTTCAATAGATTACTAATTGACTTAATCACGTTTTAGTGGACTTAATAGTGTAATTAATTTAATTAACACACTCTTCACTGTCAGACTCAGTCATCGTTTGCTTTGGATTTTGTTCGTATTCTAAAATAAGATTAAGTCTCAGTTTAGAATTCCATTTCTTCAGCCACATTGCATCTAACTTCATCTCTCCCCCTCTAAGGTAGTCACTCGCTCTTGAGTGTAGAGTGCGGCTTTAATTGCAGTATTGTCTGTGTTGGCCTTTTTCTTAAGCTTTAGATTAGCACTCATTTTTCTACTTCACTCTGCTTCTTCTCTGTCGGTGTTTTGGTTTGCCTTTTTCTCTTATTTTTGGTAGCAGCTCAGTGTGTGTGAAGTGGACGTTGGACTTGGGAGAGAGTGTTTTTGAGTGGTACATCGTTGTTTCTGCTTCTGGGTTGCTCTTATTTGCTCTATCTGTTTCTTTACCGGCATTTGCAGTGATCTCAGTTTTCTTTTCTTGATTTTTTTGGTTCATTTTCTAGTCCTTCTCTTTGCTTGTGAGTTTCTGTTCAAGGTTTACTAATTTTGCGTTCTGGGATTTATGGTGCTAGTCACTTTTTCTCTTTTTTTTTTATCGTTCTTTTGTTTCTTGGCTAGTTGCTTTGATCTGCATGTTGATTGGTCTAACACCGACTCTTTGAGCACTTTGCTTTGTTGTTCGTCTATTCACAATTTTTAGCAGTGGATCCGTATTCCAGTTCAACACAAATTTTCATTCTTTTATTTAGTTTTCTTTAGACCTTAAAGAGTATGCTTTTGCTTTTCGCTACTTTGATTTGTCCTTAAAGCTTCGTCTTTCCAGTCCTTTTGTTGATTTTCAATCTGCGAGCTTATGTTTCTAGTCCTGCTGTATAGTTGTTTCTCCTTTCCTTGTTGACTAAATGCTTGTCTTTGATGTATTATCTAACCCAATATTCTTGCATGTAATACTATTATTGGTCTAATACAACTTTAGCCCCTTCATTTAAGTCTTTTGGAATTTCTAGACAAGTTACACAGTATGTTTGTCAAAGGTCAGCATGGTCTGAAATGACCGCTAAACTTGTTTTTGTTGTTGCTTTTTTTATGGCTGCTGTTACATTCTGAACCTCCCGTTCTTATCGATGCCACTGATATTTTTATAGCTTCAATTCCAGAATGATTTGTGATCGTGTTTCATGTTTTACAGTGAAGAATGAAAAGCACAATGTCAGATCTTGAGGCTCCCCTTCGCCCCAAGAGGAAAAAGGTGTGGGTGGACTACTTGGTTAAGTTTCGATGGATTCTTGTTATCTTTGTGGTACTTCCGTTCTCCTTCGCCTTTTACTTCCTTATATATCTTGGAGATGTGAAATCCGCCATGAAATCCTACAAGAGGCGTCAAAAGGAACATGATGAGAATGTTAAGAAAGTTGTGAAACGACTCAAGGAAAGGAACCCATCAAAGGATGGTCTTGTTTGCACAGCTCGTAAACCCTGGATTGCTGTTGGCATGAGAAATGTTGACTATAAGCGTGCCCGGCACTTCGAAGTTGATCTATCAGCTTTTCGTAACATCCTCGACATCGACAAGGAAAGAATGATAGCTAAGGTGGAGCCGCTTGTCAACATGGGACAAATCACCAGAGCCACTGTCCCAATGAATCTTGCGCTTGCAGTGGTTGCCGAGCTTGATGATCTTACCGTTGGTGGGCTTATCAATGGTTATGGAATCGAAGGGAGCTCTCACATCTATGGCTTGTTTTCTGATACTGTTGTGGCTTATGAAATTGTCCTTGCCGACGGCCAGGTTGTTAGAGCTACCAAGGATAATGAGTATTCCGATCTTTTCTATGCCGTCCCTTGGTCTCAGGGCACACTTGGGCTCCTCCTCTCTGCTGAGATCAAGCTTATACCCATTAAAGAATACATGAGACTCACCTACAAGCCTGTGAAGGGTAATTTGAAAGAGCTTGCACAAGCTTATATGGACTCTTTTGCACCAAGAGATGGAGATCAGGATAACCCAGACAAGGTTCCAGATTTTGTAGAGGGCATGATATATAATGCTAATGAAGGTGTCATGATGACTGGGAGATATGCCTCAAAAGAAGAGGCCAAGAAGAAAGGCAATGTAATTAACAGTGTTGGCTGGTGGTTTAAACCCTGGTTTTACCAGCATGCACAGACAGCTCTTAAGAGGGGAGAGTTTGTAGAGTATATTCCCACCAGGGATTATTATCATAGGCACACTAGGTGTTTATACTGGGAAGGAAAGCTTATACTTCCATTTGGAGATCAATGGTGGTTTAGGTTTCTATTGGGTTGGATGATGCCTCCCAAGGTTTCTTTGCTGAAGGCTACTCAAGGTGAAGCAATCAGAAACTATTATCATGAAATGCATGTCATTCAGGACATGCTTGTTCCCCTTTATAAGGTTGGAGATGCCCTAGAGTGGGTTCATCGTGAAATGGAGGTAAAACTCACTGTACTCTAATTTTTATTTTATTATAAAATTTTCTCCTCATTTACTTTAAATCTGCTTGAGTTACGTTCTGCTTTGGTGTATCTTGTGGGTAAGTGAAGAAAAGAGTTAGGACCTGAGTGAATTCTGGTTTACTTATAGATTGTTCACAACAGTTTCACTATAATTTAAGAGTAAAAATTCTCCATTATCAACAGAAGTTTGATGGTTTTAAGTGTACATCGTTTCCAACAGGAAGCAAATTTGTCATTTTGGGCCTTCACTTTGCAATTATGTTTACTTAAGTATTGAAGTATTATAGGACTGTTACCAGTGCAGGATCCATTCTTTTATTCAGGCAGTGTAATTGTAACGCAGATGTGGTTGCAAATTTTAGTTTCTCTTTACTTATATAGGATTACTCTTGTTATCTTAACCAACCCTTGTGGTGGAACGTGTTTTATTTTCTAGTTTTACAGGGACTTAACTGTAGAGAAGTGTCTGCTTAATGATTGAACAAAGTGTCTGGGACTATAAAACTAACTCTTGAATATGCCAGATCTATCCGATTTGGCTATGCCCGCACAGGTTGTTCAAGCTTCCTATGAAAACCATGGTTTATCCAGAGCCAGGGTTTGAGCACCAGCTTCATCAAGGAGACAGACCATATGCCCAAATGTACACTGATATTGGAGTGTATTATGCTCCTGGACCTGTCCTGAGGGGTGAGGTGTTTGATGGTACAGAGGCGGTTCGCAAGATGGAAAACTGGTTGATTGAAAACCATAGCTTCCAGCCACAGTATGCTGTATCTGAGTTGAACGAGAAGAACTTCTGGAGGATGTTTGATGCTGGGCTCTATGAGAGCTGCAGGAGGAGATATGGAGCTGTTGGGACTTTCATGAGTGTGTATTACAAGTCAAAGAAAGGAAGAAAGACGGAGAAGGAGGTGCAGGAAGCGGAGCAAGCACATCTTGAGACTGCATATGCAGAGTCTGATTAGCTTGTAGACTGATTTTGAAATTTAACTTCGAACACATTTCGTAGGATTTTTCATTGATGTTTGTCTCGTGCATTTTCTGTGAGTTTCTTGGTTTTGAACTTTTTGTCTTTCTGGTAAGTGATTTGCTGCTGTTTGCTGACTTTGAAAGTCCTGTGGTTTAGATCGCATAGAAAGGGTTCTTCTCCAGTAGTTTGCAACAGTTGGAAGTTGTTGACAATTTGATATGGTTAGTTTGAGGGTTCCCCTGGGGCTGGGAGGGAGTGGGTTGCATGCATGCATGAAGATGCTAATCAAGGCCATTTCATTTGAAGGAAGGGGCTTGTCTTGTGGTGGCAATGGCATATAAGTAATGATACCATTGTTAAAGAATGCAATAAATCGGTGAATTGCTATCTGTGATTTGGTTTCCCATGCGTATCAGTTAGCATAGAAACTATAGATTCTTAATCTATCAAAACTGATGACCTCCAAAGGATGAATATTATTGGTAAAATAATGTTATTAGCTTGTTATGGTTAAGATATTTACAAAAATTAAAGCTGTTTTTTTTATTAATTTTACAAAATAGAGTTGGATTTTGATACCTTGGAATATATTTAACTTTATTTTGAAAGCAACAGATAAAATTTAAAATTGTTAGATTTAAGTTAAAAGTTTCCATAGTCACATCATCATATCCTCTCTCAATTTATAGCTCATTGTGGAATTATTTTCGTATTGTGCTTATGTATCGGGTGTAAATATCGGCCAATACTGGCGTGTTTCGTCTGATACCAGCTGGAAAAGGAATTAAGGAATTTTAGAAAACTTCAGGAGATTTCAAGGAGACGATCTTATCTATCACAATTTTCGAGGGCTGAAAAAAAAAAGAACTTGGAGAAAAAAAGGCTCATAGACTAATGCATAATTTCTGAAATTTCTCTAGTGTACTGATATAAAACATGGAATCTTAGGCTTGGGATTCATTTCTAAAAGACACCCACAGAGTTCACTTTCCACATTAAAACCAAAGTTCTGAACCAAATGCAGTACAAGGCTTGAGATGGAACACCATCTATTGTGCCCTTGGACCATTCATCAATGTTCTTTCCAATCAACACAGCCATTTTGGCATATATTACAAGGTACAATCTCAAACAGTTTGTTATGATTTCATCAAAATTCTCCATACCTGCAATTCCTCCCCAGTGCTTAACGAAGTACAGCCCCTGATGAAGTGCAATCTCTTTCAGAACAGCCAGGTAGTTATTGAACCCCAGTGCTTGAATATCCTAGAAATTTGGCTGATTCTTCCAGGATTAAATTCATTGGCGTCAATGTTAACAAAAAACCAGCCCCTTAGAAAAAAATTTGACTTTGATGCCTTTGTTTCCCACTGAGAAACGGAATCCATGTGGCAACAAACAAATTTTTGCCTTCGAGTCCAATCCAGCAGACTTGCAATTTCTACATATTTCTTCTCTTTTTCAGCGTTCTGACCGAGAAACCATTTATCTTCCAATGTCCTATGGAGTAATTCCAGGAATATGAGGAACAGCAGGCTTGGATGTCTTTATTTTTTCCACCAATGCAGCTTGAGTTGTTAGAAGTATCCCAGCAATGGAGGCAGCACTTTGAAGTGCACATCGGGAAACCTTACAAGAATCTACTACACCGGCATCAAGAAGATCCTCATATGCACCAGTCATTGCATTGTAGCCAGTTCTCCAATCAAAAGTCTGAATTTTTTCCACCACAGCAGCCCCATCATAACCTGCATTTTTTGCGATTGTTTCTGCTGGTGCAAGTAATGCCTGGAATATATAACAGATAAATGTTGTAGTCACGAAAGAGATTTCTTTTGCATGTACATTCAGACATTAATAGCCTTGCAAACAAAATCATGATTTAACAACAAACAATGGAAATTCCTTTCTCAAACACATCCAAGATAGGTGCTGCATTTAAAATAGAAAACAATTTGCTCATTTTGTTACTTTGTTTAAGTGTCAGCAGTAATAGTAAAATATGAATTTCATTTTAAACAAGAAATAGCACATAGTAACTGAATATCACAAACAACGCACTTTCTTTGAAGTTCTGCCCGAGTAAAGAAAAAGACACTAGTGAGAGACCTTTGCTACTATATCAGCACCAATCTGTTCAGTTTTATCTTCCATACAATCTTTTATGGTGGATATCTGCTTTGAGAGATGTGCATATGCAGCACCACCACCAGGTACTATTCCCTCATCCATTGCAGCAAATGTTGCATTTTTTGCATCCTCAATCCTAAATTTCCTTTCCTCAAGTTCCATCTCTGTATGTGCTCCAACCTAAAACGAAGACATTATTTGTAGGTAAACAATTTTACAGAAATCCTGACAGTACTCTTCTTCAATATGATTAAGATATTCTTATAAGACCGAGTCTCAATACTTCCACTTTTACAAGTTTGCTAGTTAGACGTAGAAGAAAACCTGAAGTTGATCTTACAAAAATAATCATTGGAGTCTTAGATGAGTTTCATGAAGTAAATGTTAATTTCAAGTGAAGAACATCAAATACTCAGCAAGCATGAGAATGAGTGAGGCAGAGCAGATGAAATTCCACAAAAAAACCAAAAAGGAAATTCAATGAAATGAATTTAGAAGCCTCGCTTCTCAACTATACAATCATATTGACAGCACAAAATAAAGCTAAAAGAAAAGCAGCAACATTTATACATATAGTTTAGATATTTATATATACAATGTGCATAAACTTAAATGGGTGTAAATGTGCTTAATTTATTAGCCATCATACTAGAAAAAGAATAATAGTTATTTGAATTAAAGTATCAATTACTAAACTTGGCCAATCCCAGTGACAAATCAAAATGGAGTTCAAGATCAATTGCAAAGATATGGTTTCAGGCTTCAAAAGAATTTATGATTAAATAGATGCATAAATTTCTCATACACAGACCTTTATTATAGCCACACCACCAGAAAGTTTAGCAATCCTCTCTGACAGCTTTCTTGACATGTATGCATTATTTGTTTCAGAGAGGTCCTTCTTTATCTGCAGGATTCTTGCCTGAATTTCAGCTTTAGTACTAGGATCAGCAACTATGGTTGTTGAATTGCTTGTTATAGTAACTTTTCGTGCAATACCAAGTTGATCTGATGTTACTCCTATGAGGCTCATACCAAGGTCTCCAGATAGAAAATCGGCACCTATTAATTGTACAATAGAATATATGCAATAAAGCTGCATCCAGTTATTGTAGTGTAATTACACTCTTGACAAGCAAGCAGCTAATTCAACACTTCTGGTTGACAAGAACAAACAGCTTATAATATATTAGACATATCTATCAGAATAGATGTCAATCTCATCAAAGATTTTTAGCGTGCTTAGGGCCAACTGATAGTGTTTCAAGGACATATCCTCTACAAGAATCGGACTAAAGCACGAGATAATGAGCATATAATGTTAAGATCAAGAAACCCCCGGCTGGATAAGAAATTCAAATGTCATTTGAATGAGATGCACCCTTTGCAACGCAAGAAAACACATAGAAGCGGTAAGTCTTAGGGTAAAGAAGGTTTCTTTTCTTAAAAGGTCATTCAGCACCTCATCTTTTGTGAATGTAGCATAGCAGAAACATTACCAAAGGTTTTGCACAAAACCTGAATCCCTTGTGAATCACAAAACCTTCAAACTTGACCGATTTAACTCTTAAGGAATTCTTCTACCATATTATCAAAATTTCAAGTAATTAAGTAATGTGAAATATATTTAAATTTGAGGAGAACAAATCCAGGGCTTCTCTTAAATCCTTACAGTTGAAAATTAATATATCCCTAAATGAAAAACTAGGTGTAATTCCACCACAAGAAGCACATTAAAGGGAGGGGGATTGTCCAAACCTTATAAGGCTTATTAAGATCTCTCTGATAGTCAATGAGATATTAACACATTAACACATACTATCACTATCAAATATCATACTACTTTGGGCATATACAAATGAAAAGAGTTACTTGAAATTATACTTGGAAGCATTGGAATGTAAACAACTCCTAAGTTTTCATTTAAAAGTAGTTAAAATAATAGTCAAGAAACAGAAGTTCCCTAACCAAAATTACAATAACCCAAAAATTGTCTGAAAACCTAAGATATCAAAACATTAATGCTGACGTACATGCACTTATTACACAAAGATGATAGAAAGATGTTATACATTCAATGAATAGGAACATCCCATATAATGGTCTTCATAATTAAAATTAAACAATTCAAAGCAACATATAATAATCCCATTATCTTCAGCAATAGTTGAAAATAAAACAGAAGATTTACCTGTCATAAGGGCAATGTCTTGTAATATAGCTTTTTTGCCTTCTCCAAATCCAGGGCATTTCACAACAGCAACATTAATTAAACCTCTCAATTTGTTCACCACAAGTGTTTCCAATACTTGCTTTGAGATATCCTCAGCAAATATTAAAAGTGGAACACTCAATTGGTTGGTCTTCTCTAATAAAGGAACTATCTCTTTGACACTTCCAATCTTTTGATCAGTCACTAACACTTTTGCGTTATCAAACTCTACTATGGATTTATCATGATTTGTAATGAAATGTGGTGACATATAGCCCTTGTCTATCTGTACAAAGAGAAGAAGAGAAATGTGAGAAAGAAAAATAAGATATTAGAAACAGAGCCCGGTGAAACCTAAAACCAATTTAGAAAACAAGAAACAAGATCAAATAAATCATTCTGAAGTTTTTCTGGTTTTGACTGCCAAAGTACTAAGCGTAATGGGATGATGTTATCGTTTCCATGCAACACCAACCAGTTTCAGATATTTTGCAATTTGAGATACAGAATGCCTTAAACATTCACAGACTTTTGTTCTCCAAAGAGCAGCTATTTTCCATGTATTTGACTATGCTTGCAATTGTTGTTAGCTAAAGGTATACAGTGTGACTCAGCTGAAATAGTTTCAAGTTGTCAGAAGTAGAGTTGGCTTGATAACCTTGAGTCCTTCTTCTATTATCACATAAGTCTCAGAAGTTGAAGAGGATTCAAGAATAATCACTCCATCCTTTCCAATCTTTTCTATAGTTTCAGCAATTAAGTTTCCAACGAACTCATCATTTCCAGAAGAAATTGTAGCAACCGCTGTAAAAACAACTTTAAAGCATTACTATTTAAATAAACGAAGTGTTTGAAAGCCTAACAAAAGTAAAGTACAGACCTTTAATATTTTCCGTTCCTCTAACTGGAGAACTATTCTTTTTCAAAACTTTCACCAATTCATTTACAGTCCTTTCTATCCCCTTCCTTAAAGAAACAGGATTGGCTCCAAAAGCAATTGCCAAAAGCCCCATTTTGATCATTCCACGAGCCAAAATTATCGCAGTTGTTGTACCATCACCAGCCAAACTATTCATTTTAGTTGCCACCTGCAAGCAGGAACTTAACATTCACTTGTTTGTTTTAGTTTTTTAATCATAGGCTCGATAAGTTAGATTTTGAAAGGGTGGTCATGTAGCAACCATGAATGACCTCTTGAATGAGCATTGCTCCAGTATTCTCCATAGCATCTGCAAGAACTATGGCTTGAGCTATTGTAACACCATCATTTACCACCTTTAAACTCCTAGAGTCTGATAGGACAACATTACGTCCTGCAAATTGTGCAAAAGAATAAGCAAAATTGTACATTCCTTTACTTACATCAAGATCAACTAAAATAACTACTCTATTTCATGGGAATTAACCATCTAATAATGTTCCAACTACTTCATAAAACAGAGAAAAACAATGAAGACCACCGTTGAGAATTCCATTTAATAAACAAGTCCAAAGAGACTTAACTAATAGTCGATAAAAGATATAAAAACAGAGAAGCAAATGATCAATGAGAAACCTTTAGGTCCCAAGGTAAGAGATACAGCGTCAGCTATCTTATCGATTCCTGCTTGCAAAGACTCTCTGCATTCTTTCCCAAAAGATATCTTCTTTGGACCTGCCCTCACTACAATTTTCCGGTTTCTCCACAAACAACCACCCCTTTCCTTGTTCATGTCAAGCATCTGCAGTAACTTCACGTGCAAAATCAGTATGTAATAAACCAAAACGAAAACCCACAACACTCACTCACTCATCGCCGACCCTTCGTAGATAGAGCGAGGAGAGACTTACAGTCGCAGGGAGATGAGAGAAAATCAGTGGTTTGGAGACGGAGGACACAGGCATCTTCTTTTACAGAGAAGTTTAAACTGGAGAGAGGTTTAAGGTTTTAGCTTTTCTGCTTCTGAGGTCATGAACTATAATTTTGTACCGGGATAAAGCATGGAAAAAGTGTTAGGGGTTTTGGATTTTTTTCATTTCATTACTTAAAAAACTTCTTTAATTTGGTACATAGAAGAAATAGAGAAAAAAAAAAGAGTGAACCACATGTCTTAATTTGGCAGGATGATATAATTAGGAATTAAGTTGATAAGTGCTGAAATTTATAGTATATTTATGATTTTACTTCCAAAATTACCCTTTAATTTCTCTTACATCTTAATTACAAAGATTATATTTTCAAGACACTTTAACATGTAATTAATAAGGGTATATTAGATATTTCATTAACTTTCTTAATAAGTGTGCATTCCTCTAAAACGACACTTATTTTAAATAGGAGGGAGTAATATATTATATGATGTGGGAACTCTATATAAGATAGAACATGTAATGTTGATTACATTGCTGAAGAGAAATTATTCCCACATTAACAATTATTAGGTAAATACAATAAGTAGGCAATAACTGCGACGTCCAATCCATTACACAGCAAAAGCTCCGTACAAGCAGTGGTAAGTGTATTGATGAGGCAACTAATCCTCACTATTATACTCCGGTGGTTATGGTCTCAACTTTCTGCTCTCATTCCTTATTTAATGTTTTGTTCCTGTAACTGCACTAGCTCATGAAGCTAGTCTGTCTTCGCACCTATAAATAGAAATTTATGTAGTCAGCCAATTGAAAATTTAGTATAGTTCTTCAAGATGTCGAAATATTTCTGTAGAAAAGGGAAACATTAGATGCTGTGTTTGCTGGTCTCTGCCAGCCCAGGATGTTAATAATCCTGGAACAAGGAGGGAAACGGACAGATCAAATCGTAATTCATTGTAGTCCAAAAGCTGCATGATTTCAATTATTATATCTAAATCAAGCCATGTAAATATTATAGGATATGGTACTATGGATATTCATGATTCACCAATCAGTCAAATTCCTATTATGTCCAATTTTCTTCTATTCTTGGACACTTCAATGTGCTGAAAAATCTTGGTAACAATCCATTAATGATCTACAAAGTACTGGAAAGCAATATTGTCAAAAATCAAATCTCAATCGCAAATAATTAGGGATTAATCAATGTAGTTAACATGTAGGGATCAAGGTAAAACAATGTTAAGTGCCTATAAATAACACTATCCATCGTACCAGAGTTGGAAGCATAAAAAAACAAACATAAACCCTAGTAAGCTGGAGAAAGAGTGGAGTCATGGGGTGCAAGGTGACAGTAGTTGCAGTTCTTTTAATGATAGTAATGAGTGTGGTTGCAGAAGCTCAACTACAACCATTTCAACCAATCCTACCTCCGACAAAACCGTCACCATCACCACCATCTATTCTGGGATGCGGTGCAAAGTGCGCATTCAAGTGCATTAGAGTGAGATTCCCACCTTTGATGGCCTTGTGCATTGGCCTTTGTATGATCCAATGCAGGCATTCCCCTTCTGCTAAAGTCTACAACTGCACCAATGGTTGTGCTTCAAACCTGCTCACTAACTCCATCGCTACTGATAATATAGGTATGTTTCTGACAATTTATATGAAAAAAAAAACATTATCATTTTCATCTCCCTCCTTTATTCGCATGATGCTCACAACTTAGTATATTGTTCTTGTTTATATGGCAGGTACGGACAGAGTTTCAGATTATGTGGAGTCTTGCTACCAGACATGTTCAAAGAATGAGAGATTATAATTAAATCGTTACTTCTAGCTATAGATGTAAAGCTCCTGAACCAGAATATGAATAAAGAAGCATGGTCAATGTAATCGCCGATGCTATTATCTAATAAAAGTAACACTACTTAGCTATTTCATGAATTTTATTATTTACTCTAATAATGAATTACGTTATTATTTGAGAGTTCCATTGCACAATAAATGCTTAATAGAGAACAGAAAATAACTATTATATAAGAGACATATGAATTGGTTGTTAGTTTTAAACGATTACGTAAATATTGCCCTTAGAATAAAAAAGTTTAAGGAAAATGATATTGTTGTGCTATTCCACCTGGTTGCTTTTTCGCAATTGTCATCATTTGTTATCTGCAACAATTCCTTCCTCCTTGAGACACTTATTCACCAAGTTCGCTTCTAAGAGTCTCTTTTATAGCTCAAAAAGGTATTAGTATGTTGTACTATATCAATCGTTCTATCTGGCAATTAGAATAAAAGTTGAGTCATTAGTTTGTTATGTCCTTTCACCTTTGTAATGAATGTTGTTTATAAGATTGTAATTTCAGAACTATCTAGTCCCCATATCAGTCAGATGTATTTTTATCTGCCTACTATTCCATTCATTGTTAAGCTTGTCTTAGGTTATGCTTAGTTGGTGGTTTAGTAATAAAATGTAATATTTTTTCATTGTTTAGGAGGAAGGTTTATAATAGAATAAAACGATATAGGATAGAAGGGGAAGGTTTCACATTACATTCCATTCCATCATAAACAGTAAAAATGAGTTACATCCGATTTGGAGGGTTTAAGATAAAATGTAAAATGATAAATATATACTACCTAATATACCCTCAATAATTTTTTATAATTCCAATTCTATACTCAACCCTATTAACATATGTTTTTTTTTCTAGTAAGTGTCATTCATATTATTATTATTAACATACATTACATTCCATTTCATCCATCTTCCAAACAACATTTCACTATATTACATTATGAATCATTCCATTCCTCCCAAACAACAATTTTCTAATTTTACATCCATTTATGCTCTATTCCATTAAAAACCTTACGTTTAACCAAACAAAACCTTAGATGAAATTATGTCACTATAAGAGCTATATTCCTTTCCCTCAAAGATTGATTAACAACCAAAATTTTGGAATTTTTGGCTAATTAAAGGAATATATAGGGTTGAATAACCATATAAGACCTTGAATGGCGTTAAGTTGATGGTTGTGTCATAGGTGTTATTATTCCACTACTATCTAAGATAGGTCTATATTTTACAAGTTATTTAGGTTTGAGTTAATTGATACTTGAAACTTTTATAGCATGTTTTCTATGAATTTTATAATGTTTTCCTGTGCTTAGTTTATTATGTTGTAGGTGATAAGTTTGAGAAGAAGAAAAAACACAGAGTTGAGTGCAACTTTCTTACTGCTGTCCAATAGAGGAGTCTTTGGAGTTATTTGAAAGAAAAGAAGATAGACACTAACTATAAAAGACATTGAAGTTGATTCTATATTGAATATATCAAAAATTGGAGAAATTAGTGGAAAAGGAGTTAACAAAGGAGACATGCACTTGTCTTTCATAAAGTTCAAAGAAGTTTAAAAGTAGAACAAGATATCATTGAAGTGGTATATATGACTTATGTCATATTAAGGATTATATAAAGGATTGAAAGGTGAAATATGATATGTAAAGTAAGAGAATAAATATTTTACGCTAGAGAACATAAGTATTCTAGACTATTATAACAATAAAATAGATTAACTATGCTTAATAAATTTGATAAGGTTTAATTGAATATTAAGAGTTGGTAGTTACCTAATTGGATATACTCTTGTGCCTCAATAGAGGCCACATATACTTTAAGTTAATTGTTATTTCAACCTATACAACCAAATTTGCATGATAATTAAACTTTCATATAATCAAATCCTAGAATTCTAGCATTAATTTCATTGATTTCTCTTCTTTTGATTATCACGTCTTCGTTGGTTTAAAAATTTAATTATTCTCCTAGATATAGTTTATGTTAATGTTGTTATTTAGATAGGATTAATAGACATGGTAATATAGTTCCTATGAGATCAATACTCTGGACTTACTCAAGTTTTAATAACTTATTACAATTGACTTTATAAGTTTGCATTCATCAATTTTTTGACGTCATTATCAGGGAACTATTCAATTTTATTTTTAATCCTAGTTTTTATTTTTTTTATTTTCCTATATTTATGTATAATTTAGCTCTCTTTTATGTGGCATCTTCAGGATCGGAAGCAAAATCATGCATTTTCATAATTACTAATCTTTTGAACCAGATGAAGATGTTGATGGATCTGACAAAGGTGTAGGTATGTTATCATTGAGATATGTATAGGCTTCTTTCTAATGTATGCATGAACATTTGTAGCACTCCACTCCCGCAAGACACGTACCCGACATCATCAGTGATATCTGAGTCTGAGCCCTTCAAGGGTGGCATGATCAGGTTATGTACTCCGAGTCTGAGTCCGAGCCCTTCGAGTATGGATAACAAACATACACACTTTTTGCGGAAATTAACATTTCAAATCGGGCCCACTTTATTCGTAAACTTTTTCAATCACAACAATACAATCAATAGAACTTTCAATAGCCAATTGGGCCCTTTCACAAATACATATCACTTTAGCCATAATGTCTTTACATTACAACATAAATCATATACACATTTTTCAAAACTTTCAGAATACATATTGTATAGAAATCATAGAATATACAAATTTATACAAAAATAGGAAATTATAAATACAGACGAGAACTGATCCCGACCCTTATCTCTCACTTGCATGTTAGGTATACTCCCGTTGCCTAACGGGGTATTCTTCTGATCCTGAAAAATATTTACAAATTTTGGGTGAGTTTTGCGAACTCAGTGAGGTAACCATCATCGATGGTTCACTCAATTCATGCAACACAACAATTCATGTAACATATAATTCAAATCTTTGCAATTTTGCATAGGTATCACATATCACATTTACATTTAGGAACAATCAATTCAGCATTTCAAACAATTAACATACTTGTTAAAAATGCATATGAAATGCTCATGAGACTCCTTTCCAATTGTTAGGTTGTTGTGACCGAGTGTCTAAACTGTTCAGTATCTATTTTAGATATCGAGCTCATTGCTAACTGTCCCTTATTTGATGTGGATACATGACTCATTTTATATAGTGAGCCTTAGGCTTTTAATCACTTTCTAAGCTCGAGGCTCTTTTCACACGTTGAGCTTTAAGCTTTGATCGGTGGCTACTCTGGTCACAACTGTTATTATCTGATTGTACATTCGTGTATGGAATGCATCTATCACAATCAATCATATTATGAAGTACATAGTTCATCCCATTCACATTCAAGTAGCACTTCAATATCGCATCACATTTCACAATCATCGGACCTTCTGTCCGGAAATCAACACAATTCAATTCACATTCATTAAGCAAATCAAACATAATCTAAAGCTTGCTAGAGTTTTCACATTCTCCAAGAATTATCTTTCTTTTTGACAAGGATCATTGGTTATGTATAAGGCCCAAATCCTCGTGTCATTAGCGTAGAGTTTTCAATCACATCTTTTTGCAATCCTAAATAGTGTATGGTTTTAAGTTAACAACTGTTACTCCCTCCCTTGAGTGAGTTTCATGATTTTGCTTCCTAATAGGAGGTAACTGATTGGTTATTTCAATACTAATGCATAATCAACTAAAATCCTATTGATTTCCTTAAAAGCACTTAATTGGTCCTCCTTAATGTCAACTTGTTGTAACTAATATTCAATTCGATATGTTAGTTATAACATTTGCAGCTGTCCTCTCCTTGAGTTTTTGAATACCTTATGAAATTATTTTCTTGAAATCACCTTAGATCCTTTTTTAGATTTCCATTAAAAGCAACCATTTTATAATTCCACTTAAATGTCATAATTCTCCCTTTAAGTTGTACAATACATCATTGAGGCTATCCAATTATTGCTTTCCTAGCATAAGATTACAAACTTTTAATGTAATTATAAAGGCGTTATTAGTAAACTCCAACCCTTAGATTAACCATATAAAATTCATATAATATTGATTACATGTCAACTTCAAACGCCCTTCTATTGTAATGTAGAAAAGTTTTACTTTACACACATTACATTTTCTTTCTTAATTACTAAAATATCCATAAAGTTATGGGTCTCTCTATTGTCTACTAAAAGTAAATTATCATGTTATAGTGTATTCTTGAAATCCTCATTTGTTTAAATTCCCACTCTCCTTTTATTCTTACCATCATTTGTAGTGATGCAATGTAACAAATAAATTAGTCACCTATTGATTCTTCTTCTCTCACCATAAAAGTTTATTTCCCTTCCATCATATATAAGTGGAACTACTTCTTACATTTGTGAATTGGGGTATTATTCATCACACCATAGACAAAGACCTTTGACCTTTTTCTTATTATGCTATTCAACTTGTTTAAATTTTCTCACAATTATCGTCACTTATTATCTACAACAAATTTCAACCATGATAATACCACATTTAGACTGATCATGCATTTAGAGTGGATATGATTTTATAGAAGCTATATAGATCTAAATTAGGTGTTATTATTAAGTAATCTTGTAAAAGTAGCAGTAGTGTCAAAAAGAAAATGCTTTTTGTTGTTGTTGTGATTCAAGTCAAAGATGTGAATACCATTATATTCTGACCAATAAGCAATTTATTGGTTGAAAAATAGAATTTAAATCTTAATTATGGCACTAATTTACAGCTTTAGTCAATATTAGCTGATACATCAAATACCAATTAGTAATAGATTTATATGAAAATTGTCAAAAATTCAAAGATAAAAAAACTAAATCATATTCTTAATCTTGATTAAAGTATTGTCTAATAATTGTCTATCTCATACTCATACTCTCAAAGTCTCAAATCTTCTCCTAACTTCAGTCCTTACTCATTACTATCGATCTCTCTTTTGTTCACTATTGTGCCATTAGTGACATCACTCATTACCTTCATCTTCTTCACTACCATCATCTTCTTTACTACTGTTTGGTTTCTAGACTTCGTCATTTGCTCATTACTGCTTCATCTTCTTGCACTTATCTTCTGTGACACCATACACCAACAAGAAGCAAAAAGAAAGTGATTTAGTTTTGCGTTGAAAATTGGATTTGAGTTCTCAAAATAGTAGTGATTTGTTGGAATTTGAATATGAATTATAAGAGTAATGCCATTTTTTGTTTATATAATTATATACCCTTTTGCCTCCATAGATTTCAAATGAATGGTGAGCTTTTGCTTAAGAATTCCAAAAAAATTATATTAAAATATTACTCAAGTAAGTTAAATAATCTTTGTTAGTTAATGATAAATGTTGTCTATTTTGGCCTTTTGGACTTTATTAGGATATTATTCATTATGAATACATACATAGATGAATATAAGTTAAAGGGTCATTTTTGTAATATTATAAAATTTAGAGATTGTTTAGTAATTTTAAAAATTATCTAAAATAGTATCAATATTAATTGATATCAATATTGTACTATATTAGAACTAAATTTAGTACTAAATCTAATACAATATTCACAATATTAGTTCAAGCTTTTAATGGAGTAAATTGTGAGTAAAATATGGTTTTCAACTAAAGATTCTCTTGATAGCCACAAAATATGCAATCAAAAGATTTGGTGTAGGTGGATAGCATAACGCAGAAAATGTTAGAAGTAGAGCGAAAGGTTAATTTTCCAAAAAATAAGAAGAATAAGAATTAATATAGTATTAGTGGATGTAGTCTCCTAAAAGGACCTAATTAGCTTTAATATTAATGTTATGATTAAAAATGGTTTTTCATTGTTTGACTTGATTAAGCCTTTAAATTATCAATCAATAATGATAAAATAAATTAAAGAGAGTCCAAAATAGTGAATAATGAATAAAGAATTCAAAGCTTGGATAAAATTTTGTGGCCTTCTTCTCAGTCTAATGACTAATAAGGTTTTGATATGTGCCATGAATATTTTATTATGATTTACCTGTATTTGGATTGTTTATAATTGTTTGGTGTTAATATGAAATTCGGGTGTATTAGGGAGGAATTCTCTCAAATTTTGTACTTGACTTCTCTTCGACAATATAGGTGGTCTTAAATGTAGTTGTAAGCTACCAAATTTTAAAACATGTGGAAATGAGGTTTGAAGTAAAGAAAATAACTGATCATAGTAAAAAGGGATTCATAAACTACAAAAAAAATTTAAGATAATAAAGATGAATTAACAATGTGAAGTTGAAAAATAACAAAGTATTTTTGTAGTAAGTTAATTATTCTATTTTGAGATTGGTTTTGAGGTTATCTTGTGTAACATCCCATTCCCGTACTAAGGGTCAGAACCCTAAAATTCGATACATGTGAGATCCAAGAGAGATTAAGAAAAATGCATTTTTCATGCTCATGCATAATGTTAGCATATACGCATGTGAATATTGAATCTTTGCATAAAAAAATAATTGTACATGTATTCATTGACAATTTCCGGGTATAATTGTTTATAAATGTGATTGTATTTGGAATTGGGGATTATATGTGTGAAAATTTGATTTGGGGAGTATACTTATTTACTCAGAAATTTTGGTGAAAATATGAAAATTTTCTGGAATTTAAAGGTATCTTGGACTAGGAAAAATGCTAAGTGACAAAACAATTGTTAAATGGTAGCAGAAATTATTGTCCAATGGCAAAGAAAATTTTGATGAAAGATTTTAGGATTTATTGATAAGTGCCACTAAAAATTGGGGGATAATTGGAGTAGAAATTGAAATTGATTAGACTAATTAAATGAAAGAACCTAGTCTAATGCTTTGGGAATTAGACATGTGGAAAGTGATAAATATCACTTGCCAAACAATGCCTTAAGTCCATTAACCCTTAAATTGTAAAGACCACCCCTTTTTGGTTTTGTCTCACGATGCTTTTAAATGAGAAGACCAAGTAAGTGTTTATATTTTGTTCTCTTCTTCATTTTCGTAGCTTCTCTTTTCCTTCTTCTTCGTTGGTTTTCTTCTTCTTCTTTTGTTGCCAATCTCCACCAACACTAAACCTAGCTCTCTCATCTCTTACTTGCTTCTCTTTCATCTTGCTCTCTCTTTCATTCTCACCAAAAACCCAAACCTTCCAACCCTCAAGATGATGATGATCGTGGGTTGTTGGTGAAGCTAGGGATTTTCGGTATTCTTGAAGATTTTGGAGATTTTGGAGCTAAATCAAGTAAGTAGGGCTTTAATCAGTATGGGTTGTTAAATGAAGCATTTATGATGATAGTTGAATGATCATGACTAGGAGTTTTGTATATGATAGAATGTTGGTGAAGAAATGAATATATATGTGTGTGTGTGTGTGTGTGTGTGTGTGTGTATGCATACATACGTACATATATGTATGTATGTATATATTGATGTTTTGTTTCATATAAATGCTAAATAATCGGTTAGGAGTTGTTTTATGGATGATTGATGTTATATATGATGAGTAAGAAACTATAAGTTATGCTACATATGTTTTTAGGAAGGATTGATTATGAAAAGGATGTGTTAATGAGAATTGGAAGTTGATGAGTATAGAAATGTGTTTGTGACTTGTTTGTGTTAATGGATGAGTGTAGAAATGAGTTAAAATGGAGTTGAGAATGAGGAGTAGATGGAATAGAAAAGATGATCTTTGTATGAGTTGTGTTAGGGTAAGAATTGGAAACAAAATTGGTAGTTGATATGAAAAATTTAGCAGCAACATGATCTCTAAATATGCTCCTGTGTCTTATCCATAACTTTTTATCTAGTTATCCCAATGAGATGATTCTTTATTTGGATTAAACTAAAGATATATGGCTACATTTTTCATGAAGACATTGAATTTAAATTTTGTCTTTAAGAGACTCTAAATTTGTCATGAAGTTGAGAATTGGGTCCAGTACATTGGTGGATAAATGTATATGTTGTGTTTATTTTGAATGTATGAGAATGTGTTATATTTTGGGTATTTATGATCAAGTGGAGAAAATGAAATGTGTATGGATGATGTTGAGTTGAAATTGGTATATTTGAAGAAGTTATCCATTTGAGATGATGAATCAAATGAGTTGAGAATTGAGAATTGAGAGTTAATGAAATCTAATTAGTGTTTGAATTGTTATGAAGTGATATTGCTTTAGAATAGGTGAATTTGAGAAGATTATGAGTGAAAGGGATGTTAGAATAGATTTAGGATCCACTGGAGGGGTCTTAGAGAGTGAAAATTTTTGTTACACCCGAAGGTTACACGGTCAGGCCGTGTATATTCACACTGGCCGTGTATTCCTGATGCAGAAAAATTGCCAGACTCGTGGGTTACACGGTCTACCCGTGTGGTTTCACACGGTCTGTGTTTTGACCCTCCAAATTACAATATCTTGCTTTGAGTTTTTCATAAAATTGTAGATCTGGAAGTCCCCTTCAAAACCGTCTAAAGATGACCTTAATCTGATATCCCTAGTGAAAGTTATGCCAATTGTCCCAAGATAGGTACAATATGATTGAGGACATGAGCATATTTGATTCTTTTGGTCATAACTTCATAACTCGACCTCCGAATGAAGTGATTCTTGAAGCAATAGATTCCTAACACATTTTTGTATATCTCCATAATTATCACTCTTTTGAATGGGCCATTAAAACTAATCTATGTTAAGTTCTGACTCAACCCTTAAAAATTGAGTATAAAACAATCCTTCCATTTTATTCCATGAAAGAAATAGAATTCCTAACTAACAAAACATACCATGAAAAGGTGGTTCCTGTTAATGAATTTAAGGACAACCTGAGGTTAAAGTAGTTGAAGTTTTCATAATTGGCTAATTTTCTACATCGTATGGTGAATTTAGTGATGTGCTCAATGGTGGATTAACCATTTTCATGAAAAAGCAAGTTTAATTCAGGAATTCTGTAGCCACGAGGAAAATGATTCTTCTGATCAGTCTAGATAAGGTTTATAGAATTCTAGACGACCAAGTTGTCTTAAACCAGGCCCGCACAATTCTTGAACTACTTCTCTGATTGCTTCGATATCAACTTGTAATCCCATTTATAGTGGTGAATAATAAGATTGCAATTTATAGCCGCATATTACCTCCCAAACCATATTATGGTCCATTAGTTTCAGCCTCCCTAACAAATCCTTACCTATCAAGAATTTGGGGCTTAAATGCATGTCAACCATTACGCCACAAGGATATCCTCTCTCTTATGTAGAAGGACGTATCTTTCATCTATAGAGAAACTAGCTAGAAGGTGACTACATTCTCTAACTTCAATTGCATTTGGTAGTAGGATGCCCCTCGAGTCCTTCAAAGATTTGTTTTGCTAACGCAGGTAAATTTTGCCCTAACAAATTGCATTTGGCAGCCAACCGTCGGTGAATATACTGACGGTTACATAAAATTTCTATTGATAAATTTACCTACGGACGTTTTTACGACACCCTTGCTGTCGGTTAATTTATATTACCGACAGAATCATCCGTCTCTAAACGACATTTTTCTTGTAGTGGTAAATACAATAAATAGGCAATAACTGTGATGTCCAATCATTATGCCGCAAAAGCTCCGCACAAGCAGTGGTAAGTATTGATGAGGCAACTAATTCTCACTATTATACTCCGGTGGTTATGGTCTCAACTTTCTGCTCTCATTCCTC
This sequence comes from Erythroxylum subrotundum, assembly GCA_027563845.1. Taxonomy (NCBI): domain Eukaryota; kingdom Viridiplantae; phylum Streptophyta; class Magnoliopsida; order Malpighiales; family Erythroxylaceae; genus Erythroxylum; species Erythroxylum subrotundum. The sequence continues at coordinate 6,422,208 of JAOQMQ010000194.1, forward strand.
ATTTAATGTTTTGTTCCTGTTACCGCACTAGCTCATAAAGCTAGTCTGTCTTTGCACCTATAAATAGAAATTTATGTAGTCAGCCAAGTGAAAATTAAGTAGAGTTCTTCAAGATGTCGAAATATTTTTGCAGAAAAGGGAAACATTAGATGTTGTATTTGCTGGTCTCTGCCAGCCCAGGATGTTAATAATCTTGGAACAAGGAGGGAAACGGACAGATCAAATCGTAATTCATTGTGGTCCAAAAGCTGCATGATTTCAATTATTATATCTAATTCAAGCCATGTAAATAGTATAGGGTATGGTACTATGGATATTCATGATTCACGAATCAGTTGCATTCCTATTTTGTGCAATTTTCTTCTAATCTTGGACATTGCAATGTACTGAAAAATCTTGGTAACAATCCATTAATGATCCACAAAGTGAAGCCACCCTACAATGATTTCTGAAACATTCGCATATTATAAGTTCCATAGTCTTGTGTAGAATTACGTTAAATGTGCTAACAAGGAGTTTCGGAATTTTCATTTTTCTTTTAAAGAAAACAAACGAGTATGGGAACCAAATTAATGCCTTCAAATGTCTCAGAAAACTGATCGAAGATCCCTATAAAGCCCATAATTCGAGTTTTCTCTTGTCTAGATTTTGTCCAACCAACAGGAGGATTATTTATCTATTTATGTAATCGAGGGCTTAAAGTAATTATCATGTATTATTTCTAATTAAAGGTGATTGATATGACTATAATTCCTCCTACATTCATTTCTACAAGAATAGGAAATGTTTACTTATGAAACTGAAATCTTATTCCTCTAATTCACAGAAATCAATCAGAATAAATGCTCAAACGTTTCAATTTAAACTATACTTCATTATGTGTGCTAAATTACTATTTAAAACTTCCAAAGTGCTAAAAGGAAAACATCTTTTTCATACATGTGTTACGTTTAAGTCTGTGGAAGATTTGTTAATAAGTCTATGTATTTGGTAAATTTGATATTATTTGCTACAAAGTTATGATTTAATTATGTATAGCACCAAAATCAAGAGAATCAGGCTTAATGAGTAGTATATATGTTGATCAGGTTGTTTGATAAACTGGAATGCATTGTCAAAAATCAAATCTCAATCACAAATAATTAGGGATTAATCAATGCAGTTAACATGTAGGGATCGAAGTAAAACAATCTTAAGTGCCTATAAATAACATTATTCATCGCACCAGAGCAGGAAGCATAAAAAGACAAACATAAACCCTAGTAATCTGGTGAAAGAGTGGAGTCATGGGGTACAAGGTGACAGCAGTTGTTGTTCTTTTAATGATAGTAATGAGTGTGGTTGCAGAAGCTCAACTACAACCGTTTCAGTCAATCCTACCGCCAGCAAACCGTCACCATAGCCACCAGCTGTTGTAGGATGCGATGCAAAGTGCGCATTCAAGTGCATTAGGGTGAGATTCCCACCTTTGATGGCCTTGTGCATTGGTCTTTGCATGATCCAATGCAGGCATTCGCCTTCGGCTAAAGTCTACAACTGCACCAATGGTTGTGCTTCAAACCTGCTCACTAACTCCATCGCTACTGACAATATAGGTATGTTTATGATAATTTATATGAAAAAAACATTATCATTTTTGCCTCCCTCCTTTATTCGCATGATACTCACAACTTGGTATATTGTTCTTGTTTATATGATAGGTACGGACAGAGTTTTAGATTATATGGAGTCTTGGTACCAGACATGTTCAAAGAATGAGATATTATAATTAAGTCGTTACTTCAAGCTATAAATGTAGAGCTCCTGGACCAGAATATGAATAAAGAAGCATGGTCAATGTAATCGCCGATACTGTTATCTAATAAAAGTAGCACTACTTAGCTATTTTATGAATTTTTATTATTTACTCTCAATTTGATCAATCTCGTAAAATATTCCTTACATAAAAAGACCATTTATCTTTACTAACTCTCATGTCATTTGGAATTTAAAAAAAATAATTATATCATTGTCATTTATCGATGCAATCAACTTAATCTGCCTGATTTCAAGTCCAAGCCTTCTGCTAAGCTCCGATCTTTGTTTCTCATCAGGACGAGGACACTCCTTGAAGAAAATGTTATCATAATAAAAAGAATCATCAATCCTAATCCCTAGATATGGAAACGCATAGATCCTAAACTTAAAACGATAAAAAAAACTATCATACGCTTTAAGCTCATGTATCTGACGTTGAGTGTGCCTATGGTACTTCTTGTTCCTGTGACGTTGAACCTCTCCACCCTCTTGATCATCACCAGAAGCAACTTCAAAGTTATCACTTCCAGACCTGCTCTCATAACCATCATCC
>JAOQMQ010000194.1:6433872-6452991 GCA_027563845.1 Erythroxylum subrotundum
CAACAAAGCATATACAGAAAGATAGAGAGAGGAAACCAGAGCAAATCAAATGCTCTGAAGTTAGGAAAAATTTTCCTAAAAGGTTGGTGAGTGACAAAATAGTGAGGTTAGTGTTTTTAGGTTGGGAAACACCTTGTGAGCCACTATTTTGGTTTTATTTCTGTATACCTACTATTTGTAATAGTGGAAGAAATATTCTAAGTTTTGTTCGTAGATGTAGCCCAAAGTTAAGGGTGAACCACGTTAAATATTCTGTGTCCGTTTTGCTCATTTTATTTTTCCTTTTTACAAAATACACCCGCTACGCCCAACAAAGCCATGTTTACGTAGACACTCAAAGAAGTACCAAGTTTCCTTTACCAATCCACCACTCAATAAGCACAAGTACGTGATTTCATCCGGTTTGATACTCGCTACTAGCATATCTGTAAACAAATCAAGTGATTCCTTAACCAATTCGTGTATTGCAAGTCCTCCAATCATGGAGTTACAGATTAACACATCGCTCTGCCCCACTGGAATCCTGGGAAACTCATCTAAAGCCTCCTCTATTGCCCCGAGCATATAAGTCCACAAAAGGTTCGCAAATTCAACATCAAAGGCAAGTCATTTTCAACCAGATAATGATGCATTATCCTTCCTTTATCAAGAGTACCATACGAACACAAGCAGGTAACACACCCACCATAGTCACCTCATTGGCTTTAGGACCAAAATTTCGCATCTTTTTAAAAACAGCGATAGCATTGCCGTACTGTCCACTTTTAACATACCCATCAATCAAAGAACTCCACTACACAACATCATTTTCAAGCGTTAAACCAAACAATTCAAGTGCCAAATCCATATATCCACACTTTGAATAGCCATTCACCATTGAATTCCAAGAAACTAAATTCCTAATAGGCATTTCGTCAATCATCTTTCGCAAATACACTTCTCCACAAGAAGAATACATGTGATAGGAGCGGAAGCTGATGGAGGAAGAGGAAGACAGATACGATGTAGCTCTGTAAATAAAATACAAAGCAAAACGTAGTCTTGTAGAAGCGGAAGTTGATGAAGAACGATGTATATAGATACAACGTAGTATTGTAAATAACACATAAGTGAAACGTAGCCGTGTTAAATGAACACTTGTCTCATTGTAAATGGTTGATTTCCAATGGTTGTTTTAGCCGTTATTATAGTCACCAGAGGAGGAGTGGGGAAAATTGAATAATAATAACCAAATTTCTCTCTCGATTACTTCTTCCGCTTCTTTCTTTGCATTTTCTATCTTCATTTCATTATTTCAATCTCTATATTTCCCAAAATTACATAGGTTAAAAATATTATATCAAATTGGTACTAGAGCCGTGATTCGAGACCATAGCAAATGTCGCAAGATGGCAGAAGGAACTCAAGGCCTAGAGTGGAGACATGTAGAGGAAGGTTTGCATAACCAAATGCAGGAGTTGTAGATAAGGCATGAAAGAAGCATGCAATAACTGAAGGACCAGATTACTCAACTATTTTATAAAGATAGTAGTGAAAATGGAGTTTGGGGAAATGCTGATCAAAGGTCCCTAAAACTGTCAATAAAGATGGTTATTAAGGGGGACATTACACCATTCCCATGAGGTGCAATAAGATTGAGCTACTGGTGTTTAAAAGAGAAAATTTGCGAGCTTGGGTGTTTAAGTGCTAGCAATTCTTTATGTTGGATCGTACACCAACTGAATTGAAGGTCAATTTGGCAACTATGTATTTGGAATGTGAAGCTCTAGCTTAGCATGACTTATATGTGAGGAATCGAATAACCAGGGATCCTCGTAGTTGGGGTGAGTACTTATTGGCGTTGGAGTAGACGATTGGAAAGGTAGCTTTCGAAGATTCGATAGGAGAGTTGAAGGAGTTGAAACAAAGGGGAACGTTGAACGAGTATTGCACTGAGTTTGACATGTTATCACAAAAACTAGTGATGCTAGAGCCTTATTTGGTTAGTATGTTCTTGAAAGGGTTGAACGTGGAGATTGAGTATCTGGTGAAGTTATGGAATCCCAGAACTCTAGAAGAAGCTTATGAATTAGCAATGAAACATGAAATGGTGACCACACATTATGGAGTAATGGGAAAATTCCATCAAAGGGGGTCGAATTTTGCTGACAATTCACTGAGTGTATCAAAGTCTCCAGGTCTATTGCCTACAACTGTGCAAGGAATTCCAAATGGGGACAAAGAAGTGAGGTGGAGCAAAACTACTTCTAGCAAGGATTTAGACGACATAGAGCTAAAGGTCTGTGTTTTTGGTGTGAAGAAAAATATGTTCTTGGACATAGGTGCAAAAACAAAATGTTACAAATGTATGTGGTGACATAGGTGCAAAAAGAAAATTTTACAAATGTATATGGTTAAGGAAGAGGTGGAGAATAAGGAGGCTAATGTAGATGAAGAAGAAGAGACTCCGAGCATATCCTTGCAAGCAATTTCAGCAGTGTCTGTGGTGAAATACCAACAGATCAAAGTGTAGGGCATGTTAGATGGAATTGTAGTTCATATACTGATGGATGGGGGAAGTATCCATAATTTTGTGGATAAAAACTTAATAACTAGAATGTGAAGAAAGTTAGAAGAGGTGAAGGAGTTGTCAATTATGGTAGGAGGAGGAATGAAGCTAAGATGCAATTATATATGTCGAAACTTAAGATGGCAAATGGAAGGTAAGGAATTTTATGCAGATACATTAATAATGAATATTGGAGGGATTGGTATGGTGCTTTGAGTGCAATGGTTGTCCATGTTGGATGACATTGTATTCAATTATCAAAAGAGAATTATGAAGTTTTGTTGGCTTAGTAAGGAGACGAAGTTAACTAGTGAAGGATGCAGAAACTAAGTAGAGGTACCAAAGAAAACGCTGGCTCAAATATGGAGTAATAAAGATGTTATATGTTGCTTAATGGTGGTGTATGAAGAGGATGAAACTAAAGGAACAAATGAACAACATGCGAAATTGAGAACTTCACTAGTGGAAGTGTCAGAGGTGGAACCACTTGTAGTATTTCAGGAACAATTACAAGAGTTGTTAAAATAGTTTGAAGTGGTTTTTGAAGAACCTAAAGGGTTACTCCATCTAGATTTCACGATCATAAAATATCATTAAAATAGGGAACTAAGGCTGTGAATCTACGGTCGTATAGGTACTCTGGGTTGTAGAAAAAGCATTGTGGAGGAATTGGTGGAAGATATGCTACAATAAGGGATTATTAGATAAAGTGTGAGTCCCTTCTCAACCTCGGTAATTTTGATAAAGAAAAAGGATGGATCTTGGCAGTTTTGTGTTGATTATAGGTCCCTTAATCAACGTACTTTAAAGCATAAGTTTCCCATTCCTTTGATGGAAGGGTTGTTCAATGAATTACATAGTGCTCAATATTTTTTGAAAATGGATTTAAGAGCAGGATACCAGAAGGGTTGTTCAATGAATTACATAGCGCTGAATATTTTTTTAACTAGATTTAAGAGCAGGATACCATTAAATACGGGTGCATGAAGATGATGTCTACAAACAACCTTTAGAACTTTTGAAGGGCATTACGAATTTCTTGTAACACCATTCGGATTGACAAATGCACCAGCCACGTTTCAAAGTTTAATTAATCAGATATTCAAAGTGTATCTGAGAAGGTTTGTGTTTGTGTTCTTTGACGGTATTATGATATATAGTAGATCTTATGATTTGCATTTGAAGCATTTACAGTTGGTGATGGAGAGCTTAAAGGATCAGTAATTATATGTGAAGTTGTCCAAATGTTCTTTTGAGGTTCCTCAAATAGAATATCTAGGACACATTATTAGTAGCAAAGGTGTATCAATAGATCCTCAGAAGGTTAGAGTTGTATCACTTAGAGTTGGTCCTTAATGAGGTAGTGGCTAGTAATAGAAAATTTTAGTGTGATCGGATAAGGGTAAAGGATTAACCTTTAAAGTTCGCCAAAACAGTATAGCGGTTATTAGGAGATGTAATTCCCGATACGTAGATTATCACGTAGAAAGTCATACCCAACGTCCTCTCTCCCTTTTATAAGGGTAAGTCTTGGACAAGGCTTACAGGCATTCAACTTGGCTTCACAGGACATGTGTGTAGGGACAGTAGGATGTCATACCTTCAGGGTCTCTGAGAAAGGACTCCTAACTTAATTAGAGATAAGAAGAGTCGGACTTTGTAGCTTATTAGGTACTCGCAGATCTGAACTCCATCAGGTATACCTTGTTATTTTTATTTTCATTTATTTATATATTTATTGTAATTTTATTTACATAATAATTTACCGTGCTAGTTTTACTTTTTCTCTTTATAACCTGCATCACTCTTATATTGTCTCATTTGCATGTGGGTCTACCGGAAACAGCCTCTCTACTATGTAGGGATAAAGCTGCGTACTATCAAACCTCCTCAGACCCCGCTTTATTTCGAGACTTCGGACTAGGTATGATGATAATGAATTGGGTCTCGAGTCAATTTGGATCTAGGCCTAACCCATAGGCCGACCATTGAAAACAACTAAATTTAGGCTTATGGGTCAAAAATTGTCATCGCTATATATAAACACATGTTAACAACACATGTAAACTTGATTTTAGAGAATATTTCTGTCATTTTCTATTTCTCACCAAATGAAATCAAATTGAGAATATTTAAATTCGTAAAGAAAGATTGTAAAGAGATAGAGATCTAAGCAAAGATATTAGTTTCGTACCGTACCAACTGGTATTAGTTGAAAAATAGTACAAAATTAGTGTCTTCGACACCAGTCAATATTGGATTTTTCATCTGGTATCGGTCAATACTAGATTTTTGTCTGGTACCGTCTAATATTTGAAATACTAACCAAATACCAGCTAGTACCAGCAGACATTTGAAATACTGACCAAATACCAATTGGTATCGTAAATTTCTAAATCTTTGGGGACTAAATTGCAATAAAACAAAATTCAAAACAAAACAACTTGCACATCATTTTCGTCTCTCTCTCATCTCTACCCATTTTCAATGTTGTCCCTCCCGTTGCAGGCCACCCATTTCCACCGTGTCATCACTTGCATCCACTGCCATCGTACCACTCCATGCTCCACCTTGGAACTTGCCAATAAAAGAGATGAAGGTCGAGCTCCATAAGAGATATTAAGGAAGGCTAAGACATCTTAGGTCCTGTTTGGCAATCATCGAATTACATTAGCTGTTAGTTGATTCTATCAGCGGATTAATATAGTTGATTTGACCAACGAATAATATCAGTAGTTTATTTAAAGATGTTTGATAAAATTAACTGTTTATTTGTAATATGACTTATGAGGGTATGACTTAAAAAAATTTATAAGGACATGAGTATTAGTTGTTTATATCTTAGTATTTCTTTAAATATTCTCATAAGAATTTAGAAAGAGTAAAAGAAGTCAACACCATCATTTTCTCTAGTATCTTCTATTAAGCCTTAAGAACACTGAAAACCCTCTCAATACAACTTCTCAATCATGAATGAGTTCGATTAAATGCTTCTCGAGATTCTCTTGGATTGGCAAGGGTCAATTGAAGAACTTGAGAGATAATTAAAATGCTACCAAAAGTAAGCTGGAGAATGGGTTCGGTCGGATTACATTAAGAGTTTTTCCTCAAATATAACACCAACGAGCTTAATATGAAATTAGGTATGCAAAAATGATATCGATTTAATTTCTAATTTAAGGAAATATAAATTTTTTGTTATTTTAATTTTAATTTTTTAAATTTTAAAAATTGAAACTATATTTTTAACATAATAAATTAAAATAAAATTATTTTGAAAAAACTGTTCATATTAATCTCTTAAAATTCAAACTTAGATAAATATAATTAATTTAAATTTGACTTATTAATTTTAGATTAAATTGAATTGAATTAAACACAATATACAAGTGATAATGATATTATATAATAAATATTGATATAAAAAGGACCTAAATATCAGGTCTATATAAAAGTAATTAATATAATATAATTAGAGATATCAAATTTAAAAATATTTATTTTCTTGAAAATTTTAATTTAATATTAAATATTAAAAATTTTAATTTAATGACTAAGTTTTAAAAATTTGTATAAATTAAGCCAAATTTATATCTCTATCAATCTTTTTTTTCTGTCTCTATTTCTATCTCTTTAAGTAATTTGTGATAACTTTTGGATATAATAATCTTTTAATTCCTTAATTTCTTAGCTGTTGGAAGAAAACGCTCATCATAGTAGCATTTTCAAAGTCAGCGAATTGTAGGGATGTCAATGGGTCGGGTCGGGCCTGGCCTATCTTGGCCCGAACTAGCCCAACCTTGACCTGGTGGCTCGACCGGCCCACGAGTTGACCGACCCATCCTTACTTTTTTTAAGTTACAAAACAACATCATTTTTGTCATTTCAGTCAAGTCACAGGTCGGGCTGAACAATTTTAGCCCACAGCCCTCCTATGAGTTTGTCAACTTGGGCTAAAATAGGGCCAAGCTAAGAGGGCCTAGCCAAAATTGACATTCCTAATGAATTAAGTTCAATATGCTAACCCAATCAGTTATTACCAAGCATAATTATTAGCGATTTGACATGATTAAATAATTAAAATCTTTCAATTCAATAGTTGATAAGTTATTTACTAAACATTATCTTAATAAGCAAGACAGTCATGAGAAAGCGAATAAGGAAAAGCCTAGAGTTTAGAGACGAGAGATGAGAAAGTTAGAGAGCTTTTCACTGTGATTGTCAGCCGGAAAATTTTCTTTTTTACAGTTTTGTAACTATGTTATGATGTTATCGCCCTTTTCTTTTAACTGAAAGCACAAAATAAGCCCTCCCTTCGTTCACATTTAAATATCTAACGATTCTAATCGACTTAACCTGAAGTGGGTCCAATTAAATATAATAAATGCCATCCAAATTTGAAAAATTCTTTTACATCAAAACTTGAAATTATCAATCAAATTAATGTGATAAATATTAATTTGATGAATATCCAAGCACATATATATTATACTTGGTTTCTTTTGTTATTTGTATGTATCAAAATTAAAGTATTTTCTTTTCTTATATTTTAAATTATTTAACGATTTTAAATTAAGCAATAATTTATTTATAAATTTAATTTATGACCCATTTTTTTTGTCTAAAGAATGAGAGAATACACCTCATTAATTTTAAGAACATTTAACAATGGAATTCTATTACTAACCTTTAATAAGGTTCTTTTGGTTTCAATCAAATCTTTAATTCAAGATTGATTTAATAAACATAAATAATTATTGTTATTTTAAATTTCTATTATTATAATTTTTAAAGATATGGTTAATGTAAAATTATAAATTATACAGTACAATATATTAAAGGATTTTTTTAATTTTTTTTAAAATTTAGGAACATTTTAAAATTTAAAAATATACCTGAAACGGTACTCAGTATTGATTGATACTGATTCAATACTATATCAAAATTTAATCCGATACTAATACCAGTACGATATTCATAATATTGGATCTGAATGTGTTCGGTACATAATCATTAGAAATATGGCAGCAAAGTTGATACTCATTCTAAGTTCAAACTTTTTAAGTTTGGAAAAAATTTTGGAAACTATGTATGATTTGATTTCTATCATTTATCTACAATTTTATTTTTTGCACACCGACCCTTCTAATTTATCTTGGATTTTGAAGATAATTTTTTTTATTGGACTATGACTTGACTTAATTCATGAACTCAATTCGGTTATTTTTAATTTTAATAATTATATAAATCATGCACTTTTTGAAAAAATTATTCAAAGAAGAAACGATTCCTCTCTCGTTACTAGTCAATCCTTATATTTCCTTCTCACATTCTATTAACCTAATCGCATTCAAGTGAATGCAATATAAATTTCTCTTATAATTTAAGAAAATTTTTAAAATTATCAATATTTTATAATCTTCAAATTTCTAAACACTCTTTTTAATAGATTTGGAGTCAGCATTATTCTAAACACTCTTCAAATTTCTAAACACTCTTTTTAATAGTGCCCTAAACATTATTCGAGTATTCTCATATTCTCGAGTATGATTACGTGGGGCAACCCAAACGACACAAGAAAGACGTCGTTTTCCCAAATGCCAACTTTACCGTGGGCATGACCCAACTCAATGGTACGCGGAAAAACCCTAACCAAAAACCCTTCCCCCCACTGCAGCAGCTGTCACGCCTATATAAGCAGAAGCAGCTTCCTACTCGAGTCGTCTTTCTAACCCTTAGCAGCTTACCAAAATATTATACCCACTAGGGTTTTGGAGACCTGTCTCTCTCTCTGTCCCCCTTTCTTCTTCAGTTTTCTCGCAGTTCTTGTCAAAAAGAATCGTTAATTTGTTAGCCATGGGCAGGTCTAGGAAGAAATCCACCCCCAAGGTACTATTCTAGCTTTTCTTTTGGTTTTGTTTGCCAATGATTTTTTATCTTTTCTTTTTAATGGTTTCATGGTCTCCTGTTTGATCTTTTATGTTTTTGTAGGTTGATGTAGCTCCAGCTGTTACTCTTGCATCCAAGCCTGCCAAGAAAGGTTTAAAAATTAGAGTCTAATTCTTTCCGATGTTTTTGGTTTTGTTGTTTGCTCTTTTTTATGTGTAATATGTCCACGTGGTTGCTGTTATCGAATTTGATGGTAAGCGTGTCTACTTTTTTTCATATTGAGTTCCTACTTGTGTTTTTGTGTGTGTCCCTGCCTCAATTCATGGATATGGAGGATGGACAATGTTTTGCTAAGTTGTTATTTTGGTAGTATGTGTTGATTATAATGTTTTATTTTCTTTTTGGAAATATTTTTTGCTGGTTTTGATGCTTCTTGGTTTGTCTATTAGGAATCACTGTACAATTGTTGACTTTTTGGCTTTTTTTTTGACAATCCTACAACTTTCTAACAGATATATGCCTATCAAAAGTGGTTGATGTTCAGTTTGCTTATAATCTGTGAAGTAAGAGTGCCTGTCATTATTTTAATGAATATGACAAAACATGTCGTCAAGTTGTTCACTAATGAATGACCTTGAACGACTTCCTCTATTTCTCCATTTTTTTCAACATTCATGTGAAAGAAATTTCAAGCATGCAAGCTTTTTTGTCAATTAAGCTTTCCTGCTTTTCTTGATACTTCATCTCTATTCCGGCATTTTGTTGGTCCATTGATGTTTGTAAGACTTTATGTGATCAGGTAAAAAAAATTTTATTTTCCTTGTCTGTCTTTGTTACGATCAAAGTTATAAATTGTTGATGCATAGGTAAGAGAGAAGCTGAAGAGTCTTTGGAGAAGATAGTGAATGCAAAGAAGCAGAAGACTGGTGAAGTAGTGAAACAGGTCATTCAGAAGAAGAAAACTGAAGTGAAGACTCAGAAAAGGAAAAAAGTGGAGTCCAGTAGTTCTGATGACCCTAAAGAGGAGCAGGAGGTAAGTTCCTTGTACTTGCTACTGGTTGTTACTTCATTTTCGTTTTTTCTCATTCAATTTTGTTACATAATTTCTAGCTTTCATGTTTGTGTGTTGTATGCTTATTTTATTACTTTGGTTTTCTTAAGGTCTGCATGACAGTAATTTTTGTATATATTCAAACACATGCACGTGTATCCATTTTCTGATTGATAATTCCTTGAATGATTAGGTCAAGACAGTCACAAAGAAGGTAGTAAAGGAAATAAAACTACCTATTAATGAAAGCAGGATTGAGGAGTTATCCTCAGATGACGTGAGTACTTGGTTTTTGCCTTTTCTCCCCAAAATTTTATTTGCCTTTTTCCCCAAAAATTTATCTGATTACTAATGTGGCTGTAAAGAATAAAGTTGATTCAAGTGATAGCTCTGATGAATCATCTGAAGAGGGAAAGGTGCACTCTGATTAAACTGTGGATCTCATTGATATGAAAGCTTGATGATTAACCCCCTTCGTTGTTTACCATATTGGTGTACATTGATAAAGCTGAATTTCCATTGTTTCTGTCCAGGCTGTTCCTGCTAAGGCTCCTGTTACTAGTACAGTTGGTGCCAACACTAAAAGTAAAGCCGAATCAATTGAAAGCTCCGAAGAAAGTGACTTTGACGAGTCATCTGAAGATGAGGTGGAGCCTAATCTGTTTCTGATGATCCTTATATGTTTTATTTTCATTTGAACTAGTAAAATTTGTAAGAAATCTTAGGGATTGCAAATCTGTATCTTCTGCAGAGTCTCTTAATCAGTGACCTGTCTTTTGTTGCATGTTGAGTTGTATTGATTTTGTCATAGGGATGGCAACGGGCCAGCACGGCCAATTTTCTTTAAAATAATTTTTTAAAATTAAAAGTGTAAATTTTTTTTTAATTGGGTTCGGGCCTAGGCTGCTGCCTAGGCCTAAGCCTACCCAACACCCAACTCTTCCAATCAAAACGATGTTGTTTGACTTAAAATAGTTGAGCCTTGAGTTATTTTAGCTTGGGCTTGGCATGGCCCGTGAGCCGGCACATTGAAAACACCTTAATCATTGCCATCCCTAACTAATCAATTAAGGGCTGTTTCTTCAGCTAATGATGTGTTTTGCTCACTCTAAACCTGTTTTCTATATTTAAGCATGTATGTTATCTGTAACCTATCTTGATATTTTATGCAACATTGCAGGCTCCTGTAGCTAAGGTGGCTACTGGACAAACAGAGGATTCAAAGAAGGTGAGACCTGGCCTCATTTTACTTTTTATTTTTATATCTGGTTGAAACCCTTGGTAAAAATACTCCAGCTAATAAAAATAAGAAGGTAAAAATTAAAACTTTTGGTGTTGCTTTAATTTCTTGTATGATCTGCAACTGATCCTAATATGTTTTAGGCAAAGTTGACTAATGAGAAGGAAAGTAGTGATGAGGAGAACTATGATGACAGTTTTGATGAAGAGGAAGATACCGAGGATGAGAAACCTGCAAAGACTCCTGAGAAAAAAGTAAATATCATTTGTGAATTTTATACCTTTTGTTGATTTTCCTGAAGTACATTCACATTCTACAAATGTATTTTGCGAATTAGCATCATAACTAATAAAAAGAAATCCCATTACGTGCTCTAACCAGAGTGATTTAATAAGAAAAACTGTAAGGGACTATTAATTTTCTTTTAGCTTTTGGTTTCTTTCTACATAGAATGCAATCTAAGGCCTTTTCTTTTTCATATCTTTTCCAGCCTAAAACTCCCGTGACTGCTTCAGAGGGATCAAAGACTCTCTTTGTTGGCAACTTACCATTTCAAGTTGAACAAGCTGATGTGTATGTTCTTTTGTATTAACTGTGAATATAAGATTTGTTAAGGTGGTATCTGATGCTTTATTTCTTCAGGGAATGTTTCTTCCAAGGTGTTGGGGAAGTTGTGGATGTTCGCCTTGCTTTTGATGCTGATCAGAGGTTCAAAGGTTTTGGACATGTTGAATTTGCCACAGCTGAGGCAGCACAGAAAGTGAGTGCTCTTTTCTTTCTTTTGCTCTCTCTGATATATGTTAGTACATGTGGGTACTTATGCATGCATGTGCAATTTTTCATGGATTGAAGTCCATTTTTATTTATAATTTATATTTATGGGAGTTTTTTTTGTGGAAGAGCTTAAACTACAAAAACTCCAGTAGAGCTTTTCTGATGTCTTATATCTGCCAAGCCATCCACATTAACAATCCATACTCAGTTATTGTGTTGAAGCTTTGCAATAACTGCAGAGGTGATCACCTATTTTTATGGGGCAACAGAAGCACAGCAGGTGTCAGTGTTGTTTAACCTCTTTTTATGGGGCAACAGAAGCACAATGGGTGTCAGTGTTATTTTTGGAAGTGCTGACAGATCAATGATTCTTTAATGTTCATTATGGCATTTTGGAAAAATGTTGGGAACAAATTAATGATGATCAATGGAGGCATTCTACGTAGATATTTGCCAAAAATCTCCCAGGCTACACACAGACTTTTAGTTAGGTGCCTTGACAAACTTATAGAAGCCATAAAGTTGCATTGGATGTATTGCAAATAGAATCAAAGCATTATGTTTGTGAATGATTGCTTCAATATATGTCTTATTATCTTCTTTTGCTAAAGTATTTGATCAATTTATGTTTTATAGGCTCTTGAATTAAATGGTCAAACATTGAATGGCCGGGAACTTAGATTAGACTTGGCTCGTGAGAGAGTTGATAGAGGTTCATATACTCCATATAGCGGGTATTTCCTTCTACAAGCATTTTATGATATCCTGGTCAATAATTGAGTTGTTACTTACTTTTAAATGTGTCATTTGCAGGAAAGATAATACCAACTCTTTCCGGAAAGGTGAGAGGAGTCAAGCTCAAAAAATTTTTGTTAGGGGATTTGATACGTCTGTTGGTGAGGATGAGGTGATACATTATTTTCTATTGTTTAGTTGATTTTTGTTTGATTCCCATGTTTATATGCAAATTTAGAGTTAACTTGGCAAATTGTGAAACAATAATTGCAGATTAGGAGTTCCCTGAATGAGCATTTCAAAAGCTGCGGAGATATTGTAAGAATATCAATCCCAACAGATTTTGGGTCTGGTGCCATTAAAGGGTTAGTCTTCTCTTTTGCCCTTTTTTTTGTCTTCAACGGAAAAGAAAGAGTGAAGAGATCCCATTCTTTTCTTTTTATTTTATGATTGAAGATGATTTAACACTTGAAATTTACTGTATATTGAGATTTTACTGATGATTGAATATAAGGCTCAACTTCCTCTATCCTTTTTCTTTGAATACTCTTGCTTTTCATTTCCCATCTTTGATATCTGGTTTGGCTCTATGATGATGCTGATTGTGTGTGCACTGCAGGATGGCATACCTGGAATTCAAGGATGCTGATGGATTCAACAAAGCTTTAGACCTAAGTGGTAGTCAACTCGGTGATGAGTACCTAACTGTGGAAGAGGCAAAACCAAAGGTTGATAACCGTCATAGTTGGAGTGGTGGTAGAGGTGGAGGTCGAGATAGTGGGGGAAGGAGAGGGGGCAGATTTGGTGGCAGAGGTCGTGGAGGTAGAGGTAGAGGTGGTGGTGGTGGAAGAGGACGTCGGAACTAGTAAACCTAGTGTCACTGCACCTGCTTCAGGTAACTAACGATTATTAAATTTAATATTCAGGTGGTTGAGAAAGATTGAATGTAGGGAGTGGCAAATTTATTTGAAGAATTGAGAGGTGGAAAAACAAAATTAACTGTTCCATTGTCATTCAAAACTAATAGATAAAATGAAGAAAATGCTACACTTGTACCATTAACTCTCTAAATACATGTTTACTGTAGGACAATGCAGGCTGCTGTTTTCATACTTCCATAATTAATTGTACTCTCGTATGTATGATCTAATTTTAAGAGGGCATTCTGTGTCCAAACACTGCCGAAGGTTGTCATTAGCATCTTCCGTTTGATCTCATTAGTTATTCACAAGTTTTCTGGAAACTTGGACCACAAGTGCTGTTTTTACTTTTGGCGTCCTGATGGAAATTGTTGCCTTCTTTTTTTTTTTTTTTTATGATACATTCAACTCCATGTGAAAGGCTTTGTTTCATTAGAGTTGAGTCTTTGAGCTACATGTCTTGGTTGCTGAATTCGCTTCATTTTTATGCACAACTCAGGGAAGATGACAACTTTCAGAGATGATTAGTGAAAAGAATGACATTATCGGATGATCATCCGCTGATCGGAGTAATATTTGTGGTAGTTCGAGGTTTTGTTTCTCTAAGTTTTGGATTGTTAAATTATTTGTCTTGTTACGACTTATGAAGCAACAATTGGTCTAATTATTGTGTTTTAATTTATGTTGTAATGCAAAAATGTTGTCCTAATATTTAGCTGCAGGCTTCGCATTACTCTTTTTGAACATTTAGTAGTAGTAGTAGTCTGACTGCGGATGGATATTACTCTTCTATGATCGTAACTAGCTATTCCAAGTTGAGCATACTTTGTTTCATTTACGTTCTTTTGCATTTTATTAGTAGGGTTCCAAACCTCATCAGATAAGTTAAGCCCTTCAAATTAATTATGATTTACTACACTCTTGTAGTAGCTGTGAAACTATGTTAAATCTCAAGAGAACTAAAAATTAGTTTCTTAATTTCAATTCATAAAACTAGGGGTTTATGATGATTGATTAACTAATGAATTAAAATTAGCAATAAATTAAAAGAATAATTTTCACAATTCAATCAGTTAGTTCAAAACCTATTGTCATAGTCATAATATGTTTTAACTTTTTCCTAAATTAATTGGTTCAAACTCAACATTCAAATTAAAACTTATCATAAATTAACTGAGTATGATTGTATGGAAATTCCATATAAATTAAATGATTGCAATAAGCGTAATGAAAAAGACTAAACCCTACATTATATAATTGAGATATCTACATATATTTAATTTAATTTTTTTATTTCTCATAAGTTAAATATGTAAATTCATAAGTAACTTATTCATTACTTATTCTAATCATTCATGACAATTATGGATTACTGAATTCATGGATAATTATAGATTATCAATTTAATTACTTATGAAATAAAAGAACTTGAAACAATAAGTACTTGAATTGAAATAAAAATATAGATTCTAAACAAACCTCATAACGTCATAAATAGAGTTTTTAATCTATTAAATCAATCAAATATCAATTACTTATGAAATAAGGAACTCGAAACAATAAATAATTGAATTGAAATAAAAATATTGATTCTAAACAAGCCTCGTAAGGTTATAAGTAGAGTTTTGAATCTCCTTGCATAAAAAAAAGATTTAGTTGTACATAACTTTAGTTCCACCATAAAAATGGAAGAAATAAGAAGAGAAAACAAAAGAAAGACAAAAGGGAGTTATGGAGAGAGTGTTGGTAAAGTTTTCTTCTTCTTCTTTTTTTCTACCCAAAAGTTAACTTCTTTTTATATTCCAAACATTATCTTTTAAACAAATCCAAAATTCCTATATAATAAAGTTGGGAATAAGTCTCCTAATTGATATGAACTTCATAGAGTGAATCTAACTTTAGGCGTGATCTCGTCTTATCTACCACAACAATCCGTCATCTTTCTTTAAAATTGGCGACTTTGACAAATAATACTTCAATTAGATGTTTTAAGTCAATTTTGGTCCAATATCAAACTGTCATCTCTTAAATCAAAATAACTATTAATTTTATCAATTAAGCACTAAAATCAATTCAAAAAACAAGAAATAAATCCAATTATATAACCAAATTACATCTTATCAAGGAGGAATGCATCTTAATTGTAAACACATTTATTGAAATTTAGATCGCAAATGAATGACAATAAGTTTGTGACTGATGCCTTGGCAATTAATATTGAGAGAAATGATATGGTTCTAGGTATTAGATAGTTATCAATATTGGATGACATTTTATATGTAATTATCAAAATTCTGGAGGCAAGGACAAAAGGACAACAGACATTTATTATGAGCTACAAAGAAGAAAGTAAAGAGAGTCCCTACCACATGTAATGAAATAACAGACATTTTTTTAATAATTGCAATAACAATTATAAATTAATGATGATTAATGTTATGATATAATCAGTTTAAAATTAATTGGTCAGGGAAAGTGAAAATGTTTAAAATATAAGAACAAATTTTAGACTTAATATACTTATTAATTGTCTTTTTATTAAAATATAAGAGAGAAGAATACTTATTAATTAGTTAATCACTTTAAGTTAAATTGTAATATATTAGCTTACATTCTATTGCATTTAATTAGTTGTGGTGTTATCTCATTAATTTGATATATTAGTCATTTCCTAATGACAACAAAGTAAAAGACCTCCAAGCTAAGGTATGTCTAATGGTATGTAGATAACATTGCATTAAAGAAACACGATCACACGTTCTAACCTTAAACATCTTGAAATGGGAAAATTACAAAAATTTTCTACTTTAATGTTTTTTAAATAATTTTACAATTACAATTAATTAGTTTTACAAGACAAACTACGTAATAAATCTTAAGCGTGAAAGTTAATTTGTTTTATTTACGGGTTCACTTCACTGAATAATACATAAATCAAGCATATTTGCTTGATAACTTGTAACGTTTTTCAGTCAAATAATGTCTAGTCTGTTCCTTTAAAACAAAGAATTTATAGGATGAATAAGACTGATAAATATTTATATGATTATTTTTATTTATTTTAAATTTAATTACTGTCATATATTATTGCATATAAAAAATTATTTGGGTAGCAATACCTATATAGTTAATATTTTATAATAAATTAAACCTTTTGAATATTTTATTATTATAATTCATATTATACAATTAAATTAATGTATAATTTTAAAATAATCGTACATAACTTATATAATATATACATGTAAAAATGGACAATTTTGACTTTAGCTTTGTATAAAAATTTTAAAGATTAACAAATTCAAATTTAATTCTAAATTTTTAAAAAGTCGGGTCACTCACGTCGCCTCCGTTAACACAAAACGTAAATGTTGACATTTGAAAAATTTCGCGGCTCTTCTAGCCCTAATATCGTTTAGGGTTAATTATAAAAAATTTAAACTTTATTTAATTTTATAATTATAGTCCGAACTAAAAAACAATAATTAAATGCCTAAATTTTTAATTTTTTTCAATTCTAGTCTAAAGTTAGTATCTCGGTTAATGTTGCTAACTTGATTTGCCATATAAGACAAATTTTTATCATATGATTTATCCAAATTTTTTTTAGCTCTAATGTCTTAATCGCATAAACTTTTACGTCGAAAAACTCAAAGTTTCGATTCCGCGCAATGAAAAGGCTAATAAAAAGAGTTCAAATCACAAGCCAACCCAATCTAAGATCAAAGGGGTCATGACATCTGATTACTGAGTTCGAGAAGATTTTCTTATGTATATTTATGTTAACAGTGAGATTTCGAACGCAATTTTATGACAAAACATGTCTCAATACAAGTGAGAAGGGGACAGAAGGGAAAGAAGAGAGAGAAAGAATTACATAATAGAAATTTGAAAAGTAAACAACCAAATTCTGTATAACATATCAATATAGTTGTTGGAGGCTGGTTATATACATGTGACAATAAGAGATACAATGTATGCTAGTGCACTATTACATCTCTGGGTATTATTTAATTCGTTGCGTATTATGTCTATTCCTGCATCACCGTTTTAGACTTCATTTATGTTGCTTCCCACGTTGGGTCGTCTTCTTCATTTATTCTGTAACAATTCCATTTCCCTTAACGTCTTTGTCCACCAGATTAACTTTTAGGAATCGTTTTTGCAGATCAAAAAGATACTCCCACATTGCGTTAGAATTCTCCCCATCCAACCACTGAACTAATACCTGAGTGATGTCATAATTATTCATTTTTTCCATTCGTCATCCTAAAATAGCCACTGGAAAGTGTTCAACATGAGTAAGAAAGTTTGGTAGTGACCCGACAATCCTTCTTTGCACTCTGTAAGCCTTTTTCAGCTGAGCAGATGTATTGCAAAACCTTGAGGAAGCCCTTATGCCTCCTTTCCCACTCTTTATATGATCTTAAATGGACCATAATAGAGTGCAAATAGTTTCTGGTTACCTCTCATTTGGAGCCAGTGTCGTTTGTACCATTGTAGCTTCAATAACACCATGTCATCTACCTTAAACTCTCTTTCCGATCTTCTTGAATCAGCATATTGCTTCATCCTATTCCATGCTTTTTGTAAATAGAATCTTGCCACATTCGTCATTGCTTCTCTACCCTTAAGGACTTGATCCACTTCCAACATATTAAAGTCTCCTGTTATTGGTGTATAAACTGGTAGTGGATACCCCTTCAAAGGCTGTAGAGTTGATGGTTGAATGATTGGTGGTATTGTACCACCACTCAGCTAGGGGAATCCATTCACTCTACTGCTTTGGTGACTCACTGCAAAAGAAACGCAAATAAGTCTCAAGAATTTTGTTAACTACTTTTGTTTGGCCATCCGATTGTGGATGGTAAGGAGTTGAATCAATGGTACGAATATCGTATCGTACCGGTCGAAAATCGGTACCGGTACTGGTACAAAAGTATCGGACAAAAATTTCGGCCAATACCGGCCGGTACCATAGATACCGGTAAATTTTGGATTTATTCCGGTAATTTCAAAAATTTTAGGGACTTAGTTGCAAATAATCAAAAGTTTACCGTAAAAATCTACCCCCCCCCTCGAGTCCCGACCTTCGTCCGTCTACTCTCGCATCACTCTCTTCTCTCTGCTCGCTGCCCTCCGTTCGTCTCCGCCGCTCTTCGCCGCCTGCTCCTTGCCGTCCGTCTCTCTCCCGCCGCGTCGCCGCCCCTCCCTGGTCTGGATCTGGACTGTGGTGGTCTGCTCGAGTCTTCCTCTTCTCCTCCGTCCATCTGTCGAGTCTTCTCCGTCGCGTCGTCTGTTGTCCACGCCGGCTTCAGCCTTCTCCTTCATCCTCCTCGAGTCTTCGACGCACCGGACGATCGCACGACCACCACAACTCAGCTGGAGCACACAACCCAACGTCGACCCAGATTGGCACCGAAGACCCGATTATATTTGGGGTGTATGTTTTGGATTTTTGCTCCATTTTTTATGCATATTGAAAATGATTTCTTCTGTTATTGTGTTGGTTGTTGGATTTGGGGTAAAAAAATTGGTGAATTTGTTGAAGATTTGGGAAAAAATTGGAAGTGGATTTCGGTTGGATCATGGATGTTGATTTCGGTTGGAACTTGGAAGTGGAAATTTGGATGTTGATTTTGATTGTGTTTTGTCATTTGTCATTTGTTAATTGCGAGTTATGAAATTGAATTGAACCGAAGTGAATTGTTAGTGATGAAATTGAATTGAACCGAAATTGGGGATTTGGAATTAGATTTTAGAATTGGATTGTGGAATTGGAAATTGGATTGAAAATTAAATTTGAAATGGTGATTTATTGATAATTGAATGGTGGAAATTGACTTGTGATTTATTATGGTATTAATATTGAATTTGAATTATTAATGAATGAGATTGAATTTGAGTTTGAGCAATTGAATTTGAGATTGAGTTTGATAATTTGAAATGTTTAATTGTACAT
>JAOQMQ010000194.1:6454829-6467513 GCA_027563845.1 Erythroxylum subrotundum
TTGATTATTCTTTATAATTTGCATGGCTATGGTAATATGCTCCATATGTAGTTGTAAGGATTGGTTGTAGATTAAAATGCCATAAAAAACACCAAAATAAAACGCCTCAAGTGTGGTTTGAATAACTCGTTCATTAATTGTTTAAATGTTGATGGAGCGTTTGTTAACTTGAATGGCATGACTAGAAATTTATAGTGGCCATTGTGTGTTTTGAATGCCATTTTTAGTATGTCCACCGGTTGCATCCTAATTTGATGATTACCTTAATCGTAAATCCAACTTAGTGAAACAACTAGCTCCGTGTAACTTTTCCAGCAATTCTTCAATTAGTGGTATTGGGAACTGGTCTTTGACTACGTGTTTGTTTAACTCCCAATAATCTACACACATGCGCCATGAATTATCTTTTTCTTCATGAGTACAACTGGTGATGCATAGGGACCATAGATATGACAGATAAATCCTTGCTTTATAAGTTCCTTCACAGACTGCTCAATTAGATCCTTTCGTGTTCCTGCATAGCAATATGGCCATATGTTAATTGAGTCAACGCCTTCCTTCAAGAGAATCTAGTGGTTGAATTTGCGGTCAGGTGGGAGACAGTTCAGTTTTTGAAAAATCAAAGAATATTTAGCCAGGACTATATTGATTTCATCGAATGCACTTCATTGTCCATCATTCTTCATTTGTTGCAACTAAAACTCGATGGGAATAGTTAGCTACATCATCAGTAGTTGCCCACTTCGATCGTTGTAGAGTTCTTTGGAAATCCTAGCAAGACACCACTCGTGACTTGCCCGTAATTTTTCCATTCAGCATTACCAACTGACCATTCCAATTAAAGGCCATTGTTTGTTCCTTAAAGTTACACAATACGTCGTCTAAACTTGCCAATCATTGCACACCCAGAATAACATCACAGCTCCTTAGTAATAAGACCAGTGCACTTATAGTAAATTGTATCCCTTGCATGGTCCATTCAAAATTCTCGCAACACTGTCGACATTCCAACTGCAACCCTCCACCCACTGTTATAGAGATTGATTTAATTTTTCGAACAACACAACTCCCCTTCTTAACGACTGATGTATCCACAAAGTTGTAAGTGCTACCGCTATCAATCAAAATGTGAATTAATTTCCTCTAATGAAGGAATGACAATGGGTTGAGCTAGAAAATTTCAAAGGAATGACCAAGCCAGTGGCTCAGTCCAAGCAGACCAAGTGGCCTGCCCATAGCCCGACCAAGGCCACGACCTGAGTCTGCCCAAAATTAAAATGAAAATTTAAAATTTTTATATATTTATTTTAAGAGAATTTGAAAATTGTAGTTATATTTTTTTGAAATCCTAAATTATAAATTATAACATAACCATTTATAATGAAGTGTAGGATGTAATTACCTAGAAATTATAAAAAAATATTTATATAAAATAAATGATATAAAATACAAACCAATATATATATTCATTAAAAATATGTAGCTATGATAAAGTTGTTATAATTATTCCTTACAAACAAGTGAATTTAATTTAATTTGTGTAATTTTATTATAACAATTAATTATAATGTAAATGGATACAATTTATTTCAAATATTATATTTATGTGTTTAAAAAATTATTATAATTATTTTTAATATGATTTTTTTAAAAATATGCATCTCAAACTCCTGATGATTAAAATCGTTTGTCACCTGAGAGATATTATTCCATATATTACCCCTCAAGATCTATCTTCTCCTTGAACTTGAATGGGATATTTCTAGAGCACTTTCTAGACGGAAGCAACTTAATATATAAGGTAAGTTAGATCATTATGAAATTAAAACCTATAACTTCAATATAAACCTATGGTGTTATCATGTATTACAAAATTTATAGAATTTCACTCACAGATTATTGACAATTGTGATGTAAGTTCTTCCATCAACTCCCTTAGCTTTTGGTTGAAGGCCGTCTCTTTCATCCACATCGTTTACCCTTGATATCTCTGTCGGTATAGGGATGGCGTAGCAGCATGTACAGAAGGTGACTATAGGTAGGGAAGGTAATGCCTCATTTGGATGTGCAGTGCTTGGACTTACAACACCTGATTCTGTAGCATTTGCAGAATGTGATCCTTCGCTTAGACCTGCACTGGCTTGTCTAAATAGTGGTAACCTGACCCTTGGGCCCCGCATCATTTCCTGTTTGCTCCTTTATGGCATATTTTAAACCTGAAATTCACATTTTATTGAAATTCCAGTAATAGAACAATATAATTAAATAGATGACAATATATTGTTGATGCAATAATAGATTTATTCATATAATATTATATTACAAACACAAATTAATCACTATCATCACTTAATTGTAAATCAAAATCATCATCATCTTCTTTTTCTGAAGAGTTGGAATCAAACTTAGGCTCCTCTTCAGATCCCTCCTCATCCTTTGTAGATGAAATTTCAACATATTCATTATTTGGATCACTTAAAGGTTCATTCTCGTCATATGTCACACATGCATTTATTTCATAAACATCTTTTTGAAACACTTCACTTTTAATTATCTTATTTCTTATTTTTCAAGTAATTCAAAAACACATCTAGGTTTTACTTTGCAAACGACCAACTAATCTAACTTATCTCGTCGTAAGCTGGAAAAAGGGACATAATACACTTGGATCGCTTGCATCACCAACGCGATAGGTTTAAATTGTTTAAATCTTCTTCGCTGGTTGATTTCAACTAAAATATATCAGCTGTGCACTTTTGTTCCAACATTAGGAGTTGGATCAATCCATTCACACTTAAATATCACACTCCGTTTTATTAGCAACGTAGGGTACTCAATTTCAAGTATCTCAATAATTTTACCATAGTAATCCATTAATTTTCCCTGTATGCAAACCCCATTATTTACTGTTTCCATACTATGACCATAATATTCTGTATAAAATTTATATCCATTAACAAAATACACCAGATATAATTTAACAATTCGCAAAGGTCCTTTCGCAAGATCAAATATAAACTTGTTCTCTATTGTATTTTTTTAGGCCCACAAAAAATTATATTAAATAGTATAATGTCTTTGAATAACTTTGATATGGTAATTCAACCATTTCAATTATTGTAAGTGAAAACTTACATATTTCTTAAACCATCAAGGAAAGTGTCTTTCAACTTTTTTATTGATATCAACTTGTGTTTTTTCGGGCATTAGCTCACGTAATCATCCTCGTATAATCTAAAAGTATTATTATGGATTTTAGTTGTGAACAAAACTGACTTCGAATCGAGAAATAATCAATTTCAAAGTCAACTTAAACTTACTACATGAAAGGTTGAACCCTCTTGACAATTTAATAAAATGTAACCGTGGGAAACCTCTATTTCTTCTTCTATTATCATTCTTCTTGTTGAATATCCATATTGTCATCCAGAATATGTGAAAATGGATAAGTTACCATCAACATCACCCGTTTCTTCCCATCGTCATTACGAGGAACTTTTCTTTCTCTTATGTGTACATGCGACTCAAAATAATGTGAACAAAATGTACTTACTTCCTCTACTAAATAAGCATTTCATATCGAACCTTCAACTCTAGCCTTGTTTTTGACATTTTTCTTCAAGTGATGCAAATACCTACATTATAAATAGGGTTATTACAATTCTGTGATTAAAACATGCTATAAGTTTTATTTAAATATTAAATATAATTACCTCTTAAGCGGATACATCCATTGATATTGAACTGGACCAACAAGTTTAGCCTCGTGTGCTAAATGTATAGGTAGATGCTCCATACAGTCAAAGAAGCTTGGAGGAAAAATCTCTTCTAATTTGCACAAGATAACTGGAATATCCCTTTTTAATTTTTTCCATTTTAGCCAACTTTATTTCAGAGGATGTTAAGCTTTTGAAAAACAAACTTAATTATGTTATAGCTTCCCAAACATTATTCGGTAGCAACTCTCAAAATGCAATTGGAATTAGCCTTTCCATAAACAAATGACAATCATGACTTTTCATCTCAAATAATTTGTACTTTCTCATGTCCACACATCTTGCCAAGTTTGAAACATAACCATCGAGAAACTTTGGACTTTTCAACCATTCACGCAAAATTTATTTTTATTTTTTGTCCAATATGTAACGTGTTTTTATATATTTACCAGTGCGAAGATCTTTATCTAACTCATTCCTTCTACAAAAAAGTTTCAAATCAGCTTGTGATTTTGTGTTGTCCTTTATCCTCCCTTCAATGTTCATTATGGTGTTGAACAAATTGTCAAAAAATTGCCATGTCAATTATGTGAATTTCTTATGTTAATACTAATTTTGAATTAATCACATTGAAGTTTAAGTCTTTATGTTTTTAGACTATTAAACTCCAGCCTAAAAACTCATCAATCATTGTTTGAGGTAAAATTACAAAGAATAACACAAAATCGATCACATTGTAGACATTACTTAGTTGAATGACTTACCTTAATAGATGGACAATCGTAAACTACAAAGAAGACAGATAACATTGGAAAATTATTGACGCTCTTCAAACACAGAACAGGGCCTGAAAGAAAGATAATAAACAATTAGGTAGTTTTTGATAAGCTTTGAATTGAGCATAGGTACAAATATGCACGAGTTTTAAGTTATGTATTGCATATTTTGTTTTCCTTCTATTATTCTTTTCAAATCCTACAACTTATAATATTGTTTAAGCCATTGAAGCCTCGATATCTACTTGAAAAAGAACAATGAACCTCAATTTGATCATAACCATATTTTGCAATATCACATATGGACAAAGACAACATATAAATTTTTCGCAAGATCATAACCATTATTATGCAAAACCATTATTATGGACAAAGACAACAATTAACTTTAATATGCTAATCATTTATTAGGCTCTTCTATCACATAAAGTGAACTCCAAATCCCATTTAAAATGGACCTTATAAGAAACAAAGAAGCATGACATTTTCTTTAAATCACCATAGGTCATATTTTCATTAAAAGAGCATAGCATATGCTAAACCATTTGTTAGACTCCTCTATCACATAAAGAGAACTCCTAATCCCTCATATGTCGCAAAGAAAGCATTATATAACCCACATCCTCTAACTAAAACTAAAAATGCATATAAGTTATACTCTTAAAGGTCTTTCTCATATGGTAATAGCACTTTCAATTCTCAAAATGTGAAATGATATTTTATGGTGATTATAAACATATCTATAGAAGTTTCTCTTTGAAATAATGCTTATGAAGTAAACCAAAAAGATATGGGTTGAAAGAAAAATTAAGAACTTATTTCCAAGGACCAAGTTTGTATGGGTACCTAAAATTGATTTTTTTAATTTAGTAGGACCAATTATTGACACTTTTCAACACAGAACACGGCCTGCAAGAAAGACAATAAACAATTAGCTAGTTTTTGACAAGTTTTGAATTGAGCATAGGTACAAATATGCATGAAGTAGCACAAGTAGCCTAAATGAAAAATACTCAGGACATAAGCTGTAGCAAGTCCCTGTTAGTAACCAACATAATCTAACCAAAAAGAAATTAACTTCACTCCAACCAAAAACAGACTCCTTTTTGTTAAATGCAGGTTTTCGATATAAATTTGAGGTACAATTATAAGGTTGGACAATATGATTACATTAACTATCAAATGGAAAGATTTCATTAACTGGCATTGCAAGAATAAAAGGAGTAAGGAGGAGGACAAACTAGTATTCAAGATATCTCTTAACAACATGATTTATGGAATACCGATTGAAAGGAAACCTATATACAATTTTTTCAAAAGATATCTTCACAGGATCTAGTTTCCTGAACTCAATAATACAATTCTTAAGAGAACAAATAATAACTCATTAATTTCATTCGACATGCAATCAGGCTTTGGTAACAAAACTTCACTTTAGAAGCTTCATCCGTTTTAAAAATTATTAGATGGTTCATGGAAGTTCTAAGCTCTTTTTAGGTTTACTAAGAGCTAACAAAGTTCCACCAAGTTGAATATAAGGATGGTTGATCTTAAACTAGTTCAATGAATTAAGTTATTTTATAATGTTATAGTAAAAGACTTGGTCTTCCTTTGCCTTATATTTAATTCCTTATTAAGTATTGGTTTTCTGGGTAGTTTTGCTACTGCTGCTGTTTTAAGTTATAACAACTTTGATTATTGCATTTCTTTCAATTTAAACTCTTATTTTTATTAATATAATTAATTTCGTTTCTAAAAAAAATTTAATTCAAGGGAAGAAGTAATCAATGTCATATAAGTTGCCTAATTTACATAATCATATTATACATCCTAAAAGAAAAAAGGGAATCACATAGTGTACTTACTTACACTTTTTACAGCTCATAAACACAAAATAAGAAGTTGGACATGTGACGACAAACAAAAAAAAAAAAACCCAAGAGTAGTAAGTGAACAACCAACCTTGAGACAGAAAACCCAAGATAATGGAAGTAGTTGTTGGAAGAACGAAAGTAGATGGAAGATGATGGTGCGCAGAGGAGCAACGAAGAAGAAGAAAAAAATGAAGAAGAAAGGTAGGGGCCTTTCGGGTATGTAATTTAATTAACAATAAAACGACGTCGTTTTCTTTTAAATTTAATAAACAACAATATCAATGTCGTTTGAATTTATTGACGGAATGATAGTTCTGTCGGTAAATTACTGGCAGAATGAATTTTCTGTAGGTAATTTCCCTAAGGAAATTTTTTCCGTCAGTAAACTTCGTCGCTTATTTTTACCATGAACCATTGTCACCTATTTTTACGACGACTTGTCGGAAAAGTTTTGCAGATAAATTCCCTCTACCTTTACCGACGAATTTTTCTCCGTTGTAAAATACCATATTTCTCAACAAATTTACCGATGGAAATAAATTTCCACATCTAATTTATTACATAATTTTTCCATCGGTAATTTATAATTTTCTTTTAGTGCATAAAGAACAAGTTGAAGAAAGACAATATTTAATCAAGTTAGACTTAATTATAAAGTTTGATAAGCTTTATTATTAAATATAAGATATTTAATAAATAAGGATTAATATGATATTGAATCCTATTTGAACATAATTGGTATTTAATTCAAATTATTTGTAATTCTAATTAATGTTCAATTAAAATAAGAATTTAATTTCAATTAAATTACTAAAATATCCAATATCTATTATAAATAGGCTTAAGTAGGGATGTCAATCTTGACCTAGCCCGGCTTAAATTTGACCTGAGTTTTTCGAGCTGTAGGCTGAGTTAGGCCGAGCACAGGTCAGCCCGGCTCAGCCCATAACTCTACCAAAACATCAAAAATGATGTCGTTTTATGAAAGATGATTAAAGGGATACGATAAAAAAAAGAATCAAAATTTGTGATAAGGTACGAATTAAGATTTATACTTTAATATAATTTAAATGTCAATTATTTTATAAAATTAAAGTGATCTTATTTTTCGAAAAATCAAATAAGAAAAAGTTTCGTAATTATTCCCCTATGAATTGGATAAGATCCTGACCCGATTTTTCGACAACAATATTCTGTCATTTTGATATCTGATCCTCTAACTTTCACTGGAATTAATATGACTAATTGATGAGAAGTCAATAGCTAAAGTCTAGCACTGTTCCGTAAGATGAGATTTGTTCAAGCACTTGAAAAATATATTAGAAATTGAGCAATCCCATTGAAAAATTTGAGAATCTGTGGTTAAATACAATTGCTTCTTCCTGATATAAAAGTTATCAAATTTTCTGATGGTATACTGGCAAGTTTTATTCACTTGATAGGAAAATTTTTATCCAAAAAGAAAAAAAGAGGTTTTAATGGTCTCCACCTATATATGGCACTGTTCTTTTTCTTAGGTTCTCAAAATTTGACTGCATCTCTTCCCTGCGGAATCTTCAGTTGTAGCTTTTCACTGTAACCTTAGCTTGAGGACCACCTTGTACATAAACAAAACTGCACTCTGATCCAGGTTTCAAGACTTTGAGCCATTGAGGAAGCTCATATATGTTCTTCTGCTGTGTTGGAGAAAGACCCCAGAGTGACCCCGAGAGGTTTTCAACCACCAGCTTTAGGTCTGTGATTGGCCTTTGAGATGTGTTCTTCATTGTCACCTTATGCCTGTAATAAGTTGTTTTGCCTACGGTCCACGCTTTGGTTATTGTGTGAAGAAATTGAACAGCTGGAACGTCTGCAATGCAAAAAATTCGGTAGGGTCATTTTTATATATCCTGGAATTCTGTACCACTGTGATGATTATATGCTTGCTAGGTGAGTGTCATTTTTTGAAGAGATCGAATATTGCTGCTCACCTGGTTTCCTGATCGATGCTTGTACTTGGTGCTGATAGGAGCCTGCAGTTATAGAAGGAAAAGTAAATTGGTATGAAGATGTCCAATGGCAAAGGTCGGTGTTTGGGAAATCAGATAGCAGCAATGACTACTCACCTTGGCTTGTTGAATGTACAACTGGGGATTCTCTACGATAAAAAACTGCAAATATGTGCTAAAAATTTTAGATTTGTTCATGAAAGAAAGGAGAGAGTCAGATGGTTCAAAATTAGCAGGAGAAAACACGGACCTGTGGCTCCAGAGACACTATGGAGCCTGGAGAAGAGGCCCACAAGAGGAGCATTGCCAGATAGTGTAGGTTCTGTTTGTTCATAATTCGAACGATCATCTGAAAAGTTGTCCTTCTGATCCGGCCCTCCAACAAGAGCTCCGTAAATGACATTAGGATTTCCCTCAGGACGACGGTACCATGTTTCAAATCCTTGCACACATTCCACTGGGGAGTGGAGGGTGAAAACGGAGGCAATGGAAGCACCTCTATGGTGGACGCGCACAGGATATGTTGATCCAAACCCTACCAGATAGCTCATGGACTTGGGGTTCTTGCCCAGAATGTAGTTAGCCTGTGCAATCAAATTTTAATATATCAGCTGATTATATAACTCTTATAGACGAAATGTAAAATTCTGAATGCCAATTTAGCAGTGAATAAGATTCATTTCACATGTTTGAGGAGGCTATGCTTGCAGTCTAAAGAACCACCAAACTTTTAAAATTATATTAAGAAAAGAGTATGTTGGTTGGTACCTGTGACTGGGCGAAATTGAGGAGCTCCTGAGGTTGGAATTGACCTTCTGGACAAGTAAGCTTGGATTTTGCATCAGACATATAATCGGAGTAGACTGCTAGAAGAAATGCAGCAGCAGAAACATACTGCAGGTTGTTCCATTCTCGTACATACATTAAGCCACCTAAAACATCCACATAATAAATCAAACGTTTGGAGAAAAAGGGAAGAAAAATATTAACATACAATAAGATAATAGATGAAATGTTTGTATATTCAAACTAACCTGGAGTTTTATTAATGTTGTAGCCATCATTCTTTTGAAGACAAGCACAAGCAAAATAATCTGCTTTTGCTTGATATTGTTTCAGAGTGGAAGTGTAGGCGCCACCACGCCCTTCAAGCAATATCTGCAATTCAAGTGCTATCTTATATTCACCAGGTACCCAAATCTGAATGCAGTTTGGTAGAATAAAGTATGAAAAGTTCAAAGCTTTGCTATTTAACCCTGATGTACTGGTGCAAAAT
Organism: Erythroxylum subrotundum; assembly: GCA_027563845.1. Classification (NCBI taxonomy): domain Eukaryota; kingdom Viridiplantae; phylum Streptophyta; class Magnoliopsida; order Malpighiales; family Erythroxylaceae; genus Erythroxylum; species Erythroxylum subrotundum. Next base: position 6,464,460 of record JAOQMQ010000194.1, read on the forward strand.
GTGTATGCAGGACATAGATAAAGTTGACTTCTTAGTAGTGTATACCTTGGAAAGAAGAATTTGAACCCCAGCATACTTGGTATCCCAAGAGAATTCTTTGACAGCCCATCCAGTTCCTCCCATGTATACAGCATTGTTAACCACGTACTTGAGGTAATATTCATCATTAGTCGCCCTATATAACCATGCAGCAGCCCATAATAGCTCATCCTGAAATGAAGATACATCTTTTTAATTAACATACAAGCATCAAAACCCAAAACTAAAAAGAAATATCTCTGAGCTACACATAACACTCTACTAACCGAGTAGCCTGAAGAAGTATAGAATTGCCTGGCATTCTGAACGGAATCGTCGTAAAGGCCCCGGAATCTGTCGGCAAAAGAAAATAGCTGCAACATGTAATCAGAAAACTGGGTTTGTTATGTGTAACTAATGTGCTATTTATATAGTTGCAACTAATTGAGAAAAAACAAGAGTTAGTCCGCTTCAGTTTAAAAAATGCCTCAAAAAGTGCTGATCATGCCCCATAAATTATTATGTTATATAGATATAGATATAGATATATAGTTGTATGTTATTATCTTTCATTACCTGCTTAGCATGAACAAGGAGAATATCAGAGTAGGAAGAGTTGTAAGGTCTGAAAGCAATGGAAGAGGCAGCCAAAGCGGCAGCAGTTTCACCAGCAAGGTCAGAACCTGGATGATACTCATCAATTTTGTATGCTGTCCTTGGAGTTGTCATATCTTCTGCACGCTCCCAGCAATAGTGGTCAGAGTCACCATCCCCTACCTGGAATTAATAATTAATTTGCAGACCATAATCATAATCAAAACCAAAACCAAATTTCCAAATTTGAAGGCTAATTGATTGAACTATTACTATATATCGTATTATTTGTGCGTTTATTGTTGTTAAATTGTCAACCATGAGTCCGTATATATTAAGTTATTAACATACATTTCTTATTTAGTTTTGGAGGGTTGGTAAGACTGCGTATGTGCGAAGGTGAAGGTAGTTGAAGGAAATTTGGTTTCCAAAAGCAAACTCATTTCACAGTTTAATTTCATATCAGCATTTTTGACTCCATGATCACCACTACAGAATGTTTTTCATGACAGAAGTATAGTTGCAGGTCTATGTGTATATGCTATCAATTTACATTCTTAAATTTAAGTACCTGAGCCCATAGAAGATTAGGCTGTTTGTGAGCTTTGAGGAAGTAGTCAGTGCCCCATCTGATAGCCCACAGAGTATGTTCCATTTGGTTCAAATCAGTGATCTCCTTCCTGAAATCAACAGCTCCCCATGCAAGCATTGTTACAGTGAATGCCATTGGCAACCCAAACTTCACATGATCCCCCGCATCGTAATAACCTCCCACCAAATCCACCTGCATCCGTAATTAATACATTCGCATCACCAAAAACACATTAATATCATCATCGACTACGTAAAAAAATGAATCACAACATATTCTTAAACTTAATTAACATATATATATGAGTGATATGAGCCTCCCTCACCCCTTGAAGAAAGCCATCTTTGAGTCCCGAGTCTCCTCGCCACCGAACTCTTTGGTTTTCCGGTAGCTTGCCAGACCTCTGTGACTCGAAGAACTGTAAGGTTTTGTCAAGGGCGTCGGCGTAATCGAAGCCTCCAGCAATGGCTGCTTCGAAATGAAGCATGCCAACTAGAAAAATGCATATCCCGCAACTAATAATACTGTTGATAATCCTCATGTTGATTTCTCCTACTACTTCAAAGGGACAAGAACAGCACCAAGTTATTGCTCAAAGGGACAAGAACAGCACCAAGTTATTGCTCAAAGGGACAAGAACAGCACCAAGTTATTGCTATCATGCTATGCATGCATATGAATTAGAAGATCAAGTACTGTTATATTTATATATATACGTATGCACACAGAGAGCAAGAAGGTTTGAGGATAAAGAAGAAATTTAAAAAAGAGACTTGTATCTTTGTTCAACAATGAAACACATTAGGAGGTGGTAGTCTCCACGTTCTATTGATCGGTTGGAATAAAATAATACACAGAGGTCCACCAAGTAGAGCTCCCCACGTTGGGTCGTGGATGCCGTACGTATACCTGCGCATCACGTCTGAAGCTGAGTAATCAATGGTATAATGGGATAACATATATTATATATCTTAGTAAAAGAACTTAATTATATTAATCTGTTATTTATTTTAAAATTTTAATTTGATAAAATCTGAAAACTTATTATTTAAAAAATTCATAAAAATATGTTCAAATATCTTTAAAATTTTATATGACGTATAAAATAATGTTGCGACTACCATAATAAAATATATTTAAACATTATCAAATTCTATATGTTACATTAACATATATATTTTTAATAATTGATGACATATACTGTTACAAAATAAAAATAAAAATAAAAATATAGTTAATAAAGTATACTAAAGTCTCTGTAACTTCCAATAATGTTGTGAGGATGGAGCCACTAAAGCTTCATTTTATTAGGCAATTGGGTAACAGTAAAAGTATACCTTAGATTCTTGCTCTATTACACCAGAAATTAAAACAATTCAAACTTTGAAATTGATAATCTTTCTAAGAATTAAATTTGATGAAAATAAATAAAATTTAAATATTTCCCAAAGTATTTAATTATATAAATTGTTATTCATTTTAAAAATAATCATCTACAAATCTACGAATATATCTTAGGGATGAATTTAAATTTTTATTACAAATAAGATTAAATTTTAGTTTTAAATTTTTTCTACAATTTAAAGTTTTTGATTTTTTTAACAACGTTAGTGACGTTTTTGTGAATTAAGTGAAATGCGAAATGAAAGTAGAAAATGAGGGCATAAAAACATTTTTAAATATAATATATCGACTAAAAATAATTATGTTTCTTTTACAAAATTACTATTTCAACAATAAAATCACTTACATTGGGCACTATCTGTTGTCCTTTGGTCATATATCTTTGAATTATTATTTTTAATTTACTTTATTTAGTAATATTGAAAACAACTTCTCTACTGACTAAA
>JAOQMQ010000194.1:6490186-6510251 GCA_027563845.1 Erythroxylum subrotundum
GAAATGTTCAAGGACATGCGAATGCGAGAGAAAATCCAATTGAATAGGTCTTGGTCTATTAATAGATGAATGAGATGGACACGGAGAAGGTAAGCGAATGCGAGACAAAGATGGTGACGGATACCTGGATGACACAGAATTACAACCCATAATTGGAAAGCTTCATCCATCAGAGCGTTAATTACTATGCAAAACAAGAAGCAGACTACATCGTTCCACAGGCAGGCACAGATAAAGATGGACGTCTATCATTGTCAGAGATTATTGGTGTGCCGCCATTTGTCCCACTCCATCCATCGTCTATTAAATGTAATATTCAATGAAGAAGATGACAGTGATGACTATGGCTTCCATGATGAGTTCCGCTAATTTGAAGAAGGTAATGGCAATCCTATGACAATTTTCTTATGGTAAATCAGAATTAAGAGGAAGCTCATAGAAGATGTTTTCTTCTTATGCATACAATCGTTTAGGAATATATTCTTACACATTTCACGAGAGATTATGCTTCAAAAGGATTAGGCTTTCCTGTTTAGTTCGTATGCAATTTTGTAGCTGTACATCTGTATCCCTGCTTAAACGATTGTACTTGGTTAAATCATGCGGCGACAAATTCTAACTTCTTACTTTCTTATGTTTACATCCATTCTATCGGTTACTCAACTTGCTGGACTGTTACTGAAAAATCAATTCATTAGGCCATTGGTATCCGGTAGTATTAGTATTAGTATTAGTATTAGTATTAATATTACTATTCGTATTTGTATTTGTATTATTTATTTATTTATTTATTCTTTTTAGTATTATTAAGTTTATTACTTATTTCATATATTACTTATTAAGTATTTATTATTTATTATTTTCTTTTTCTTTTCTCTCTTTCAATTCTTCTTCTCCTCCTTATGGGTCAATTAAAAACAACTTCTTTATTAATTAGAAGTAAAGTTGTGTACTATTAAATTTTCGCAGACTATGCGTGTCAGTAGAATTTATACTAGATGTTGTTATTTAAATTATTGAAAAGCAAGAGCCACGAGGGATGGAACATAATAAAAAGAGAGAAGAATCAATTAGAGGGGAAAAATGAAAATTACACACATAACAACTAGAAAGAGGAAAAATAAAATAGAGAATAAATAAGAGGATAGAGAACACAAGACTATACCCAAGAGGTCAACCAATCACTAACTCATATAGGTCAACCAATCACTCTAAAAATATGATTCGAACAACTTCAAATGTGTTTAAAACCAATTTATTTAATCCAAATAATGTTAAAACACTGCTCACAATGTTTTGTAAAGAATTTCAAAGTTCAAAAGGCTTTTTTATTAAAACCAAAAGCTTCAATGTCACTTAATGAATGTAAAAACTCATGCACACAAAAAAGATGAAATATTTATGCATAGTGAATCTCTTAGATTATAAAAAGACGATCAAGATGAGCTTATAATAAGAAATACATGAAATAATCTCGATGTGTCTTAATTTATTTCTTGACTTAGTCTTGATCTTGAATATTGCAAAACATTGTCTTATTCTTATATTCTTTCTCATCAACTAAAAACTCGTTAGTAACAATTATGTTTTGTTATTATCAAAAGTTCAATTAGAACCTCAAAACAAGAGAGAAAAACAACTGAAAAATGAAAAGGAAGAATAAATAAGAGGAAAAAGATAATGGAGGAAGAACAAAAATAATGGGACAAAGACTAGGAAAAAATAAATACAACATATAACTAGTTGTGGAAAACAAAAAGGAGAAGGATAAAATTGTTAGTTTATACCTTAAAACTAATTAGTCGGTTGTAGTTTTCATGAAATAATTATTTAAAGGTATTTTTTATCTTATACATATTTTTTAGTTAGCTAATGTATAAGATAAAGTCTACATGAAAAATGTATCTTGCAAATGAAATCATGATGAAATTAAATTATGATATTCATATTGCATGCATGTATTATCCATAAATTATTCCTAGTTGTTATTCTATTGAGACAAGACATTTATAAAGCATAAAAACTAGCACACAATATATTTTTCTTTATAAAAGAAGTAATCAATTTATAGACTAAAGTATGGAAATAATTAAATAAATATATGGGTGCTTGTTAGAGAACAAGTTTATTGAACAAGATTATACAAAAGTGCTAAAGGTGATTGCCTTCAGAGCACTACTTTAAAAAGCTCTCACTTGCATTAAAGTCAATCGCCTTTGTATCTAATACCATAGGCGAGTACATTAGAATCAAATTTCATTTGAGGAAATGGCTTAGTCAAAGGATCAATGATGTTCTGATCTGTGGGCTCTCTCTCTATCTTCATAACACCTCTATCAATTATCTCCCTAATAAGGTGATATCTCCTGCATACGTGCTTGAACATCTGATGAGACCTTGGTTCCTTGGCTTGAGCAATAGCCCCATTATTGTCACAATACAAAAATATTGGGTCTATAATGCTCGAAACCACTCCAAGTTTCATAATGAACTTTTTGATCTATACAACTTCTTTTACCGCTTTCGCAACTGTAATGTTCTTTGACTCAGTGTGAAAACATAAACTGACTGGAACTTGGAGTCATCTTGGTCAGATTGAAAACTGGCATCTGTATGCCCACTCATATGAGATCTCCATCTCCATATACCAAGAACACATCCTTCGTCCTTCTTAAGTACTTTAGGATATTCTTGACAGCCACCCAGTGACACTCACCAAGATCCGATTGATATCTGCTTGTAACACTTAGAGCATACGATATATCGGGCCTTGTATATAACATAGCATACATGATTGATTCTATAGCCAAAGCATGTGGAATCAAACTTATGCAAGTCCTATCATCTTACGTCTTGGGACACATAGATTTCGAGAGTTTTATCCTATGAGTCATGGGAAGAAACCTTCTCTTGGACTTCTCCATGCTAAACATCTTTAGCACTTTATCTATATATGTAGACTGTGAAAGACCTAGCAACTTCCTTGATCTATCTATATAGATCTTTATTCCCAATATACAAGTTGCTTCTCCAAGGTCTTTCATGGTGAAATTCCGGTACAACCAAATTTTGACAAATTGCAAACTTGAGACATCATTTCGTATTAGTAAAATGTCATTCATATATAACACAAGGAATATGATAGCACTCCCACTAACCTTCTTGTACACATAAGGTTCATTCGGATTTTGTAAGAAACAAAACTCTTTGATTGTCGCATTAAATTGGAGGTTCCAACTTCTAGATGCTTGCTTCAATCCATAAATGGATTTCTGAAGCTTGAATACAATTTTGCCATCTTTAGATATGAAGCCCTCAGGTTGTATCATATACACATCCATTTGTCATATCTCAGAATTATAATGAGCAGCAATAGCTAGGAGTATTCTATTGGATTTAAGCATGGCTACGGGACTAAATGTCTTGTCGTAGTCAACTCCTTGTCTTTGACGACAACCTTTAGCAACTAGCCTCGCTTTATAAGTAATCACATTACCATCCATGTCGATTTTCTTCTTGAAAATCCACTTGCACCTATGGGGTTTTTAACCCTTTAGGTGAGTCAACAAAAATCTATACTTGGTTTTCAAACATGGAATCAATTTCGGACTTCATGGCTTGAAGTTGTTTTTCAGGTTCTGAACCCTTCGAAGACTCTTCATAGATTGTCCTCTATGAGCAATACGTCATTATATTCACTTAAAATCCATATCTCTCGGGAACATTACGTATCCTACTTGACCTACTAACATTTTGTGTGTTAGAAGGTTCAACTGTTGTCTCATCTCTATGAACAACAATCTTGGGTTCAAGCAGTTGATCTGCATCTGTTTGAGCATCATGAACTTCATCAAGTTCAACTTTGCCCTACTGTATTCTCTTAGAAGAAACTCTTTCTCTAAAAAGACAACATGCTTTAAGACAAACACCCTTTGCTTTGAAGCATTATAGAACTAATATCCAATTGTTTCCTTAGGATATCCTACAAACAAACATTTATCTGATTTCACTTAAGCTTATCTGATTGAATCCGCTTCACGTAAACCCAATAACCCCAAACTTTCAAATGAGAAAGATATAGTTTTTTGTTAATCCATATCTCATATGGAGTAACATCAACTGCTTTTGAAGGGACTCTGTTTATCACATAAACAACAGTTTCTAGTGCATGACCTCAAAAGGATTCCAGTAGATCTGCTAAGCCCATCATTGACCTTACTATATCCAACAAAGTTTGGTTTCTCCTTTCAGCCACACCATTATGTTGCAGTGTGTAAGGTGGAGTCCATTAGGATACAATCCCTTTATCCCTAAGATAACTTCGAAACTCCTCGTTCAAGTATTCACGACCTCGATCTGATTGAAGTCTCTTGATACTTTTATCGAGTTATTTCTCTACTTCATGTCTAAATTGTTTGAACATTTCAAATGCTTCAGACTTGTATCTCATTAGATACATATACCCATATCGTAAATAATCATCGATAGAGATAATGAAATACATAAAACCACCTTTGGCATGAATGGACATCGGACCACATACATCAGAATTTGTTAGGTCTAATAACCCATTCGTTGTTCACCCTTTCCTTTAAAAGGTAATTTAGTCATCTCCTAATAAGCAAGATTCACATGTGTCATATGATTTATAATCAAAAGACCCTAAGCTGCAGCTTAGTTATGCGTCTCTCTCTTATATGGCCAAGTCGACAATGCCATAAGTAAGATGATTTTAAGTTATCCCATTTTTGTCTTTTATTGTCATTGATATTCAAAATTGGATTACACATATCTAATATGTAAATGTCATTGCACAATGTAGCAGTACCATACAACATTTCATTCAACTTAATTGAACAACCATTGTTTGAAAAAGTTAAATGAAATTTCATTTTATTAAGACATGAAACAGATACAATGTTCTTTATCACAACGATTACATAATAGCAATTATCCAAAATTAATTCTAGCCCACTGGGAAGATACAAAACATAGGTTCCTATGGCTAATGCAATAAGTCTTGCTCTATTTCCCACACGAAGGTCCATCTCTCCCTTCTTGAGCGGTCTACTATCCCTGAGATCCTGCATATCAACACATATGTATGAGCCACATCCGGTATCTAATACCCAAATGTTATGATCAGAAATAGTATTAACCTTAATGAAAAATAACATATATAAAGTAGACGGTGGAGCATTTAATGCCTTCTTCTACTTCAATGACTCCAGATAGGCTTTGCAGTTCCTCTTCCAATGCCCTTCCTTGTTGCAATGAAATCATGTTCCCTTTGGTGTTTTCTCCTTTGCCTTTTTCTTGGCTACACCTCTCACTGGCTTCTTAGACTTCTTCTTCTTCTTTTGGTTCGTCTTGCGAGAACCAGAAGCAGAGTCTACTAGCATAATAGCTTTACTGTCTTTCTTAACAATTTGATCAGTTGTTTTGAGTAGATTAATCAGCTCAGGTATCGAGGTGGATATTTGGTTCATCCAATAGTTAAGCACAAACTGTGAATAACTATCAATCAAACCAATCAGAATTAAGTCGATACTTAATTCATGATCCATTATGAAACCCAAATTGGCTAACCTCTCAATGTATCCATTCATCTTCAACGCATACTACACTAGAGATGATCCCCTAGCCATCTTAAAGCGAAAAAGAAACCTCTAGGTCTCGAGCCTTTCAGACCGAGCTTGCTCATCAAACAATTCCCTTAGATGGTAGACTATGATATAAGCATCCATGGCCTCATGCTGCTTTTGTAGTTCCGATGACATAGAGGCCAACATTATACAGCTACCCAGTACTAATCATCCAGTAGCTTCTTATAAGCTTTCTGATCCTCATTAGAAGCATCGGTAGTAGGGGGATCGGAAAGTGGCTCATCTAGGACATATCCTAGTTTCTCATATTTGAGAACAATTCTCAAATTCCGTAGCCAATCTAAAAAGTTTGGTCTTATGAGTTTGTTGGAGTCAAGTAGAGAGCGTAAGTTCACAATAGACGAAGACATCGGACTATTCAATAACCTAGAAGAATGAGAGAAACCATTAGAATGTACATAAATGCATATCAATAAGGACTTTAATCACATCCATTATGGGTCCCACTATTTTATCCAAATTCATAGCCCTCACTGTGAATTCGATAAAACTTATAGTTTTCCTAATGGGTCGATATCCAATATCACTAAGAATGACCTTGGGTTTGCTTAATAAGCGACCTTAGGTCAATCGGTAGGTATTATTCATACCAATTGTATTCAGTTATGCAACTATCGACTTGTGTCATCAACTGTTGATTTAGCACACTCATTGGGTTATCAACTCTTGATTCGTATACATCTCATGTATATAACCCATCTTTGCCTCTATCCATGTTGAACTTCGGTTTGCCTAACAAATCAATGCTTCCAGTTATGACCAACCCATTAATCCGAAAATCTAATTTCCATAGTTTGAACATATTCGTGTAGAGCGAGCTTAGGTTTGCCCAACAACCCAACTTTAAAAGAACTCTAATTCTTGTCATATCAATGGAAGGCGTAAGTCCTAATATTTCGGTTGAGGGATTTATTCTTAGGTCTCATCAATACTTGGATGATATTATATTTATTAAATATATATATTCAAATTATGTACAACTCAATTAAATTGATCCTATGTCCATAACCACCCTTAAAATGCATCTAATGCATGTATCACACAAAGGAGGTTTAATTTAGGTTGTGACTTGAATATGCATCAAAAGTTTGTGATTTGACTCAACTCTTGAACTGAATTGGGTACTAGTTTTAGTCTCGGCTAATTCGAATTATGAATATATTTCGATTACGAACCCTAAAATTTTAATTATTTTGATGTCCAAAATAAAAACTTTAATTCTAGTACATATGTCTTTTTCTAGTCACACTAGAAATGCAATGCTCTACTTGGATTAATTCTAAATTAATCCCTAGGGTTTCCAAAATTTTTGAACATCAATTAGTTATCTAAAACATTCCTAGGTCATCTCAAATTTATCAAGACAATTTCGGTACAAGCCAGAAAATATCTTGACGGCCAAAATCATCAAGATAAATGATTTAACTTACTAGACACTAAAAAGATCGATTTGATGTCCAGAAATTTTCCGGAACCCTAATTTTAAACACATGAAATTAGCATGCTACTAACATTAAAAAAATACATTTCTTATCTCATAAAAAATTTTAAATTCTTATAACCGAAACACATACACATAAGTCATTAAACAAGTCAATTCCATTAGCTTTCAAAAAGCTTACCGATGTTGACTTTGACTTGATATATTAATTAAATCAAATTCAATTAATTATGGAAAAATTCCAGAGTCTTTTACACATTCTAAATGTGCCTAATAAAAAATTCCAGAGACTAATTCCTAGGAATTATTTAATAACTTAGTGGAATCAACCAGCACATCACATGTCTATGACATTTATCATATTACTTCTAACACTAGTCATTCTCTACATCATGCATGCATAAGACAATCACTTTAACAACAAGTGTCATACATCTCATACACGTGGCAAATCTTATCTTGAATTTCCATGCATAAAATTCATAAAAACAATTTTTATAAAAATTAATATGGAATTTACAAGCATGCATGTTCATCAGATTTCCAGAATTTCCCAGAACTTCATACATGCTTCGTGATGAAACTAAAATCGTAATAAAATAGCAAATGACATTCAATTGCATTTTCCTTTGAAAAAAAACAAAACATAACACCTTATAAACATTTATGTGATAGAAAATTAGAAAAACAAGTTTTCTAGAATTGTTACGAAATTTTCAAAATCATCTAATGCATTCAGTTTTCTAAACATTCCCAGAACCAACATATGAACAAACTGGATATTAATTCGAAATAAAATAGAAAATGACATTCAATTGCAATTTCTTTCACATAAACATAATATAACACCTTATAAACATTTTTGTGAAAGAAAATCAAAAAAAATGTTTCTACAATTTATACGAATTTTTCCAAACCAATATGCATGTCAATCATAACCCAGCAAACAGTTGGCACATGTTCAATAGATCACCTTATACATGCATAACCGCTATGATACCACTGTTAGAGAGCCATGGATTCATGCACAATAAAGCAGCAAAAGTATCGGAATCTAAATTCCAACCCCACGACATCCCAAAAAATCCAAAATCTTAGATGCATGCTTACACAGATTATAAGAACATGAAATTTCGACACATGTACCTTTGATAATGCTCCTCCTTTCTTTAATCTTCTCCTTGTTTGGGTTGTAGAAAATACCAAACACCTTCCTTGATCACTCAAGGACACGCAAAGATAAAGAAAAACAGTGTGTAAGGGTGGTTAGAGCACCAACAAGATGAGTTCAAGTAGATGCTCAAATGGAGAGATAGATCAAGATTATGTTGCATGCAATTAGATTCATACAACAATTGCATAAATTGCACGAACAAGACTTAAGACTACGTCTCTCTAACTCCAAAACCCTTCTGGACCCCTTTCCCTCTTACTTAAGCATGTTATTAACTTGTTAGTCCATGTGTACATAAGTGAAGAACTCATTTATGCATCATCTATTGTGCATTCAGTTGTGACCTACTTCAATGACAGCCATGCACACTTTGTTTTCATCCGATCTTTTATACGTGTGACCCTTAGGTTCCCGGTTATTTTGGGTACTTGAATTAACTTTTAATCCGAGCAAATCATGGATGGTTTCATGCCACTTGAATTAACTTTTAATTCAAGCAAATCATGAAGGGTTTCATTATGTCAATTTACTGAAATATAAGTGGATTAACACACGAGCTCTTCAATAGTTAATCATCCAACTTATGAACCTTTCCATAGACAATTACCATGCAATTAGTCCATTCACCACTCTATACCCCACTTGTTTCGGAGTATGGACTATGTGTCATCTCCCACTGGACTGACTACGTCACATCTAGTCCAAGTGATGTTAGTTCTTGTCCTGGGATCTCATTACTCTATGTGTCATTGAAGACTCTCTTCATGACACCTGACTGCTTTGGCCAGAGACTCCTGAGTAATGACCCCGACAAGAGGTCGTGGGTATCATCTCCTTCTATCAAGAGTGGTGAATCCTTTATTGGCTGCCCAATTACCTTCGAATACTAATAGCTGTACCCAACCCTACGAGCGACCTCGTCTTGAGACAACAAGGAATGATTTCTAAGCACAGGATCAGTATCCAAGGTATCCTTGAGTACCTCAAGTCTAAGAATATTTGCAACATTGCTATGATGAGATTAATTATTGACATTTGATAGATCATCCATATGATAATTTCATAGCAGGTCATCCGATGTACTTACTACTCTTAGTAAGCATCCACATGTTAACTCTAAACATCTCATGCTTATAGTTTGTGAGATCCACTGCTTGATTAAATCAAGGAGTATAACATATGCTAGTCTATTCGGATTAATAATGTCCTGACTTATTAATCCTCTAAGTAGGGATAACTTAGATACTAACATAATTGCACATGATAGGAATCTCATTATGATTTCCTTCATGCTATGTTTTGTGTCATGGACTTCGTTAATTCTATTTAAGATCGACATCAATTCATAAATAAACAACATCAAATTAATGAAAAATTCTCTTTCTCTTTATTAACCAAAATAAAGATTGTACAAAAGTGCTAACGATTATTACCTTTAAAGTACTACTCTAACGATTAGAACATTATTTGATAAATGATTGAATTATATGAAAAATTATGTATAAAATGATTAACCAAAATCATTGACATTCTCGATATTTTGATGATCATGATGTATTGTTAGATGCCAATTTTGATATATGGATATACATTATTTAATTAAACAATTAAAAATAAATTAAAGAGTTTAATTTATCTAATTTTAAATACGATCAAGAGTTATATTCTATATACACTACCAAAATATTTAGGAACATAATGAATCACACATAAGGAACAATTAAAGAGAGAAAAGATAATTTAATCAAGTTGGACTTATTGTAAAGTTTGAGAAATTTTAAGATCAAATATAAGTTATTTGATAAATAAGAACCAATATTAGATATTGGATTGTATTTGAACCCAATTAATATTTAATTATAATTCTAATTAAATTTTAATTGAAACTAAAATTAGATTTCAACTAAATTACCAAAAGGTCCAATCCTTATAATAGATAGGTATAGGAGTTAACAATTCATATATATCCCTCCCTATATCACTTTTAGGGTTGTCTCAACTAATTTGGGTGAAAATTGTTAGAAACTGAATACGTGTGCGACTACAGTAATTGTCGATGAATTAGTTTCAAAAATAATTTGAAGGAAACTATAAGAAAAAGATCGAGCTACATAATAAGGTATGATTTACGTTTATGTGTTATTGTGTTCACGCATAATTCATGTTATAAAATTTAAAGTGATCTTACTTTTTAAAAACTGGAATGAAAATGCACGTAAAATCGATTCTTACCTTGATTTTACTACAAAAGCTCAGGAAAGGGTTAACAAAGTTGGAGAAAACAAAAGAGAAATAAAAATTGAAAGTAGAAAGCGGAATAACTGAAAAATAAAGAGGGAGAAACCAAACGAGAACTAAAAACAAAGTGTGTCGACAAAGGATGTCAAACACCGGCAAAGATGAAGCATTTTTTATTTTCAATTTTTGGGACTAGGGTTTTTGATTTTGAGAATTAAGATTTAGTTTTTAATTAAATTTAAAACTATTATGATTAAGTAATATCATATAGTTTAAATAATATTAGTTAAGTTTAAATATAGATTAGAAACTATATTAGTTATTATAAAATAAAATAAATTATGTTAATATTATTTTTTAAAAGTAGGTTCACTGTGCTATGTGAGGCTCGCATTATTAATAAAAATATTAAATTCATGTCATATTGGTATTACGTGATACATAATAAATAGAAACTTACTTTCGTCCAATTTTTGAAAGTTATTTTGAATATTTGATAAATTTTAGAATTCTAAAACATTAAAATTTAACATATATTTTAGTAAAAACTTCATAGATGGAAATACACTTTTTGCCATTATTCAAAATTGAATCCTTAAGTAAAATAGATTGAGAAATACTAATTTATCACCGATCAAAATTTTAAAAAGTGTAGAGTATTATTGTAATAGTTTTTTAATTATTTCATCTTTTAAACAAGGTAATTATTAAAACAATATTATAATGAATCATTCGAACTCACTTGTTTAAAATTTTGATTAAATAATTTTTTTAATTTAGATGAAATTATTTTAGTTTAATTTTTTTTTGGTAAATAATTATTTTAGTTTAATTTGCATCTAAGAAAAATTACTTTTTCACATAATAAAAAAACTAAACTCAATAATTTGAAAGGTTCATGGATTTCAATGATTTAGAACTATAAGATTCCGATAAATTATTCAATGGGTATAAGTATAACATTAAATTAGTATCATCTCATACAAACGCCACGACGTGGACCCATCGTTGGTGGAACCTTGCTCAGTCAGTCTTATAGATAGGCCGTTGACGAGCTGATACGTCATTGGTGGAGCCTTGCCTTAAACGCGTAGAGTTAATGTGAACAGACAGACAGAGAGTAATAGTACACGAATCAGCGGCAGTAAACCATACGTGGGTCAAACAGGCACACTTTTTCGAGGGTTTAATTAGCGCACCATTTTATAGGCGAGCCAAGAGGGTATACTTCATCATTGAGGGTTCAACTAATTCTTCACCTATAGGTAAAATTCTGGCTGCCCGACTCTTACAAAAGAGACTAGCATAGAATCAAACCTGGGACCTAACCGAAATCAAGCTCCGCTCTCAACCATCAAGCTACACCCCTTTGGTTCTATTGTTATCTTCAATTATATTCTTATTTTTGTTTCTTAATTTTGAAATTTTATTTAATTATTATTATCCAATTAGTTACGCTTTTATTAATAACAAAATAAAAATAAGACTTAAAGATAATTACTTTTATTTAATAATTGTTAATAAATGTTGACAACAAATATTTATTTATTTATCTATAAAATAAAAAACCATAACCACTTTGAATGTTTTTATAAATTTATCCAAATAAATAATTTTATCAATTTAAAAATAAAATATGAAGTAAATATCAAACAAACCCTTGCTGACTTAGATTGTCGCTCATCATGCAAGTTTTAAAATTTTGACATTATTACACTTAGACTGAGGTATTAGCACTTCCGTCGCGATTTCCACAAATTCAAGTGAAAACAATTAAAAAAAATTAGAAAAAGGATTAGCTCAATGGAAAAGACAAAATAATGTAGTAGTATGAAGGTTTAATGGTATGAATATCGGAGTGATATTACTATTGATATCTGTTAGAATATATTTTATATATTTTTTATTTAATTTTGATATTTTAAATTGGACATATAAGAGGTTAATTTTGTATTTTATTAGAAGTCTAAATAATTAATAGGATATGAACATATAAGAGGTGGATTTTGTGTTTTATTAGAAGTCTAAATAGCTATTGGGATATGGTATCGGCGTGGATTTGTTTTATTAGAAGTCCAATTAGCTAATGGGATAAGGTATCTGCGTGGATTCTTTCTGGTGCCTACTTATTTGATTTAGAAAATGAGTCCAATATGACATGTAATAAAAAAAAAACCTAGAGGTGAGTTTGCGGCAACAAATAAATTGGGGATTGTTTGTTGAAGTTGCGTTGGTCACTTGTCTATGAAAGAAAAGATTGGTTGGCTGCGCACTTGATGTTTTTGGGAGCTGAATATTATGTCTCATGTTTGATATAAGGGTGAAGCAGGTGCGTGGATCATTGATGAAGTGGAGTTCATGTGAGGATTAAAAGAACATTGGCTGTGGAGTAAAAGAAGATTGGCTGGCTGTGTATTGTGATTTTGGGCTACGTATTGTCTCACGCACATTAAGTGTGAAGCAGTGTGCGTGTGTCTTTTGAAGGGACTGGTTTTATGTGTTTATGAATAAAAATCATGTTTGCTGCATATGTTAATTAACATAGCTGATTAACGTGTTTTGGTGTATGAGCCACAGTGAAGTTGTTTTGTGAGCAAAGTGAATATTATCTGCAGTGAAGAACGAATCACCCATGGATAAGATTTTCTGCCAGGTTATTTCGAGAAGACAAATTTATAGTGAAGTCTTCTTTGTCTCAAGTATTTTTGTTATTTAATTTTTAATTGATTAATCACTTGAGCTATTTTTATTTGTTATTGTTTTTGAGTTAAAGTAGTTAGACAAATCCTCTGACGAGGTTAGTACGAGACGGTCGTACTATTTGGTGTGAAATTCTTTCACGGGAAGTGAGGTTGAGGGATAGTGTCAAAGGTTGAGTGGTGTCGGCTCAGTAAAGCTTTGGGTAAATCTATTGTATTTTCGTGAAAGTGATTAAGCTGAGTGAGGGCTCCGCAGACGTAGACAAGGTGTGTTAAACTGCGTTACTAAATTTTTGGTGTTTTTATTATTTCAGTTTTGTTTGGTTTTATTTTGTTGGTGCCAAAGAAGTTTGCGGACAGTTTGCAAAAAATTAACCCCCTTCAATTTTTCAAAATCAAATTTAGTTTTAATAAATTATTATATTTGTATCGGATAATTTCAGGTACTGTTTTGATTAATTTTTAAAATTATAAAATAGTTTATGAATTTTTTAAAATTATAAAATAGTCTTTCAATATATTGTACCATATAAGTTATAATTTTCCATCAACCTTATCTCCAAAAATTATAATAATATAAATTTAAATTTATAACAATTTATTTATTTTTGTTAACATTATTTTTTGCATGTTTCACATATAAATAATAACCACAATTAATATGAAAAAAATATTTAATCATCATACAAATATAAAATTAAAAACAATACAAAATATTTAAAATATTACTCATCACATAATAAATAATAATTATATCAAAACATCAAATAAAAAGAATAATAAATATTCATGACTCTCTAATAATTACAATTTACAACAAGAGTTTGTGTTGCAGAACCAACTAGAATTGAAACCTAAAACAAAATATTTACAATTATATTGCATATATAGAGAATTTAATATATCCATCAAATATAATTAAAATTAAAAGAAGAGGACAGATAAAAACTTGAAATTTCATTCAATCGAATACCCGCTCAAATTGTATGGATCTTAATTATAATTTGGTACAAAATTTACATCATTAAAAGGAGTCTCATTATCATCATCATTTAAATTCATTGTACGAAATAACATGTCAATACTTTCTCATCCAAGATTATCTTCTAAGTCACTCTCATCTATCAAACTCGGTTCTTTAGAAAATTAATTTGCCAAAAGATTGATATGATCACGATAAGTTGAATATACAAAACTACTTGTTCTATTGAGAGTCCTAATAAATAATAAAAGTGAATTATTAAAAAAATATAAGAAATTATATCTAACTTAATAATGATAATAATATACTTTTATCAAAGCTTTAAATTATATTGAATAAAGACCAATTCATTCAATCTTTTGTGCTCCAGTCCATTTCTTATGTTATAATGGATTAATTCAAATGTTCTTCAATTCCTTTTACATCATATTGTACTCATATATTGACTTAAAATTCGAATTGCAAACATTTGTAATTATAGAATACCACTTCCAAATTGGTCCCATCAAGCAACTGTAAGAAAACAAAAGTAGCATTATAAACAAATTAAGGTGATGATTAATTTTTAACAAGTAACAAAAGTGACAAAAAAAACCTAGATTAAGTTTATCTCTTTAATGAATAGCAATTGACATCTCAAAATTACCAAAAGTCTGCTTATAAATATTCATTTGTGAGTTCAGGAGATCTTGCATCATCTTATGAGCAACAAATGTTGTAATAGATAATAACATTCACCTATTAAATTCAGTTTTCTTTATAAAACTTGGTCTAGAATAGACATTGAGATTCAAAAATACCCCAGCTGCAAACAACAAAGAGTAAGGTTGTCTTTCTCATCTCTCACTAATAACTGCAAGGTAAGATGTGTACAAAGAAGACCTATTTTTTATATTGACTTTGAATGTTTCCTTCACCCTCTCTATGTTATCATAAAAATGACTCATTGTTTCCTTTTGATCACTATCAATCAGACGAAGTACCCTCACCAAAGGTTCGCAAACTCAGACCATAAATTGACATTAGGATCGAAATTTAGTATCTTCAAGTATAATTCTAGAAATCTCCAATCCAACATTAGACCTAGTCTGCGAAGATGCAGCTCACTTATCATTTGTAAATATTTGTCTCAACTCTTTCTTCATCATAATAAAACATTGCAATGATAAGAAATTTGTTACAAATCATGTAACATCAAGACAACACAAATTCCTACCATTGGTGAAATCCTTTCTCTTTAAATTTATGACCCATACACAACTGTAGATAAATTTGGTTACCTTTTTTACTTTATGCATATTCTCATTAATAATAGAAAAATACCTAGCATGTCCTATATTTTTCAACATCAAATCAATGCAATGTGCAACATAAGGAGTCCAATAAAAAGAGTTATACTTGCTTTGCAATCTTCTTTCAACCGTTTTATAAGCTAAATCATTGTTAGTAATAAACTGAACAATATTTTCTGACTCAATTTTATTCATAGCTTCATCGAATATTTCAAATAGATTAGCATCATTCCTAATAAGGTCAGAAGCATCAGTAAACTTCAAAAACTTTCTGTCATTTGTAGAATAAACCAAAAAATTAATAATAGGTTCATATCTTCTATTTGTCCAACCATCACACATGATCGAATAACTAAAGATAGCTCAAGTTATTTTTCTTTCATCTAAACAACTTTTAATTTCATAAAGAGCTACTCAAAATTTTACCTCTGTAGTCATCAATTGAATAAGCTTTGTATCCTGAGCTATAAGAGGAAATAACATCTATCATAAGTTGATAATAAAAAGACTGAGAATCATTGAATGTTATACCTGAATTATACCACTATCTAGCCATTGTCATATCCATATTATGAGTCACTTCTCTTGATTGTAAGGCACTACAATATTTTCTGGCCAAACTTCATTCACATCTTAATTGAATATTTCAAATAGAGTATTATCATTCCTAACAAGATTAGATGCATCAATAGACTTTAAAAATATTGTGCCCTTTATAGAATAAACCAAAAATTAATAAGATGATTTTATTTATCCAAACATCACACGTGATTAAACACCCAAAAGTAGCTTAAGTCATTCTCCTTTCATCCACTTTTAACTTTATAAATAGAGCTACTCAAAAGTTTACCTCTATAGTCATCAATTGAAGGAGCTTTATATCCTGGATTGTAAGAGGCAATAGCATCTACCATAGGCTAATAATAATAAGATCGAGAAGCATTGAATGTTATACCTGAATTATACCACCATATATCTATTACCATATTTATATTATGAGCCGCTTCTTTCGATCATAAGGCATTACGAATTGAAGGTTAAAGTCCAAAAGTTGTTAGCGGTGCAAAACTATTACACAAATGTCTTCTTATGTTTCTAACATCAAGTATAACATTCACTTCTTATTGGGTAGGACTACTACCACCTTCAAAATTCTCACTATTATCATGAACACCAGCAAACAAACTTCTACTACTAATTTCGTAATTTAATCTTTTTTTTCCTATCTTTCTTGTGCAAATACTCTTCAAACAAAGTTTTCATTTGTCATTTCACATCATGGCTCACTTTGACCCCAACTAAATACTTCTTTAATACAGTTATTCCTCCACCTTTCCAATGCTTATTACAAAATAAACAAATAGTATGGTTCTTCATTACATAAACCAATTCAACATGAGCCCAAGCTGGATAATTGTATCTTTATAAAGTGGCAAAATTATCAGGAGTACTTGAACTTTCTTCTATTTATCTGTAAAAATAAATGAAGACATATATCAAAATTAACATAATAACTTCATATCAAAATAAAAGAACATATAATTTAATTATCAACTACTATTACAAAATATATATTGTTTAAGTCAAATGTCTAAACTAACACAAAGGCACATACATCTTATACATAATTACACAACACACATATACATCTTATATAATGTAACTCATTTTGTATGATTACATCATACAAAATTTGATTTCATCTAACATAATTCAATAATAACTTAAAAACCAGTAATTCAAGTATTCAACATACACAATTACGCAACACATATATATATCTTATATAATATAACTCATTTTGTGTGATTATATCATACAAAATTCAACTTCATCAAACACAATTCACCAATAAGTTAAAAACCAACAATTTAAGTATTCATCACACAAAATTACACAATATACATATACATCTTATATAATATAGTATGATTAAATCATACATAATTCAATTTCGACTACACACATTTACCAATATGTCAAAAACCAACAATTCAAGTATTCAAATTACACGATACATATATACATATTATATAATATAACTCATTCTGTAATGATTACATCATTCAACCATCAACTAAGGGCATACACTCACAACTATAATATATTCATCTTCAACCATAACTCACAACTATAAGTTTAAAACTTACTTTATGTAATCTTATAATTTCAACTATAAACTAATATATTAGTTTACTTATACTAGTCAATTTATAATGCTTATAATTATTTTGTTTTCTTAACAATTAACATTGTTATAGAAATCCTGGTTCCTAACTTTAATTTAACATTCTTTCATTCACTAATTTTAATTAACATTCTTAGTTTCTTACTCAAGTTAACTCCACAATGAAGAGTTAACATACATTATACAATTCAATTTCATCCCACACAATTCAACAATAAACAATATAAAAATGCAAACATTTAATTTTCTTAACTTAATTACATACATTAAATGAATTAATTATATATTAAATTTTATATTTAAATGATTAACTATATGTTAAATACTTTTTACGCACAGATAATAATTAGTAAATTGTATGTTTCATATAAATTAATTAACAACTGAATGCATTAATTTTGAAATTGATAATGCCTAAATTACATTCCAACTCACACAAACAATTATAATTTTCAAACCCAAATTTTTCAATGCAATAATTTTCTTTATAAGTTGACAGTGCCTGAATTATATTGAAATTGAACCAACTCACATAAACAATTCTAACTTTCAAACCCAAATTTTTCAATGCATTAATTTTCTTTATAAATTGGCAATGCCTAAATTACATTGAAATTGAGCCAATTCACACAAATAATATCAACTTTCAAACCCAAATTTCCTAACTCACACAAATAATTTCAACAATTCCAACTTTCAAACCATTCACAAAGCACACGTGATACAACCAAAACTCAATGCAATTGCAATTCATAAAAAAAAAAAAAGCTTAAAGCACACCAAAAAAAATAGAAATTGCAATTAAGAGTCAAGTCGTTTCGGTTTAGTTTTAATCTGGATCTGGAAAATTGAAAATCCAGATCTACTATCTATAGAAAGCAATCTGTCTAGGGACTCTAGATGAGCAGCTAGACTGGAGAGAGCGTTGAAGAGGCGGTTGGAGAGAGCGGTGTAGATTTGCATTGTACAATTAAGCAAGCGGTTTAAAGGTGGAGACGCGTGGTGTGACGGCAAGCAATGGTGCGACTCACAAGACAGAGCTTGTCAACGACTACTGTGCTACTTACGTAAGAAACGATGTTGGGGCTGGGTTGGGCTAGGAGTCTGACATGCTGGAGACAGTTAGGAGAGAGAGTGTAAAATAAAAATGAGAGAGTGACAGACGCGAGGGGGTTATTTTGTTAATTAAATTTTTTTTTACAAATAAGTCCTTCAATTTTTTAAATTTTATAGTACCAATCAGTATTTGGTCAGTATTTCAAATACCGGGCAGTACCTACCGATACTAAATAAAATCGCTAGCATCAGCCATTTCCGATGACCAATACCAAACAGCAGGATTTTGTACCATTTTTTGGCAAGTACGATACTTTCTAACCAGTACCGATTGATACGGTATGAAATCCAAATCTTTGTGCAAGTTACTCTTCAAGTGCTCTATCTTTTCAAATTGATTCAAAATATAGAAATAACATATTTAAAAAAGAAAAGACACACTTTCATCTTCACTTTAACCAATTCACATAACCTATATGTTATTTTAAGGACATTGAGAACTATAAATATATGCAGTTCCTCTTTTCATACATCTTTACACATTCAATATTGATAAATAGGGTGTCAATACTATCTTCCTAACTATAGTTAAGCCATAAGAAATTCTCCTATTTGTTAGCTATCATTAATTTGTCTTTCTAAATATATGATATTAAAACTTCTTTTGAAGCAAATACATAATATTAAAACATCTTTTGAGTAGAACAATTTCTAAATTATTTGATACAAAATTTACCTTTTAGAAAAATAAAGGTGACTATTAGAGTAATTTTCTTGTTAAACCTCATTAGTTTATTTAAATTTTTGATCAAATAATATATTAAATTTTGTATTCCTACCATATAATCAAAATTTTTTATTTAAATTGTATTTTTATTTTATTTTATTTTGAAATTTAAATCATGTATCAATAAGAAAACTCTCAAATGAGACCTGATAGAACCGAAAATACCTTAATAAGTACACAATTATTATGTAGGATTATAGAATTAATTAATCAATCTTCATGTTTCGCTTAGATTGTGTTGTTTTTATCACCTGCATGTGGATGATCCTTTCAATTCTCCACTCTTTCAGTGTTGGATCCCGTCTCCGGAACCCAACTCTTGAACCATAAACTTGAATACATGATTATATTGTCTTGAAGGGTTATCCCATTAACCCTAATTATCCGTTAAAATTTGTTTTTTTGTTTTTTGTTTTTTTTCAACCTTATTCATACAATTTCAATCTTATATCGTCTCAAAATTTTCTGACAATTTCTCGATAGTGCGCCCATACAAAAACAGTCAGATGCTTGGACTTAATTCACTACTTGCGATTATACTT
>JAOQMQ010000194.1:6540365-6550998 GCA_027563845.1 Erythroxylum subrotundum
CATATGCAAATACACATTAGAACACATTTAACAATCACCTTAAGTTCACATAATTCATCCAATTCACATTCAAGTAGCACTTCAATATCCAAATCAAACATCATAATCATCGGACCTCCTGTCCGGAAATCAACATAATCAATCACATTTACACAATCATTCAGTAGTCCATCGGACCGTAGTCCAGCATTCAACATTTAGTTGAGAATTCACTCTTTCATTCATATGCAAATACACATTAGAACACATTTAACAATCACCTTAAGTTCACATAATTCATCCAATTCACATTCAAGTAGTACTTCAACATCCAAATCAAACATCACAACCATCGGACCTCTTGTCTGGAAATCAACATAATCAATCACATTTACACAATAATTCAGTAGTCAATTATTACAAAAATTTAAATAACAAACAATGAAGTAAGACCATCTCGGTCTACTCACAGTACGCAACAAAATAGCAATTGCTTCCAAATTCTGGATACGCCTGTATACAGATGTTTAACCTACACATCACAATTTATGCAATACACAATTCACACCCTTTACAAATCTCATTTATGCCCAAATAGTTATATGGGCTATGTACAATACATGCTCAATCACAATCTCGAGTATATGTTCTAGAACACATTATGCTCATTCCCATTTCATAATTCATATATGTCTAATTGAACTTAGATTTACATTTCATTTGTACATGATCATTCTAAATTCTCCTTTCAATCTTTACCCTCTGCATGTGTCTAGCTTATTCATAAGTTTACACCTCAAGAACACTTGGTTACTCTATATCATAACTCAATTTCTCGTCATCTCTTTTCTAATCTCATATGATCTCATAAAATCCAATTCCCATTCACAATTTAGTAATTCAAACATATACACACACCTAGGCACATCGCACATTTACATAATAACCATAGATATATTACCCACCTAGTTTGCTTGCAAAACTCCAGGTCGTCTTCCCCCTTGTTCTTAGGTAGGATTCTCTTGGTTCCCTAAAAGAAACCAAATCTCATTCAATAGCAATCCACTTAAAAATTCCACATTGCAAAATCACTAAAATTGATTCTAAAATACTTAAACCCAAGCATTTTCTAAACTCCATAAACTAGAATCCTTCCAAAAATCCAAAAGATTCAAAATGATCTTACCTTGACTCTTCACCAAATGAAGAGATCTTTAGTTCAAATGGAAGCTCTTTTCTTACTCTTCCTTTTTCTCTTCTTGAACAGCTCCAACTCTCTTCTTGTCTCTTAAACCACCAAACTCTCTTTCTCTTTCATTCTCATTTTTGTTATTCTCTTCTGCTTATCCTTCCATTCACATTTTTCTTCTTCATTTATAAGCAAGACAACACTTCTTCTTCCAATTATGCCCTTAATGATTGAGAATTGTCCGATTTGCCCTTCCATTTATGCCTTATGTCTTTTATACTTAAGTGTCTTGCCAACATTACCCTTGAACATTCTAACATAACACTTTCTTCCAGAAAAATGTCCCTCATTTTCTTAAATGTCTAATGACACC
Organism: Erythroxylum subrotundum; assembly: GCA_027563845.1. Taxonomy (NCBI): domain Eukaryota; kingdom Viridiplantae; phylum Streptophyta; class Magnoliopsida; order Malpighiales; family Erythroxylaceae; genus Erythroxylum; species Erythroxylum subrotundum. Next base: position 6,541,907 of record JAOQMQ010000194.1, read on the forward strand.
AAAATCATTCAATTTGGTTCAGTGATTCGAAAGATATACTTTAAACATTTTTGGATTGCTCTTGTCTAAATCAGTATACTATGCACAAATTCCATCCTAAATTTAAATATCTTAGAGATTGAATTAGGTTCCAATTTCTTAATACCATTTGTAGCTCCGTGTCTCTAGGTTACCACGAATCAGAAATCATCTCATTTGGAGCTCTACCGATCTAGAAATCATCAAAATACTGAGGTATGTTCAGTGGAATAACACTAGTTCCTATTATTTAAGAGCACACACACTGAACCCATCTCCCGTTTTTCACTCAATCTTTCTCAATTAATTTCAGATGGCTATGATTTTTTTGGAGATGTATATAAATGTATTACGAGTCCAATGGTTTAAGAATCAAGTCATTTGAATGTCTATAGAAGAAGTTATAGCCAAAAGAATCCAATCTGGTTCTGTCCTCATTCATATTGAACCTGTCGTGGGACAATTGGCATAAATTTCACTATAGATGTTGGATTGGAGTGTTATTTGGACAGTTTGAAATAGGACTTCCAGATCTACAACTTTCATAAAGACTTTGAAGACAAATTATATCATCTGAAGGGTCAAAATTAGGAACAGACGATATGACGTCATTTATAGATGAAGTGACATCATCAGATGATACAGGATTGGGAAAATTGCCATAACTTTTACTACAGATATCAGAATAAGGTGTTCTTTGGATGGTTTGAAAGAGAACTTCAAGATATACAACTTTTTGTGAAGACCTTAAAGATAAATTCTATCATTTGATAGGTCAAAAATGGACCAGATGATAGTGTACAGAAGGTCAAACATAGAAGAAGCAGAAGTCAAACATAGACGATATGACATCTTCACAGACCATATGACGTCATCACAGATCATACAAATTTACAGATGATACATGCCATCATAGATGACACATTATCACAGATGACAAGTCATCAAAGACGAAACACGTCATCACAGACAATACACGTCATCACAGAAGACACATCATCACAGACGACACGTCATCACAAACGACACATCATCGCAAATGATACACATCATCACGACGACACGTCATCACAGACGATACACATCATCACAGACGGTACATCATCATAGACGACACGTCATCACAGATGATACACTTCATCACAGACGATACACGTCATCACAGACGATACACTCTACACTCCTGAACATCTCTACTTATACAAACCAAAATTCTCATGTTATATATCGTTGGAAAGATAACAGAAAGATCTACAACTCTCAAGAAGGTAACTTTGCCAAAATCTATCTAGATCAATCCCAAATTTTCCCCTAAAGTTCGAAGATGAATCTTACATTCGTCCACCAATGTACTGCACCTAGTTCTCAACTTCATGAAATTTTGAGACTCTTAAAGACAAAATTGAAATTCAATGTCTTCATAAGAAATGTAGCCATATATTTCTAGTTTAATCCAAACAAAGAATCATCTCATTTGAATAACTAGAAAAAAAGTTATGGCTAATAGACCGAAGCACACTCAGTGAACATTTTCCAGATCACTACCAATTTTATTTCCTAATCTTTCCTTATCACAACCCATCCCAAGATCACTCTTTCTACTCCCTCAACTTCTCATTTTCAATAAAATCACATTAAAATCAATTATACCTAGAAGTTGTCAATGAATGCATGTACCACTTTTTTATGTGCAAAAATTCAATATTTATGTGCATATATGCTAACATTATGCATGAGCAAGAAAATGCATTACTTTAATCTCTTTTTGAGCTCACATATACTGAAATTGCATGTCCTAACCCTTAGTATGGGAACGGGATGTTACATTCTTGGCTTTTCCAAAGTTTTTCCCACCTTGTCCACTCTTCTTTTGTTCCTTCTAACCATTCAATGACATCCTAAGTCCACATGCATGATGTATGAGTGCTAAAAATGCAAGAACATCAAAATAAAACAAAGAGACATTGCCACTTACATCCTCTACATTTTACATGAATCTCACCTCTAGGTTTGAAGAGTCATGATCACGTTATTCCCCATGTTATTGGAAGATGCCATTGGAATGTCTCGTAAACACTATCCCTATGCACACACAACAACTAGAATAAGAAGAAGTGACAAAATTGAAAATTCAAAAAGAAAATAACAAAAGAGCTAGAAACATTGGGTTGCCTCCCAATAAGCGCTAAATTTAATGTCCTTAGCTGGACTCAGCTATCCCGATGTCAATTTTGGAATATGATGGTGGAAATGCATCCAACCATTTCTCCCTCCAAATAATGCTTAAGTCTTTGCCCATTGACCACAAAGGGTTCTTCATCGCTCCTTCTAATCTCCACAACTCTATGTGGATATGCTTTTATTATCACAAAGGGTCCTGACCACCTTGATCATAATTTCCCTAGAAACAATTTCAAACGGGAGTTAAATAATAAAACTTTCTGACCAGGTTTAAATTCTCGCCAAAGGATATGTTTGTCATGGAAGGCCTTAGTTCTCTCCTTGTATATGCGAGCATTCTTAAAAGCATCGAGGCGAAATTCATCTAGCTCGTTCAATTCCACTAGTCTCTTTTGTCCCGCTTCCTTGAAATCATAGTTCAAGTTCTGGATTGTCCATAATGCCTTGTGCTCAATTTCAACCGGAAGATGGCAAGATTTCCTAAAGACTAACCTATAAGGATTCATCCCTGAAGGGGTCTTATATGATGTCCTGTATGCCCATAGAGCGTCATCAAGCTTCAATTTCCAATCCTTTCTTAAGGTATTAACAATTTTCTCCAAAATTTGCTTTATTTCCCTGTTTTATACCTCAACTTGCCCGCTAGTTTGAGGGTGGTAGGTGGTTCCAAAATTAAAATGACACCCATATTTTGCCAAGAGAGATTTGAATTGATGGTTTTGAAAATACACCCCATTGTCACTGGTTATGGCTCTTGGAACACCAAACCTTGAGAATATGTGCTTCTTGACAAATTTGACAACACTAGCTCCAGTGTTGTTTGACAAAGCTGTGGCTTCCACCCACTTGGATACATAATTAACTGCCACAAGAATGTATTCATTGCCAAAGGAACATAGAAACGGTCCCATGAAGTCCAGACCCCATACATCAAAAAGTTTCACTTTTAGAATTCCTGATTGAGGCATCTCGTGCTTCCTACCAATGTTTCCCATTCTCTAACACTTATCACAAGTCATGACGAAAGTCTTAACATCCTTAAAGACAGTCAGCCAATAAAACCCAGATTGTAAAACCCTTGCCGCTATTTTGTTAGCCCCATAGTGTCCTCCATACAGAGAAGCATGACAATGGTACAGAACTGATCGCATCTCCTCATCAGGTATACATTGTCTGATCACCCCATCGGCACATCTTCTAAATAGCAACGGATCTTCCCAAAAGTATTTCTTTATCTCAGATAAGAATTTTCTTCTCTTATGGTATGAATAATCACCAGGAATAATGTCAGACACCAGAAAATTAACATAATCAGCAAACCAAGGGACATTGTCCTTAACAGACCACAAATTCTCATCAGGGAAGGCATCATTAATTGGTTCCTCTCCCATCTTGTCTCCTTGTTCTAGTTGTGAAAGATGGTCAGCTACTGAATTTTCAAACCCTTTCTTATCTCTAATTTCCAAGTCAAATTCCTGTAAAAGTAAAATCCATCTGATCAATCTTGGTTTTACATCTTTCTTTGTGAGCAAATATTTTAAAACATAATGGTTAGTGTAAACAATGAATTTTTACCCAACAAGATAAGACCTAAATTTATCGAAGGCAAAAACTACTACTAGCAATTATTTCTCTATAGTAGCATAATTAATTTGAGCATCATTCAGAACCTTGCTGGCATAATAAATGACATGTAATTTCTTATCGTGTTTTTGCCCTAAGATGGCCCCAAGTGCATAGTCACTAGCATCACACATCAGCTCAAAAGGAAGACTCCAATTCGGTGCGGCCATTATAGGAGCTAAGGTATGTTCCTTCTTCAACCTGTTAAAAGCACAAAGACATTCATCAGTAAATTCATAAGGAAATTCCTTTTGCAATAAAGCACATAATGGTCAAGAAATCTTGGAAAAGTTCTTAATGAATCTGCGGTAGAACCGGGCATGTCCAAGAAAACTCATTATCACTCTAATCGAATTGGGAGGTGGCAACTTTTTGATGACTTCTATTTTTGCTGGATCCACCTCAATTCCATTGTTGGAAATTTTATGGCCTAGGACGATTCCTTCTTGTACCATAAAGTGACACTTTTCTCAATTTAGCACGAGATTGGTTTCTTCATACCTTTTAGGACCTGTTCTAGATTGAATAGACATGCATCAAAAGAAGAACCAAAAACAGAAAAATCGTCTATAAATACCTCAATTATATTCTCCACTATGTCGGAGAATATAGACATCATGCAGCGTTGGAAAGTGCCAGGAGCATTGTACAAACCAAAGGGCATCCTACGATATGCAAACATACCATAGGAACAAGTGAAGGTGGTTTTCTCCTGATCCTCCAGGGCTATCGGGATTTGGTTATAACCTGAATAACCTTCTAAAAAGCAATAATAATCATGCCCCGCTAATCTTTCCAACATTTGATCAATAAAGGGGAGAGGGAAGTGATCTTTCCTAGTGGTTGCATTCAACTTTCTGTAAGCAATACAAACCCTCCACCTTGTCACAATCCTAGTGGAAATTAATTCATTCTTATCATTAGAAACAACAGTTATACCCCCCTTCTTAGGCACCAATTGCACAGGACTTATCCAAGAACTATCAGAAATAGGATAGATAATTCCTGTATCAAATAATTTAAATAGCTCAGACCGCACAACTTCCTCTAATTTTCCACACTAGGTTTGTGGTTTTCTTCCATTAGAATCCTGTGAACACAAATAGAAGGGCTAATTCCTTTTATGTCAGCAATATCCAATTTATGTTCACGCAACACCCTTAATAACTTCTCCTCTTGAGAGGAGTCAAAAGAAGAAGAAATGATAACCAGGTATGTATTTGATTCTCCCAAGAATGCATATCTCAAATGAATTGGAAGTTATTTTGGTTCAGGATTTGGTGGGCTCAATATGGAGGGTAACAGTTTAGGTTTAGGAGAGCCCAATTCTTCAATTTGGGATCTATACCTAAAACCATTACCTTGCAATCTATAAGCATAGTCCACTAACTCGTCATCCAATTCATTCTTTTCTATGCCTAAGGTTAAGTATGTTTCCAAGGCATCTTCACACATCAATTCAGGAATAGATTCAAATGTAAGAGAATCAATTACATTTATCCTATAGGTGATTTCATCGAAAGAGGGACCACTTAAAACCTTGAAAATGTTAAACACCTCTTCCTCATAACCCACTCTCAAAGTTAGCTTACCATCTGGGACATCAATCAATGCTCCACCAGTGGCTAAGAATAGTCTTCCTAAAATTATAGGAACCTGCATGTCGAACTCCATCTTAAGCATAACAAAATCAGCTTGAATTATAAGCTTACCAACTTTCACCAGTAAATCCTCAACTATACCAATAGGATATCAAATTGATCTATCAGCAAGCTGCAATGAAATTGTAGTTGGTTTGAGTTCACCAATTCCCAGCCTATTATAGAGCGACAAGGGAATGAGATTAATGCTTGCATCTAAATCACATAAACATTGAAAAACATTAGATTCACTAAAGTTCCAAGGAATAGTGAAACTCCCTGGATCCTTTAACTTAGGGGGTAGTTTATTTTGTAAAATAGAACTGCGCTCAGTTAAGGCTACCGTAGCAAAATTATCGAGCTTCTTTTTGTTGGAGATTATTTCCTTTAAGAACTTGGTGTATGCAGGCATCTCAGGAAGAGCTTCAGTAAGAGAGATATTGATTTGAATCTTCTTGAAAAGGTCAAGAAATTTCTGAAATTTAGAACCATCATGCTTCTTCTTAACCCTTTGAGGGTATGGTATGGGTAGTACAAAGGAAAAGTCTGAACTTGGTGAAGACTCTTTCTTTTGTGTTGTTTCTCATGGCTCCTTGCCTTCACCCATATTCTCACTTTCAGCATCCTTCGCTTCTTTCTCTTTAGGAACCACACCTTCTACCACCTTACCACTTCTTAGAACAACTGCCATACAATCTTGTTTCGAGTTCACTTGGGTATTGCTAGGTAGTTTCCCTTTACCTCTTTCACTCACCTCTTTTGCCAGTTGACTGATTTGCACTTCTAAATTTCTAATAACAGCTTGATTTGACTGAATATTCTACTCCATTCTGTTCATGGCTTGAGAGTTGGCCTGGGCACTCTGATCCATCTTGCTTATAAGTTGAGAAAACATTTCCTCAAGTCAATCTACCTTTTTCTCCCATAGGGGAGGGAATTGTTGTAGTGCAGAAGATGAAGGGGATGAGTACTACTATTTTAACGGTGCTTGGAACCCCGGTGGTCCCATTGGTTTTGCAGCCCTTTGATTTTTCCATGAGAAATTCGGATGAAACTTCCAACCTTCATTGTAAGTGTTTGAGAAAGGATCAAATCTCTGACCTTATCTACCATTGTTTACATAGTTCACCTCTTCCTCTGTCAATGATGCCTCAATGTTTATACAACCCTCTGCTGTATGCCCAAATCTACCACAGAGAGTACAAGGATCTCTACTAGACTTGTTGTCATTCACTAACAAGTTCAACTTCTTATTGATCTCAGCAACTTGGTAGGCCATGTCAGATTTGGAAGTCACTTCATTCAGAGTAACCGCTTTGCTCCTAGTCACTTTACAATGTGAATTCTCCAAAACTTTCTTGAAAATATTCCACAATTCTTGGGAACTCAGGTCACTAATATTCCCCCCAGCATTCAAATCCACCGGAGTTTGGTTATGATCAGTGAGACTATAGTAGAAGAATTGAGTCAACAAGTACATGTCAAATCTATGGTGAGGACATTGATTAAGAAGATCATTAAACTGTTCCTATGCTTCAGGAAATTTTTCTCCGTCCTTTTGCAAGAACCAATGTATCATCTTTCGGATTTCAAGAGTTTTGTGAGTTGGGTACCACTTCATCATGAAAGTCTCCATAACCTTCTCCCACGTATCAATAGAGTCTACCTATAAACTCAACAACCAATTTCTTGCCAATCATTTCATGCAATAAAGAAAACACCTTAGCCTCAACTCATCCTCAGACAATCCATACAACGGAAGAGTTTGAACTGTCGCGTAGAAATCTCTCATGAAGGCTAGAGCATCTTCACTAAGCATCCCATTAAATTGCGGCAACATCAACAAATAAATTTGCTTCAGCTTGTAATTCCCTACTGCTGCCGTTAATCGGATGCGAGAGGGATTGCTTGCAATAAATGGCATATGATATTCTCAAATTCTTCTTACCGCAAGATTAAGAACAACCGGCTCAGCTTGATTCCCTTCATGGAATTGCTCATTCCCCATATCTTGTTCCTCATGCAAATTCGGAATTTGATTATTGTTTGCCATCTCTCTTCTTTTTTAGGCGTTATTTCGTCGAAAAGTCCGTTCAATTTCAGGATTCAACTCAATAAGCTGGTCGTTATTTGAATTTCTTGAATGCCTTAAGTACATACAGCTCCTGAAATCAAACACAAGAAAGGTTTCAAAATTAATCAATGGGAGAAAACTTCAGGGAATAAACAAAAAACAAAACAATAATTAGAATTAATGGTAGCAAAACTAATTTAAGTCCCCGGCAACGGCGTCAAAAACTTGGTCGACAAAATCTGCAAGTGCACAGAATCGTTCCTAGTACCTACACATTAAGTATTCCAAGGTCGTCTCCCATAAGGACTAAATCACTCACTTCCAAATTAATTCTAATTACTTGAACGAAATTGACAATAAACTTAAAAGATGATTGGAGTTTGGTAGACAGTAAATTGTAAAATATGGAAAAATAACAAATAGGGATAAATTGATGATTTGAAATTAGGGCTTGGGATTCACCAACTCAAAAGATTGATTAATACATTATAAAATTGATTGAATGTTAGGTTATAATAACAGTTGCACAACTTTACTCTTATCCTTTCTCAAGACATACAAGAGTATCTAACTAGTTGATTGCCATCTCTCAAAGTGCAAACTAACTAGTTAAATCCATGAAGAGCAAGGCAACCACAAGTTATCACACTAGCTTAGGATATCTCTATCTCTAAGTCTAAGGTGTTTATCTTCCTAGAGTATAAAACCATACTTTACCTTTCATTCCATCATATGATTCCTAAGATTGCATCTATGGAGATCGAGCATAGATACAACAGTGAAATGCAAGAGAGATAAATATAACCCAAAAACTTGCATTCAACACTCATCAATCCATAAGATACAAATCAATCCCCCAAATAGGCTACATCCATCACCCTAAATGAGGTTTAGTTCCAAAACATGATACTAGAAGCCATAAACATTAAGGTGCTCAACATTTAAGAAAGAGTAGAGAGAGAAGGTAGAAAGAACACAAGACAAAGAAGCTTCCAATCCTTGATGCAATCCCCCAAAACTTCCTATCTTCCTCTTATGTTGTGACTCCTTAAGTGGTAACCTCGTTTTCAGTGTCCAAACCCCAAATTAGGTCTTCAAAATGAGTATTTATAGTATCTTGGGTCTAAAGAAACCTAATTTTTACTAAACAGGGGAAGGCAGAATGTCTTTGGGCCGTCAATGTCCGTTAAACGGACCTTCTTGGGTCTCTGGACGCAAAGTTGGCTGGCAATGTCCATTAAACAGACATGATGTCCATTAAACGAACCTTCTCGAGTCTAGAAGTGAGTTTTGGCCAGGTGATGTCCGTTAAACAGACATACACCCATTCACAAATTTCGCACTTTTGACCCTTCAGTTGACGGAATCTCTCCTCGGAGTCTTCACAGAAGTTGTAGAGCTCGGAGTCCTCTTTGAAAGCGTCCTTGAATAACCTTAATCCAACATTCATAAGAAAAGTTATGCCTTTTATCCCCCAAATGTAGGAAAATCCCGGGATGTACATCACATGTACAAGGTGCGGAAAACAAAAATTTTTGTTGTCGGGACCTTCCCGA
>JAOQMQ010000194.1:6578399-6588739 GCA_027563845.1 Erythroxylum subrotundum
CGTTGATCCTCGTCTCATAGTATGAAATGGGCTTTTGTACTTTCCACCATTCACGGATCTTAAATTCTTGGTATGCAACTCGACTGCTTTTTCTAAATTCCCAGTAGTACATGCTACAGCAAGAATTGAGGAGAATAAAATTCCAGAGTTGATAATTTTGAGTTGTTTCTTCACCTTATGGAGTACTGTCCATAGTCCACATACTACATGCATAGTTCAGGTGCATTTTCAGTCTGCCACCTTCTGATATTGTATATCCAGTTTTACATCGTACACATAGCAGAAGGGTAGGGAATTTGAAGATCGAAGCACATAAAAATAAAGATGAATATTTGAATGTTGGAGACAGGATTGGTCATATCTTTAAAAACAATTTGCTCTTGCAACTAATATTGAAGCAAAATCGCAGAAAAATCTACAGCCACATGGCATGCAAGGCTATGCTGTTTCCTGAAGTCGACATGTAAAATCTTCAATGCGTGTCTTAGGTTGTATTAGAAAAGAATAGTGGGGTAAAAATGAACACATTTCATGCTACTTGTGTGACAGAATCTCTCATTTCCAAGCCACTGAATCAATTTCATCCCTTGCTGATTTGTACAGTTCAAGCCTCTTGGCTAGCATTGTTCTCTTCTCCATTAGCTGCGGGTCCTCATCCAACATTGCACCCAGCTGCTCCTTCTGTAATTGAGGTCAATATAATTACCAAAGCATATTAAGATACCATTTATTCTTTAAACATCACAAACAAAGACTTTGAACACAAAAAGCTCAGCTTCTCCATTCCTCGTAGGTCAACCTCTGACCAATGATAGCAGGAAACCTAGCATGTGCTGGAGAATGAAGAGTAAGTTAAAAACAAACTTTCCAGAGTGTTTTGATCATCTTCATAAAATCCCGTCATCCTATCTGCGTGCGTTATAAGGTAGTTGTTTAGATCTCTAAAACCACCAAGATACTATGTTCATGTTTGCAGCAGTTCGAGTTTTTCACCCTTTTTCTTCCTTGGCTCTGTCTAACAATAGTACATTGCCCTCTTATTATTTAATCATCTAATACTATTCCGTTTCAAATTGTTTCGTATTGTTAAGATTCATCATTCATTAGCCAAGTTTAACCGTGCTTCTAAGTCAATTACCTATTGGTTAAATAACAAACTTATCCTTGAATGCCAAACCATTCCACCAATTCTAAGTTTCCAATTTTTAAAAGGTGTGCATTGCTCTCCTGTTTGGACAATAATTTATCTGGAGCTAAGCAATCCTGCCATGCCACTGGAATTTTCATATGGTGCCAACATGTATATAACATGGAATAAGAATGGAAGCCTTACCTCTCTTCTACCAATTTGAGCATAGAAGTGATTGAGAAGACATCTGTTGGCCTCTCGAACCTGACAATAAACTACAGCTTTGGGGATAGAATTCCTCAGCGTGTCACAGACCATATTAATATAAGAATTAACATTAGCTCCTGAAAAAGTAATGCAACAAACGTCAGCATTATCAACCGTTTCATTTTTTCTTTGACCAAAAATGCATAGAATATCCATCCTTGATCTCTTTTGAAAGAAATGAAAAGATGTTAGAATGGGTTTCTTGAATAAAAAATCAGACCAATACGTGCTACTTGAACTTGGATTATCACACAGAGAGAATGAGAAATCCTGAAAAGTAGAGTATCACATACCGATCCTCCTGAAATGGTTATCAGAGTAACGATCTGCATTTAGGCCTGGATCATTCGATTTTGAATGTCCCTTTATATTTTCATTTTTCTCTGTTTCAAGATGAAGCTTCCGAAAAAATTCAACTGTTAAGTAGCTAGATTCCATATCAACAAGGCGCAACACAGTTTTCCGGCTTTCATCACGGAATCTTTCCAGAGCTTCATTTGCTGCAGCAGCAATGTCAGATTGAAGCGTTGGAAATCGCTTCAATTCCTGCAACCACCACAAGGGAACATTCACGTAAATCAAAACGATTTTGACAAATTCTTCTTACTCTGTGACATCAAATATAAGCGGAGAGAATTGATTACCTCTGTTTCAGCTATAGACTTCCGTACAAGTTCCTTCAAAACAAAATGCACCTAAGAAAATGAGACAGAAACTATCAGTTAGGAAAGATGATAAACCAATTTAAATCTCACCAAGACCCAATTTGTCAAGTCATTTTCATCTGGATCTAGAAGCAAATGATATAATATCATAAAAAAATTAGGCCAGCAGAACAATCCAAGATATGAAGATAAGACATTAATTTAGGGTCATGCAGCATAGTCAGGATGCTATCGAGACTCGGTGAAGAATTGACATAGAAAAATTAAAAGTATAGGTTATCAAAATTGGTGGCCAAATACCGTAGGCTAATAATGTAAGAAACTGCAAAACCTAAAAGCATAGACACAGAAAACTTTGAGGGGGTTTCATCCTTTGCATGGGAGATGCTAGCTTGCTGTCATTACCATCAATCCAGCTCAAATGCAAAAAGTATAATGTCGCATAAATTTAAGCTTGAAACTCTTGATTTAATCTTGATTTGATATTTGGCAATAGGACTTGGCCAAAAATCTCTCTCTAAACACGTAACTTCCCCTTCTCTATCCTAGCAGGATCCACTAATTAGCCAAAATATTTCCTTCCATTGGAAGGATTGCTGCTACCAGTGAATAGTACAAGCCAAAAATCAATCACCTTTCACAAATAAAGGACCTATTAAATTAATTAATCCCATATCAACTCATAGTCTAGATTGAAAGATCTCTACTCAGTATAAATATATATGTGCCTGATACACAGATATATCATTTTATTCCATGTAGACTGCATAAGAGACTAGAATGGATAATTTGTGTCCTGACAATGCAGTAACTGAGTGCTATAAATGATAACCAATGATGGATCAATTGCAAACAAAAGCAATCTAGGTGTGAAAAGAGACTCAACAACCACTCATGAATTAAAAAAGAAAACAAGTCAGAGACCCAGGTTTTACCAATTAATTTATCTGTAATACCAAAGAAGCAAAAACTACATAAATAATCAAAATCCATCAAATGCATGGCCTCCATAAGGAATGAAACTACACTAGACACACATAAACAAAAACATCTCTGAACAAAGAAAATTTGAAATTCATGAAGAAAGAAACTTAGAGGATTACGGCATCCACTGAGGCTTCAGCTGGCCCTTTGAAATAACTGATAGATCCATCAATTAATCTTCTGTATCCTTGTTCTGGAGCAATTAAGTGTGGCTGATAACCATCAGCTTCTGAAACAACTTTTTGTACATTTTTCATAGAGAGATGACGATCAAAAGGCAGCTTTTTCAGAGCAGCTGGAAGTTGATGGTCAAAAACACCATATATTCGATCTCCACCAGGACGGCTGAAGCATGAACTTGTTACTCACCACATAAATATCAAAGGGAGATCCAGATAATGATATTTGCAATAAATCATTACCAAAGGAAGTTATTACAATTCGATATTAATGCCACCAAAGGTTTTAAAATACCAAAAGTATTTTCCTTCTTTTTCCTGATTTTAGCCGTCTAATGTAAATTACCCAAGTTCAATACCAACATATTTTTGCAATCTGAAAACATGGGAATACTTGTCTTTCCCTCTATGTTTGGACTTTACTTTTAGACAAAAGCTTTCCTGCATAAATTACTTGAAAGCAATCAACAAAGCACATGCACCATGTTGATAACTGTTACTGGTTGATGTGGGACAAATAAAGGACACAGAAATTACCCCCCATCCAGGTGCTCCTTAAAAATGCGGTCAAACGCCCGACATAGTTCCAGGATAGTGTACAGTTGAGCCTGCATATGTATGTAGCATACTTTTGGTGAGTACAATAGGGCCATTCATTACTTTGATACTTAATCAACGAAAACTTAAACTCTCATAGCTCTCATTTATTACCCCTGAATCTGATGCAATAGGCCTTCCAATACGGTCCAACTCTGCATTAATCTCATCAATGTTCTTGTTTATTAAGGCAATAATACTTGGTATACGCTGTCTGATAACTGTTTCTAAGTGCTGTAAGGAAACAATTTTAAGTATGTAAGACACTAATGCTACTCAGTTTTCATAAGACAACGCTTGAGAAACGTTATCTAGAAAATTATGCAAATCTTAAGCACATCTCGTGGGCGGAAAGACCTGAGACAATAGTTTAGCGAGGTACTCAGCACCCATTTTACTTGCCAAATGTCCATACTCTGGACTTGTTTCAAAATACTCACGCTCCTTTCGACGAGCAGCAATCATGTCAACATTCTTGTTGATATCAGCTTGAGATCGATTTACAATTCCAACCCAAGGATGCTGCAGCCTGTATGACCTTCCTTCAAGAACCTGAATGATCCATATGGAGTGAATTATGACAATATTAATGACCTTAAAACTTAAGTAAATGAAAAGAAAAAGTTGATATCTAAATAACTACATACATCCAAAGCATTTGTTCCCTTGTCCATCAAATCAAGCTTTGTCATGACACCAAAAGTTCTTTCACCTGAAAATAAAATACTTTAGAACTATCAACCACAGCCAATCTTGCTTGGTAATCTCTTTGTAAATTATACAATTTCTATCCTTACATTCTTGCAGCCTAATATTCCGTACCTGAAGGATCAACTTCTCTAGCAAGCTTTATAGCATCAGACGTGGCAATATCTTGATTCGCTGGAGAAATGGCCAGTATGATACAGTTGGGCTACCACATAAGAGAATTCCATGAGACGAGCATACAATAGCAAGCTAAACCACAGAAAAGGAATAAGGAAACAGAAAAAAACTTAGTGTCAACCACAAATCTCTTGTGACTAAATAATGGAACTAAAGAATATGGCAGCTCATACCCACGAATCGGGTTTAGGTCTTCTTGTTTTAATGCATTTAAATTCAATTAATGTGTAAGCTGTTATGGTTATTTGATACAAGTTTGATCAAACTAATACGCTGAATGCCACCAGATTTAATATTCATGATGGAATATTTATGTGAATGGCTAGAAGATATTTGAGACCTAAAAATAAAAGAAGACAATGGCAACTAAAACTATCTAGGAAACAACCAAGTCTTATCAACTAGAAGTGCTCAGTACATGAGTAATTCCTATGTTGATTTTAAGTATTTAGATAATTAATATTATTAACCTTAAATGTCTTCTTAACAAACTAGCGATGTACTTCTAAATTCACCAATTCTGTGAAGATTCTCTTTGTCATTAGATTCACCATCTAATGTACAAATCAGTGCAAAACAAAAATTAACTATCTATAGTATCTATTTTGTAATTGTTTATGGATTCGATCTTTAATGAAATCTCCCCAACACATACACTTTCTCTCCTTCTGGTGAAGTAAGGTGATGAAGTGACCTCTTAAACTTCAATGACAATCAGCTTGTCAGTCCGTAATGGGTCTCTTCCCCCAACAATCATTTGCTGAGCAACAAGTATAGGAATTTATTGCCAAGTCTATCAAGGGGAACTAATTTACATGAACCAATCCCAAATTAACTGAAGCCAAAACTAATGCATTAGTTATCCATAAAGCAAACATAGGATCTTTCAAAGTACACAGATGCACAAAACTGTAATCAAAACAAAATTGCGTCTTACTTTTGTACTAGGTGGCTCCAAGAATGGGATTATTTTCACTAATTCATTTAATCTTGCTTTTTTGCTATTTCTGCAGTTTATTTGTTCACACCTCATGAAATAAATAATTCTGAAATCTTTAATTACTTTCATAACTAATGAATAAGTCTCACCTTCTCAACATAAGAACGGACCATATTTTCGATATCCTGAACTATACTCTCTGGTTGTCCCTCTGCAAAAGCCAAGGTTGCATTAATGAACATAACAATAACTGAATAATTCACAGTTATTTGGAAAATTAAGGAAAACCTCAAAGAATCATGCTATGAGAAAAGCAATATCAGAGTAATTACCTACAGCAACCTTTGTCAATCCAGGCAAATCTATGAGGGTCAAGTTGACAACTGTAATCAAAACCACAAATTTAGAAATTTGGAAAATCCTTAAATTCAAATATTTACTTAATGCCCATGCATAAAAATTTCAATCTTATGATAAGCAAGTAGATAAAGAACTAGGGTGTAAAGTTGACAAATAATTAGAAAGTCAAAACAAATGCTTAAACCATTACACCTAAAACATGACAACTTCCTTCAGAAAGTGGGTAAAAGTGTGTTACGTTTCCCAACCCCCACCCTAAAGAGCATTTGAATCTTTAATATTGGTAGAGAGAGATAATGGAATGTTTGAATGGCTACCCCTCCCCCTTGGACAAAAAATAAAATGGTTGGAAATGACATTAGAAAAGAAAAGTCCATTTCTCTAGCATCTCTGTATGACAAACAAATACCATTCAATTATCATGAAGGTAGTTCCACCACACAACCGTCAGAAAAAGGTAAAGCAGTGAGTGATCTCAGTCAGCTCAAATTACTCTTGCATGCCCTTAAGCATATTCAAAATGCAGAAGACGACTACCCAAATTCAGAATTTGGCCAATACTTCAGTTTTATTTGGAAAGAGGGAAAAAATAGCAGAGAGGGCGCTATTTCCTCAATGTTAAAAGTCAACACAAGATAATAAAGGCAGATTGAACCAGACAGCAGAACTCTAATTTGTAATAACAAGAAAGACAATATCAAAAAATTTATCTGTCCCAAAGCAACATGAATTTGAGAGCAAACTACCAGTATAATCATACTGATTTCTGGTACTTGATTCATTCCACCATATAATCCAGAAAATGAAACAAGGGCTTAGTTGCCGAAGTTCTTTCTTCTAGACTCAAGCTGCCAAGAGTGCCATCATTGAAGTAACACTCTGATGTTCCCAAAATAATTTAGCAGACAATAGAACTTAAAGATAGGCCTATGATACAAAAATCACACAACAATGACTAAGCAAGTAACACTTTCCACCCCGCAATTACTTTTTGAAACAAGAGGGTATAGAAAATATAATAAGAAAAAACCACTTTATTTCTCTGATTATATGTAATTTATACACGAGTATAACCTATTCTAATACTACTAAACTACTAGATTTTTCGTATATACTAACTTATCCAATCTATAGTATATCTTATCTTATCTGCTCGAAGATAAACTTATCTCCTAGAAGATTATCTCCTAAGCTAACTAAACTTATCATTCCCAACTTACTTAGAATTCTCTATAATCTATGCGTAGCATGATGTTTGTGAAGATATCAGCTTCCTGTGCTTCAGTAGGGACATAGCATAGATCAATGCCCTCTTCTTCTAGTTCACATTTGATAAAGCTCCTGTCAATTCTAACATGTTTTATTCGATCACGTTGAACTGGATTCTTCACTATACTGATGGTTGATTCACTATCACTGAAGACTTTGGTGGAAGAGGAAGTGGTGATCTGTAGGTCCTGCATCAATCTCTTTAACCAAATAACTTCACAAATTCCTTGTGCAATTGCCCTAAACTTTGCTTCTGCACTGCTTCTTGCTTCTCCATGTGACAAGATTCTCCCATAGTTTAGTACAATAACCAGATGTTAACCTACTGTCTTTAATACAACCAGCCCAATCTGCATCCGTGAAACCTTCTATGCTTCTTTTCTCATTTTTCCGAAACATTAATCCTCTACCTGGACTGCCTTTGAGATATCTCAGAATATGGTTAACTGCCTCTAAATGCCTTTGAGTTGGAGAGTGCATAAATTGGCTAACAATACTCACAGAATAAGCAATATATGGTCTAGTTAGTGACAAATAGATAAGTTTTCCTACTAACCTTTGGTATCTTCCTTTGTCAACAGGAGGATCTGTCAGAAGATTCAGTTAATCAATCATCTGCCAACATGCAAATTTAGTTACCTTATTTGTTAATGTAATTAATGTATTTTATATGCTTTCCTTTTTAGATAGTCAAACCTAAATTAAAGGAGCTGGCAAATCTCCTCCTTTATATATTTCTTATTTAGGTAGGATTCCTTGTGTATATATGTAGATAACTCTTCTCTAATAATAGACAAGTTTTATCACACACAAAATCCTCTGCATTGACAGGATCTTCTTCATTTTTCTTGAATTTCCAGTTTCTCTCCAGTGGAGTTCCCATAGGTTTGCAACCCATCTTTCCTATTCCTCCAGTAAATCAAGAATGTATTTTTGTTGAGATACGAAAATACCTTCCTTACTTCTATCAATCTCCATTCTAAGAAAGTGTCTTAATGCTCCAAGGTCTTTTACCCTAAATTCCAGCCTCAATTTTTGTTTAACATCATTGATCTCACTAGTGTCATCGCCTGTGATTATAATATCGTTCACATACACAATCAAGATGGATTTCTTTCCATTTTTTTCACACTTCACAAACATTGTGTGATCAGCTTGTCCTTGTTTGTATCCAAACCTGCAAAGAATGTCACTGAACCTCTTAAACCATGCTCGTAGAGATTGTTTGAGGCCGTATAATGATTTTTTTAGTTCGCAAACTCTTCCCCTTCTTCAGTTTCAAAACCTGGTGGTATCCTCATATATGTTTCCTCATCTAATGTACCATTTAGGAAGGCATTTTTAATGTCGAGCTGATGGAGTTCCCAGTCTAAATTTGCAGCCAATGATAGAAGGACTCTAATTGTGTTCAACTTCGCAACTGGAGCAAATGCCTCCCCATAATCTATTCCATAGTTTTGTGTAAAGCCTTGAGCCACTAATCTAGCCTTATACCTTTCAATCTCTCCATCTGCCCTATACTTCACAGTGAACACCCACTTGACCACCTTTTTTTCCTTCGGGTAGATCCACAATCTCCCATGTTTTATTATCAAGTAAAGCTTTTATTTGTTCAAGTACAGCTTCCTTCCACTTAGGTTCTTGGAATGCATCATGTACATTTCATAGAATTCTTACACTGTCAAGCTTAGTAGTGAAAGCTTTAAACTTTGAAGATAACTTTGAGTAATTCAAATAATCTAAAATAGGATATGTAGTACATGATCTTGCCCCCTTTCGTAATGCAATTGGCACATCTAAGTCACTTACCATAGTCTCTCTAGGAGCCGATTCCTGGTCCAATGATTGGCCTTGTTGAGGAGTTTTAGGCCTTCGAGAATACACTAAGGTTGGTTTTTCGAGAATTGGTTCTCAAACTGAATTGGACTGGACAGCTTCAGGTTCAATGGTAGGTGTTTGCGGGTTTTGTGGGAAGGTTTGTGAGATAGGAAGTGATATGCTTGGGTCCCAATAAATCTCTGCATGGGATGTCTCCCTCTGAAGAGAGGTATTGGTGAAGTATGGTTGTTTTTCGAAAAAAAAATGACATCATATGAAACAAAGAATTTGTTTGTAGAAGGTGAGAAACACTTATAACCCTTTTGAGTGGGAGAGTACCCAACAAACACACATTTAATAGCTCATGGGTCAAGTTTGCTTCTATTGAGTTGATTGTTGTGTACGAAAACAGTACACCCAAAGACTTTTAGGAGGAAGGGAATTAAGGAGCTTAATGTGAGGAAATTGTTTTAGAAGAACACCTAATGGGGTTTGGAATTGAAGAGTTTTTGAAGGAAGACGATTTATTAAGTATGAGGCAGTTAGAATGGCTTCTCCCCAATAGGAATTTGGAACAAAGTTGGTTAACATCATAGATCGGGCTACCTCTAAAAGATGATGATTCTTTCTCTCCGCTATCCCATTTTGTTGTGGGGTATAAGCACAAGAGCTCTGTGAATGAACGTCATAATACAGTCCATGTCCTTGGTTAATTGACTGACGAATAGTAGATTATAGGTTAACTTAGGCACATAGAGAACAGTATTTAATGTCGGTTTTGGCAAACAAACTCTCCCTTGACCAATAGTTGGTAACCCTTTTCCATTCGCGACCCAAACATTAACTTTTTGGTTACATGGCTCATATTTTTCAAAGACATTCAAAGACCCAGTCATGTGGTCTGATGCACCTATGTCCACAATCCAAAGATTGTGACTTAGGGACTTTGATAATAATGATTGACACAGGTTACTTTTGTGCACTAGTGTTGTAGTAGAGGTTTGTTGGTCTTGTGAGTGTGGTCAAAGATATACATATCTCATAATATTATGATCTGATCATAATCAGATTATTTAAATTAGATAGCAATATCTTGTAGATATATAGGCTCCTAGGATTATATTTCCATATCTGTAGGATTATATTTCCATATCTGTACAGAATTCTTTTCTATACTGTAACCCTATGCATGTATATATATACTGCAGTCTATAATGAAAGAAATATAGAGCAAATAAGCTCTGATT
>JAOQMQ010000194.1:6636383-6652043 GCA_027563845.1 Erythroxylum subrotundum
AAGTGCTTTTTGTTTATGGTTTGAATTGGTGATATATAGACATGTGTGCGTCTTGATGGCAAAATAAAAATAAGTTTGGAAGAAACAGAAACTAAAAACTCAAACAAAAAATTTTTTTTACTGAATTTAAAAACAAAAACAAAAAACAAAAAAATGTGAAAACAAACACCCCCTAAAATTTTGTAAAAATCTTTGGATTGAAAGTATCATTTTTGTCATTCTTCTTTCTTGTCCTTATTTTTCTTAAATCCCCATTTTAACAAATATTCTTGTTATTTTAAATTACTCAAAAAATAATTTGTAATATAAAAATATTTTATTGAATTAATTAATATAAATTGGTATATGATTGGCTGTTAAACATAAAAGAGATTGTGTATAGCTGTTATTATTTAAGTTTCATAATAAATTATATTAAATTAATTTAACAAAAATTAATAAAAATCCTTTTTAAATATTTTTGATACAAAATGTACTTTTTAAAATACTTTTAAAAAAGCATTTTTATCCTACAATTTACTGAAAAATTAAAAGCATTTAGTTATAAAAGTCGTGCCACCTAAGCGCACACCCAGGAGAAAGGGTGCGCAATGTGCATCCTGCTTATCCTAAGACAAACCCAAAATCACAAACGTTTAATGACAAAAGACCACAACTAACCATATTATAATAATAATAATCAAATTTCTATAATTTCAACATAGAGGTTTGTTACGTGATTTAAATTGGATGTTCCACACATTGTTTAGCAAGTATCTGGCGTGCCTCACTGTGAGGAAATAGGAAAACGAAAAGCAACGTATGCAAGTCACAACCTAAAATCCATACTTTCCCTAAGTAAGCTTAACTGTTTACTGAGAAACAGTCCCCAGTTTTTCTTTTTATTTTTATTTTTATTTTATATCACACTCAAAGCAACTCTAGAGAAAGAAACCACACACTAGTCTAAAACCAACTCTTTCTTTCTCTTTCTAGTTTCTATATTTATTTATACAATCATATATATATATACACATTTGTCTCTTTAGCTGTGTGCTGCTTTGATTTGAGAGTGCTAGCTGGCATTTGGATCTTAGTGCATTTGGATGTCAGAGAGGCTGTGAGAGAGATAGAATCAGATCGGCGATGGCAGAGGTTTCCGGCGACGGAACGCTGACGGAGGTTAATGGCGGTGCGGCTGCAGGGACTCCGACGACGGCGCCGCTACTGGCGATGTCTGGATCCTTCAAGGATGGGCCTAAGAGCTCGTCGAGAAGGCGGACTTCGGTGAGGCGAAGCTTCGACGCTGATAACGAGTTCATTACTCTGTTGCACGGCTCGGATCCGGTTAAAGTAGAGCTCAATCGACTAGAGAATGAAGTGAGAGGTGTGAATGTGGTTCGATCTAGTAGTGTTTCGGTGAATTTTGTGCCGTATGACTGTTTTTGAGCTTGATTTGGTTAGGTTGTGTTATGAACATGTTTATATATATAACTGTTTGGATTTTTATGGTTTCAGATAAGGACAGAGAGTTAGGAGAAGCGCATGCGGAGATCAAGGCCTTGAGGTTCTCTGAGCGACTAAGAGAGAAGGCTGTTGAAGAGGTCCTGATTTAGTCTGTTTTAAATTTATTATCATTTATTTTGATGTTTGGTAATTATTGAAGTGATTGTTTGATGTGGTAATCAATGAGCTTAAAATTATGCCAAATCTGAAAGATGAGGAGTCTTACCTGTCGTCTTTTTAATTTTATTGCTTATTATGCAACTTAGTAAGTTAATTGTTTTGAAAGAAACAAACGAGTAATTCTGTTGTGTTTTATGAGTGGGAGATGAGGTGCTTCCTTTGGACAAAGTTGATATCCATCAATTATTTCTTAATTTAAATTAGGGGTGAATTCTTTATCTATTTGGCTTTCTTAACCAACAATTGGAATGATTATGAACTAGTGGCAGCATTTGTTCTCATTAATCTCAAGATTCTTTTAATCTTCCACTTACCTTATTGAGATTGACTAATGGCTTGTTGTTGATTGAGTTTTTATTGGAGGGGGAAGTGAAAATCTGAAAGATGAGGAGTCTTACCCATCGTCTTTTAATTTTATTGCTTATCATGCAACTTATTAAATTAACTGTTTCTAAAGAAACAAACGAGGAATTCTGTCGTGTTTTATGACTGGGAGATGAGGTGCATCCTTTGGACAAAGTTGATATCCATCAAGTATTTATTAATTTAAATTTATGGGTGAATTCTTTATCTGTTTGGCTTTCTTTACCAACAGTTTGAATGATTATGAACTAGTGGCAGCATTTATTCTCATTAATCTCAAGATTCTTTTAATTTTCCACTTACCATGTTGAGATTGACTAATGGCTTGTTGTTGATTGAGTTTTTATTGGAGGGGGAAGTGAATTGTTGGTTGGTTCTAAATTTAATTGTTGATTGAGTTTTATCGGAGGGAGAAGAGAATTGTCAGCTGGGTTTAAATTTATTTGTTGAGTTTGTTTTTATTGGAAGGAAGAGAACTGTCAGTTGGTTTAACTTTGTCACTTTCTCCTTAACTAATTACTGTCATGCATTCTAGACCACTCACTAGATGGTTTATCATGCAGATAGTTACAAATGAGCTATGGTCATTTGGTTCCATGTCGTCATGGTTTATAACTTGGATAGTCATGTGTAACATGTCATACGGCTTTCTGTACTGAATTGGGATTCAGGTTGAACTTGAATACATTTTGAGCTGGTTGAAACAGAAAGGTCATGATTGAGGGTTTAAGTTTATTCTAGTTATATCGTCCTATGTGTTTTGCTGATATTGCTAGGTATGTGGTGCATGTGCTGAATTTTGGAACACATGTATGTTAACATGAATAATGTCTTTTCTCCCTTTTAGCTGCACATACTTCTGTTTAATTGCCTATTCTAATTTTTATGGAACAATTGGTCTGATTTTGTGGGTTCCGATTCTTATAGTTGACTGACGAACTATCAAAGGTGGAGGAAAAGCTCAAGCTAACAGAGTCTCTTCTAGAGAGCAAAGTAATCCTTCTTACATGACTCCCTTTGTACTAATTTTGTCAATTTCTGGTACAACTATGTGTTGTTTATCTATAGTTGCTTTGCAGAATCTAGAAATCAAGAAAATCAATGATGAGAAGAAGGCATCCATGGCAGCTCAGTTTGCAGCTGAAGCTACACTTCGAAGAGTTCATGCTGCTCAGAAGGATGATGATATGCCTCCAATAGAGGCAATTCTGGCACCTCTTGAGGCTGAGCTTAAACTTGCTCGCCAGGAGGTATGTTCATCAATTGAGCTTCTTAACTGTGTCTTCCTTCTTGAAGAGTCCACAATTGTCTATAGATTTTTTAAAAAAATTTCTTGTTGCTCATTGGTTAATTCCAGATTGCAAAACTTCAAGATGACAACAAAGCACTAGATCGGCTAACTAAATCAAAGGAAGCAGCATTACTTGAAGCTGAAAGGACCGTTCAATCTGCCTTATTGAAGGCCTCTATGGTTGATGATCTTCAAAACAAAAACCAGGAGCTGATGAAACAAATAGAAATTTGCCAGGTATTAGACGTTTTCTTGATTCCACAATTTTTGGATTGCAGCAGTTTTAACTTATTGTGTAGTCAATTTGAATGAATTTATATCTCTGCTTTTGTTTGTGCCAGGAAGAAAATAAGATTTTGGACAAAATGCACAGGCAAAAAGTTGCAGAGGTTGAAAAACTTACTCAGACTGTAAGGGAACTTGAAGAGGCTGTTCTTGCAGGTGGTGCAGCTGCCAATGCTGTGAGGGATTACCAGAGAAAAGTTCAGGAGATGAATGTAATGTGTAATTCAATCATAAATGTTGCTGTATGCTGGGGTCAATTTATCTGTCATGCCTCCTGAACATCGTTGCATATAATATTGTATCCTGTAGGAGGAACGAAAAACTCTTGACCGAGAATTAGCCCGTGCAAAGGTGACAGCAAACAGGGTAGCTACGGTAGTAGCAAATGAATGGAAAGATGCTAATGACAAAGTGATGCCTGTGAAACAATGGCTCGAAGAACGGAGATTTTTGCAGGTTGATGCTGATGTTTAGTTTTGTTTCCTTCCCACGATCCTTTTGACGTCCTTCTAGTAGCTAAAGTTTCAAGCACTTGCCTTTTGCCTTCCCATCTTCTGATGATACTTAATGTTGTTAATACAGGGTGAAATGCAGCAACTTCGTGACAAGCTTGCTATTACTGAGCGAACTGCAAAATCTGAAGCACAGTTGAAAGTACAAATCTGTTTTTGCAAGCCAAGTCCTAAGTGTGTTTGTTATCTACTTGTCCTGACATAAATCTCTGCTTTTGGATTTTTCAGGAGAAATATCAGTTGCGACTTAGAGTTCTAGAAGAGAGCTTGAGGGGCTCTTCAAGTAATAACCGTGGTGTGGTGGTAGATGGGAGAAGTGTATGTAACGGACCTTCACGTCGTCAGTCTCTCGGTGGTGCTGATAACATCTCAAAATTGACCTCCAATGGATTTTTGTCCAAGAAAACACCATCACAGTTGAGACCTTTGTCCTCTGGCTCTAGTACTGTGCTAAAGCATGCAAAAGGAACTTCAAAATCTTTTGATGGAGGCACAAGATCATTGGATAGGAGTAGTAAGGTGCTTTTAAATGGAGCTAGTCCCCATCGGTCATTCAATCAACCTTCTGATGTGATCAAGACCACTGAAACACATGATGCAGTGAAAGCAAATCTAGATGATAAGGCCAATGATTTCCAACTAGCAGTTACAGAGGACAGTGTTTCTTGCATACTGTATGATTTGCTACAAAAGGAAGTCATAGCTTTGAGGAAAGCTGGCCACGAAAAAGATCAAAGCCTGAAAGATAAGGATGATGCAATTGAGGTTGATATTCTTGACCTGTATTCCTTGCATTTTGTACTTAATAACTATCTGGTTAAGGCTTTCTTTGATCTTTGATTTCTCAGATGTTGGCAAAAAAAGTAGAAACATTAACTAAGGCAATGGAGGTTGAGGCGAAGAAGATGAGAAGAGAAGTGGCTGTTATGGAAAAGGAGGTTGCTGCCATGAGGGTAGAGAAACAACATGAGAGAGGGGCAAAACGATTTGGTAATTCCAAAGGGCCTGTAGGTGCTGTGCAGCTACTTCCAGGAAGGTAATTGCAGTATGAAGCCTTTTCTTTTTTCTTTTGAGCTCTTTCAAACTCTGTTGGTTGCATCATGATGTGAATGTCATTTGTTGGAGCATGTATCTCTAGTATTGAAATGATTTCAAGCCACATAATTGCCTCTGAAACCATTTACTCTCTTATACATATTAAAAGTCTTCATTTTGCATGTGAAATTTCATAAATCATTGAAGCTTGCAATGTTTGTTGAGTCCATTCTAGCCATTATGTAGTGTAGTAAGGTGATAAAGCATTTGTTGATCTTTTTCGTTTCATTGCTTGCTCCGGCTTTGTTCTAGCTGGATATGCTGAGGACTAAGTTTCTCTAAAAAAAGCAAGTTGCATGTACTGCCGTTATCCTTATTAGTCTCTGCCTCTCGACAGTAGCACTTAGTAACACCCACAGAATACGGACCGGGCCAGGTCTGGGGTTTTTTGCCAAGACTGATCAACTCCATAGATCTTAGCTTTTTTTAACAAACCATGGTTTCAAACGGAGCCAGTCTATCATTCATTTTTGTTTACCCAGACATCAACTTATTTTCATAAATGGTATCAGCAGGAATTTGATTTTCTTGCAGTACACACAATAGTATGTTTTATCTACTGTGGATCGTGAGAAAATTGTTTAGTAATTTTCGGGCATATCACAAAGTTCTTAGTATCTTTGCTATGGATTTACTGTGATTTAGGATGTTTTAATTTAGATATGTTTTGATTATTACAAGTTGGTAAAAAATCGATGGTCCTCTTTGGGCAGAAATGTAACACGCGGGGGGTTAACGCGTAGCACGCAATGACAATCAATCCAGTTGCCGAATCAGTGATTAGTAGTTCTGTGGAGCCTTGCTTTTTTTTCTTACATTTTTTCAGTCCCATCTATGATTTATCACATAAGTGTAACTTGCATGCCAAGGATCCTGTCTTCTTTGGAATTGGCAAGGAAAAGGAAATTCAGCAAAAGATCAGTGTTGGAGATCGGAATTGGTATGCTTCTGACATAGACAGTACTTCCGTGTAATAGAGATTGGAAAAGGAGGGAAGGAAGGTATTGACTTTGGCTAACCTTTTGTCAGGTTCTACTTTGGAGTGGGCAGTGGTGTGATTGTATAGGTAGAGTTTTTAATCTAGTTTTTATATATTCTCGACCAATTTGACCGTTCATATTTGTATTTTACAGCTAGTGTGGTTGCTTTCACTTCAGGTATGTTAATATATTTGTAATCAGATCGAATTAAAGATCGTGTCCTGTGGTTGTGTTACTCATCCATAGTTGGTTGGATGGTTATAAATCTGTTGCCCCATTGATAAAAGTTGTCCATCTGGTGATGCCCCACTCCCCTGGGTGCATAACAAGGAAAATATTTATCTATTGGCTAGGTTCTGGGTTGTTTTTGTGTAGTAGTGTCCCGACTCCCGAGTGAGAATAGTCGTGGTTTCTATGCTCAAAGACAATGCAAGTGTACGAATTTCTTTATTCTACAAATTAAGAAAGATCCTCGTAACGTCAAAAGGATGAAGCCGTGGCAATCTGAAAAATTAAGGGAAGGAATCTGAAGTCTCAAACGAGTTAGTCCGATTCTCCTGGTGCATTTGTTATCGAGTCATTCTTTCTGCTCTTGCCTTCTTGGCCTGCACACGTTAGCCAAAACCCAAAGGGAGAACTTAGGCCGAATTCCTTTGTATTAAGGACGGGGGATAAATTAAAATTTTAAATTCAAAATATTCTATAATTTTATGATATTAATTAAAATTATTAGAAATATGAAAGTACTAAAATAGAATCCTCCGTAACTCTATTGTTAATATTATTAGTGTTCCAAAAAATATATTATTAAATTGAATCCTAGCATATGTTAGATATTATTATTTCATGTGAGCATACACTAAGCATTTTTTACGACACTCGTTTACTTCTTTTTACGACTCCCTCACGCGGTTTGGACAGCTAGTTGTTAGTTGTCCGAGCCACAAATTTTACAAACTGCAATTGTTGAATTTCCAGTTGCATTAATTTTTATAACTGTCTAAGCTTTAATTGTTGACCACCGCCATCGCCTATCATTTTAATAATCTCTCATTTAAAGATTTGATTAAGTATCAATCATATCTTCACATTATTCTTTCTTTCTTGCTATTTGCATGTTGCTCATGTCTCTATCAAGTCACAAAAGGATCGACATTAAATAAAATTGTCAGTATTTGTTGCCTTTATCATGAAATCTGCTAAGTTATCTTTGATATGAATTTTTTACATACCTACAACTCCTTCGACTTTTTCACGAACGAAGTGACACTGTACTCATTTGTGTTTGGTCTTTGAATGAAATATTGAATTCCTTGCAAGATGCAAGGCACTTTGACTGTCACCAAACAAGGAAATTTTCTTTTATTTGTGCCTGAGATCTTCCAAGAGCATTTTCAACCATACCGCTTCTTTACTGGCTTGTGTAGATGCTATATATTCTGCTTCTATTGTCGACATAGTAACAATTGATTGCAGTTTTGAAACCCAGCTTACAACTTCGCCAGCAAGTTTAAACATTTAACCTGTAATAGATTTGCTTTTGTCAGGATAAACTGCATAATCTGAATCAACATATCCACTAACAATAAAGTCTGATCCTCCATAGTATAATGCAACATCTGAGGTTTCTTTAATGTATCTTAGAATCCTCTTTACAGAATTCCAATGCTCTCTACCAGGATTCACCATGTATCGACTAACCACTCCCACTACGTATGCAATGTCTAGTCTTGTACAAATCACAACGAACATTAAACTTCCCACAACTGATGCATATGGTACTCGAGACATATTTATCCTCTCATCTTCACTGCTATAACTCATGCTAAAGGATAACTTAAAGTTAACAGGAAGTGAGGTAGAAACTGACTTACAATCTTGCATGTTAAAGCATCGCAAGATCTTCTTCAGATAATTCTTTTGAGAAAATCAAATCTTCATGTTTCTTCTGTTTCGGTGAATTTGCATCCCTAGAATCTTATTTGCTAGTCCCAAGTCCTTCATTTCAAACTCCCTATCCAATTGAGCCTTTAACTCCTTGAAACGATCTTTGTTGAGGCCTGCTACCAACATATCATCTACATACAATAGCAAAATAATGAAATCATGTCCACTAAACCTTTTGAAATATGCACAAGTGTCTACATTGAGTCTGTTATATCTAAGGCTCATGATAAAGGAATCAAATCTCTTGTACCAACATCTTAGCGCCTGTTTTAGACCATACATAGATTTGCTCAACCTGTAAACCAAGTTCTCTTTGCCTTTTTCTTCAAAACTTTCTGGTTGGAGCATATAAATTTCTTCTTCAAGATCTCTATAAAGAAAATATGTTTTTATAGCTAACTGTTCAATATATAAACCAAATGTAGCAAACATTACCAAGACTACTCAGACTATAGTGAGTCGAACCACAACGGAAAATATTTTATTGAAATCAATCACTTCCTTCTAAGCATATCCTTTCACCGACAATCTTGCACAATACCGGTCCATTTGATCTTCACCATTTCGCTTAATCTTGAAAGACCGTTTATTTCCAATAAGCTTTCTTCCATATGATAATGACACGAGCCCTTAAGTCTTATTCTTATGAAGGGCTTCAATTTCTTCTTGCGTTATTTTCATGCACTGAGATGCATCTAAACTATTCATTGCCTCCTGGAGAGTTGATGGTTCCCCATCCTCAGTTAAAAAATAGTATGCAACATTGCCCTCCATAATATAGTTTGAATGCCAATCTGGTTGTCTTTTTGGGCGATTTGATCAACAAGTCTCTGGAGCTTCAGACTCTACCTCATACTCTGGTGTTGTTTTAGAAGAATCCGTCTGGGATTCCTTTTCCACCTAAACAACAGTAGTCTCTGAATCTTCCTTTAATGTGCTATCATCTTCCCCTTGCTTTTTCAGCTCATCTACAAAGCTTACATTCCTGCTGATGATAACCTTATAAGCAGTGGGATCTCACAGGCGATACCCCTTCACTCCATCAACATACCCTAAGAATAAGCATTTCCTGGATTTTGGATCTAGCTTTGTAGTTTCTTAGGGATTGTACATTATGTGCATAGAACTTTCAAATATATGAATATTTAAATAATCAATTAGCTTACTAGTCCACATCTCCATTGGTGTCTTCAACTCAATTGCAGTTGATGGGGCCCGATTTACCACATAATAAGCGGTACTTACAGCTTCTGCTCATAAAGTCTTTCTAAGCTTGCATTGCCAACATAGCTCTAGTTCTCTCTAATAAAGTTATGTTCATCCGCTTTGTCACTACATTTTGCTGATGAGTGTATGTCATTGTGAACTGCCTTTTGATGCCTTTTTGCTTGCAGAGTTGATCAAATTCATTATTAGTAAATTCTCCTCCATTATCTGTCCTCAAACACTTAATCTTCTTTCTAAATTCAAGCTCTACCTGTGCTTCGTAAGCTTTGAAGGCTGTAAAAACATCTGCCTTCCTCTTGATTGGATACATCCAATATCTCCTAGAATAATCATCAATGAAGGACATAAAGTACTTCGCTCCTCCCAATGACAAAACTGGTGCTTGCCATACATCAGAGTGAACCAATTTTAAAATTGATTTGCTTCTAAATTTTGAGGTGTTGAACTTTAACTAATGTTGTTTGGTTATAACACAATGCTCACAAAAAGGCAGAGATACCTTTGCGAGCCCTGGAAGTAGCTTTTGCCCAGCAAGAATCGTCATTCCCTGTTTAAACATATGCCCAAGTTTCTGATGCCATATCATTACACTCAAACATCCTGAAACAATTGACACTTCTACCTCCTGCAAAGTTTCTCCCTTTAGCATATACAAATTTGCAGTTATCTTTTCTCCCTTCATAAGTACAAGCGCACCATGAATTATTTTTATGATCTTGTTTTCAATTTCAACCTTGCAACCAAGATCATTCAGTTGTCCTAAAGACAACAAGTTCTTCTTTAGACCTTCCACATACTGCACTCCTTGAATAGTACGAATTATACCATCATACAACTTCAGCTTGATGGTTCCTACACCAATGATCTTTAAGTCATAATCACTGCAACTGTATACAGATCCTCCTGAGACAGGTTCATAATGATAGAACCACTCCCTCCGAGAGGTCATGTGAAAAGTAGCTTCCAAGTCGAAAAGTCATACATCAACAAATCTTTTTCTGTTTTCATTTGCTATCACTACCTCACAACACAGGGCATTACCATCATCTAAAGTGCTCGCCATATTTCCTTGAGGATTAGAATTTTTCTTTAAATTCCAACAATCTTTCTTCAGGTGACCTTTCTTGCCAAAATTATAGCATTTTAAATTCTTTTTACTTCTTGATTTTGATATACCCTAATTTTGGCTTACAGTTTGCCCTTGTTCTGTTGATCTCTCTCTCATCACCGTCAAGGCCTCCACATGTTGTGAACTTGCAGGCCTGTCTTCCTTGTTCTTGCGCCGATTTTCCTCTTCTAGGACAACAACTACAACATCATCGAACACTAGAGCATTCGTAAGGATATTATTTGTTAAGTTGATGATGAGTTGATCATATAAATCAGGTAAACTTTAAAGTAGAAGCTCAGCAAGTTCATTTGACTCTATTTTACAACCCGACAAAGTGAGTTGTGAGAATGGAGTATTCGAGGTATTGATTTGCTTAGTCACCGAAGTAGATTCTGCCATATGAAGAATATAGAGTTTACTCTTAAGAAAAATTTGTTGTACAATGATTTGGCCTCGTACAATTTCGTGAGACGATCATAAATCTCCTTTGTCATCTTCTTCTCTTCTATGCTTGACAACATGACATCTGCTAGTACAAGATGAAGATTTGCAATATCATTCTCATCCATTTTATTCCAATTATTATCATCTGTGAATGTGGCAGGTCTTTCGCTGATAGGTGCTAAGTAATTATCTTTTCTCAAGATAGTCTTTATCTTCAACTTCCACAATGAGAAATTACTCTCATTGAACTTCTCAATCTCAAATTTTGTCGTCATTGCTTCTATCACGAACATAACTTTACTCCCACTATTTCACGTGAATATAAATTGCGCTAAAAAAGTTGTCATAATTTTCTCACCACGACTCTGATACCAATTGTTGCGAAAAATTAATCAGATTATAGCAAGTTCATAGCTAAATAGGATTGAAACTATAATAATGAAGAAATTGACACATAGATATATTGGAGTAAAAACCACGAACACGAAGAAGAAATTTCACTATGAAAAATAGGAGTTATAACCTCTCTATATTTGACAAAGAAAAATACTTATATCTCAAGAAATAGGAGAAACACTCTCCAAGGAGATTAAGGATTTTCTGAGAATGGATGATATGCAAATGAATTAGGGAGGCCTTTTTATAAGCCTCTCTCATACGGTTTTGACCTCCCTCACGTGGTTTAGACCAATGTTTTAAAAAATGGACCGGACATCAAACTAGTCAAAGAAAAGGTTTAAGGTTTAAAAGTTCAACCGGTATTAAACAACTATAAAATCGGTATATAATAAATAATAAATAAAATTATAAGAGTGAGTAAAAATAAAATATTTTATTGAAATAAAAAATACATTAATTTCTATTATTATATAATAAATTAATAATGAAAAAATATGAGCTTAATATAAAATTTAAAATAATAATAAAATAAAATTGTATTTATAAAGGACTTGTGTTTCATCATCTTTAAAACCTCCAAAATTTTTACCACTGTATAAAACTCGTAAATAATGCTTTTATTCAACATATGTTAGTAATGTGTAAAGTGAGAGGGTTACAGTTATGGGGTAAGCAGAGGGATCGGTTAAGATGGGCTCAAAAAGAAACAA
Source organism: Erythroxylum subrotundum (assembly GCA_027563845.1). Classification (NCBI taxonomy): domain Eukaryota; kingdom Viridiplantae; phylum Streptophyta; class Magnoliopsida; order Malpighiales; family Erythroxylaceae; genus Erythroxylum; species Erythroxylum subrotundum. The sequence continues at coordinate 6,648,413 of JAOQMQ010000194.1, forward strand.
TTAAAAGAAGGTTAGGAGCGGACAAACAAAACCTCGACACAGCCGAGGTTCGACGGTTAAAAGGCCAATGGAATGTAATCCTAGAGGCGGAGGATATGAGATTAAAGCAGCAAGTTAAAGCATTTTGGTTTCGAAATAGTGACAAAAATACCAAATATTTCCATAACAGTATCAAAGCCCGCAGGAGGAGGAATCGGATCACCAAACTAATTGATGAAACTGGGCACGTTACAACGGATGAAACTGCTATTTGTGGGCTGATTCACACTTATTTCTCTAATCTTTTTAAGGCCACCGAGTCTTCCCATGGAGCTGTGCTTCGGCTCGTTAGACCTTTGGTTGATGAATCGGCTAACAATGCACTTACTACTCCATTTTCAGATGAGGAATTCCGTAATGCCCTCTTTCAGATGGATCCAAATAAAGCGTCAGGCCCAGATGGCTTGAACCCCGCTTTCTTTCAAAAATTCTGGAGCACTCTCGGTGGTGACATATGTCAGGCTTGTCGTGATTGGCTTCAACAAGGTACCCTTCCACCATCCTTGGCTACTACTCTTATTGTCTTAATCCCAAAATGTGATAATCCTCTGTATGTTACCGAGTTTAGACCAATTGCGTTATGCAATGTGATTTATAAGATATTGTCAAAAGCATTAGCCACTCGATTGAAGAGTATTTTGCCCAAGATTATCTCTTTGAACCAATCTGCTTTTGTTCCTAGAAGATTAATTACGGATAATTTTATTGTGGCCTCTGAGACTTTAAATGGTTTGAAGCAACGATCAAGGGAAAATTCGGGTTCTTGTGCACTAAAGATTGATATAGCCAAAGCTTATGATAGAGTCAGTTGGCAATATTTGCTTGCTATGTTGACAGCTTTGGGGTTTTATGATGTTTGGATTCAATGGATGAGAATGTGTATCTCTAACATTAGTTATCTGATTTCGATAAATGGCACAGAGGTGGGCCCTATTGTCCTGAGTCGGGGGCTACGGCAAGGGGATCCTATCTCCCCCTATTTGTTTCTGATTGTAGCAGAGGGACTTTCCCTTCTGCTGAAAGATGGTGAACGACGTGGGGTGATTCATGGTTGTCGAGCAAAGTTAGGTTGTCCTCGAATCTCACATCTATTCTTTACCCGATGACTTGCTCCTCTTCTTTAATGGTGTGGTCTCTGAAGCTACCCACGTTAAGAGCATTCTGGGCGTTTATGAAGAAGCTTCAGGTCAGTCCATCAATTATGGTAAGTCTAGTATCCTTTTTAGTCTATGTATTGCCCCGGATGTTAAGCAGGCCATTTCAGATTTACTTAGAGTGCACTTACCTTTGGGTCAAAGTCATTATTTGGGCTTACCTTCTCTAATTGGCCGTAGCAAGCGACAGATTTTCTCATTTCTCAAGGACAGGATTTGGTAGCGTATCAATAATTGGAACAATCGTTTTCTGTCATGGGCGAATAGGGAGATCTTAATCAAGGCTGTCATTCAGGCTATCCCTACTTACTGCATGACTGTCTTTCTTATCCCTGCTGCTACTTGTTCCGAGCTCCAAGTTCTGATGAATAAATTTTGGTGGGGAGGATGTCGGGAAGGTAGTAGGGGTATTAATTAGCTGTCATGGGATCGTATGTGTTGTGAGAAGTCGATGGAAGGTATGGGTTTTCGAGACCTCTGGTGTTTTAACACTGCTCTTTTGGGGAAACAAGGGTGGCGACTTATTGTTGACACTAACACTCTTTCGTATCAGGTTCTCAAAGCTAAATATTTCCCTCGGGGGGACTTTTTGACAGCTCAGTTGGGTACCAACTATAGCTTCGTCTGGAAGAGCGTATTGTTTGCTCAAAAAGTGCTGTTAAGAGGGTAAGGTGGAGGGTCAGGGATGGCCACCGTATCTTTGTTAATAGGGATCCCTGGATCCTAAAGGCTGGTGGCTTCCATCCAGACGATGGTCCTATGGCCATTCATGATGCTATGCGGGTATATGACTTATTCATCCACGGGGAGTGGCGGTGGGACCCTGCGAAGTTGTTGTCTTATTTCAGTATTGATGACATGCATGCTATCCTAGGCATCCCCTTGAGCATTAGCCCCACACCGGACTTGTGACAGAAGAGGGATTTACTAAAACTGCTTATTATGAGGCGCTTGCGGATTTGGTAGACCATAGGCAACTGGTGCAAGGCATTGAATGGAAGCAAATCTGGTCCCTTGATGTACCTCCCAAACTACGCGACTTCCTATGGTGGTGTTGTCGTGGCGTGTTACCAACTAAAGATAATTTGCAACATCGAGGAGTGAACGTTGACTTGCATTACCTATTTTGCCATGAACATGAATCCATGAAGCATGTGTTCCTTGATTGTCCTATGGCTAAGGAGTTATGGAGGTTAGCGGGCTTGGTTCTAACATCCTCTTTGTCATCTTTTCAGGATCTTTTTGCCTATATCCTTGAGACAGCAGGAAGGGATCGTGCCGCTAGAATCGGCATTCAGGCATGGAAGCTATGGTTGGCACGAAATGAAAAACTATGGCATGATAAACGAGTTACGCCACACCATATTCATACTCAAGCTAATTCTTACTTTTCGGACTTCAAGGAGCTGATGCCCATTGGCACTCCCCTGACTGTTGCTCCCAGGCTACCGTTGTGTTTTCGGACGGCAGTCGTCATGACGTCGTCCTATAGTTTGTTGGCTTTCATTGATGGCTCGATCTTTGCATATGCTGGCCTTCTTGGGTTTGGCATTCTATTTGAAGACGGAGAAGGCTCCTTTTCATTAGCACTTTCTGGCTACGAGGAAGGCAATGGAGGTCCTGCGATGGCGGAGGCGCTTGCTCTTCGGCAGTGCTTGTTATTTGGTCGTGATGGCATGCTACAAGCAGGTTCTATTTTTATTGATAGTCAACTCCTTATCCATGCTTTGAACTCCAGGTCTTTGGATTTTTTCCTATTTTGGTCTTATAATTTCGGACTGTAAGGGTAATTTATGCACTAGGGATAATATCTTTGTATCTTGGATTAGGCGTTCGGGAAATAGGAGAGCTCACTCTCTTGCTCGGACGTCTGTTCTCTATAGTCGTTTTCAGGTGTGGGTTGATATGCCTGACTGTATCTTGGATCACTAGCAAGTCAACGTCAATGCCTGTATGGAGTTATTAAACATCATAGCCATTGATCTGTGAGTTGCATTAAGTCCCACTATAGTATATTATACAATTTTATCTAAGGGGTAAAGATGGTGGAGAAAAACAAAAATTCTACAGTGATTGCAGAAGGGTTGAAAAGAGAGACGAGCATTTTCTTTAACCAGTAGAGAGGGACGACGAAGTTTTTACTTTTAAGGAGGAGTATAGTGCACTTACCAGCAATGTTACGAATATCGTATCGGATTTGGTATCAAATTAGGTTTTAGTATGGTATTATACCAGTATCGGTTAATACCGAGTATTACTTTGGGTAATTTTTTAAATTTATGAAGTAGCCCTTAAATTTTTTTAAAAATTACAAAATAATCTATTGTCATATTATACAGCTGTACTATATATTTTTAACCCTGTCTCTAAAAATCATAATAATAAATAATAATCACAATTTTAATTTAATTTATAATTTTAATTTAATAATTATTAAT
>JAOQMQ010000194.1:6656086-6682221 GCA_027563845.1 Erythroxylum subrotundum
TTTGGTATCGATCGGTACCATCTGAAACGGGTCTGCACCGACCGGTATTTAAACCCGGTACGATTGATCCTTTGTTTTGTACTAGTTTTGGTCTGGTACGGTATATACCGATCGGTACAAAGTGATATTCATAATTTTGGTTAACAGACATGCCCTCCATACGTTTACTTTTAGCTCAGCTTGCCCCTGCCTCCTCCTCTCTCAGACTTCTTGGAGCTAGGCCAAAACTCGTCCACATCTATCGTAATCTTCAGGTTGGGTGCACTCGCTGAGAAACAGTCAAATGTTATGACGAAATAGTCCAATGGGACGAAGGGGTCAACCAAAGTCAGCAAACGTGGCTATAGAGGTGAGGTGATCTGTGAAGAGAAGATGGTGAAGACTGAAGAGCAAAGAGTAGCGGCGAGGAAAGAGTTTTGGTTTCTGAAATCTAAACTTTTGTATATACCTGTTATCAAAGAATCGGCCAGTTTATCAATAAACCGGTCAAACCGGTATATACGAAAGTTTAGATTTCATAAACCATATTTTACAATTTTTTGAAAATTTTGCAAAAAAATTCCCCTATTTTTTAAAATTTTTGGTATCGATCGGTACCATCTGAAACGGGTCTGCACCGACCGGTATTTAAACCCGGTACGATTGATCCTTTGTTTCGTACTAGTTTTGGTCTGGTACGGTACATACCGGCTGGTACAAAGTGATATTCATAATTTTGGTTAACAGACATGCCCTCCATACGTTTACTTTTAGCTCAGCTTGTCCCTGCCTCCTCCTCTCCCAGACTTCTTGGAGCTAGGCCAAAACTCGTCCACATCTATCGTAATCTTCAGGTTGGGTGCACTCGCTAAGAAACAGTCAAATGTTATGACGAAATAGTCCAATGGGATGAAGGGGTCAACCAAAGTCAGCAAACGTGGCTATAGAGGTGAGGTGATCTGTGAAGAGAAGATGGTGAAGACTGAAGAGCAAAGAGTAGCGGCGAGGAGAGAGTTTTGGTTTCTGAAATCTAAACTTTTGTATATAACTGTTCGACCGGTTTATGGTTTATGAAATCTAAACTTTCGTATATACCGGTTTGACCGGTTTATTGATAAACTGGCCGATTCTTTGATAAATTGATTGGTTTTTATATATAGAGGTTATTAAATAAAACCGAACCGAATAGCTGGCTGATTTATATTATTTTCGATCGAATTGACCGATTCGATTTTTAAAACCTTGGTTTGGGCGGCTAAAGCCACTAATGTTTCAGCTATAATTGTGGAATTTTCAGTAGCATTAATTATTGTAGCTGTCCAAGCCTTAATTTTATAACACAAATATAAAATTAAAATATAATATAAAATATTTAAAATATGTTTTTATAAAAAGGTTGGCATATTTATTAAAAAATATATCTGTGATAAAATTATTATAATTATTCTGCATATATGTTAAAAAATTAATTCAATTATAAAACTTTCGACTTTTATTATATGTTTTTATAAAAAGGTTGGCATATTTATTAAAAAATATATTTGTGATAAGATTATTATAATTATTCTGCATATATGTTAAAAAATTACTTCAATTATAAAACTTTCGACTTTTACTATATAATAATTAAAATATAACATAAAAGTAAAAAATTTTGCCATGTGATTGATTTTAACTAGTATTTTTAGGTAATTCAAAAGTTATCATAATTATTACCTGATATATGAAGTGTATTACACTTTTTTAAGTAGAACTTTGAAGTTTGCAATACAAAATTTTAAACTTCACACGTTCATTAAAATTATACACTACAATTAATAATTATGTATATAAACTTTTTAGCGATTTTTAGACATTTTCCTTCTATCTATAAATATCATTTACATATTTACAACTAAAAAAAGTCATTTTTATGCAAATTTAGATTATTTTATAAAATTTTGTATTATATTTATTATTAAATAATAATTTTTTTTGTATGTTATACTTTTGTTAGTTACAAATTATTAAAAAGTGATTGATATTGATTTAGTTTCTTATATATTTTTCAAGCAAAGTATAGCGAGATAAATAAGTCATGTCAACATCTAAGTAACCAAAATTGTACGATTAGCATGCTATGTAGTTAATAGTATTGGGACGGAAATTTTTATTGGCAATTTTGGCCAAACGCAACCTGATTTTGACTCAGGTTCTTCCGGCTACAAGTCAAGCCGGATCGACCTGTGGTTCGATCGGAACAACAAAAATAATATTTTTTTGTAAATTTTTTATTAAAATAGTAATAATAGGTTGGCTCAACCCGACCCACCAATGACTCATATGTTGGTGGGTAGGGTCACGGGCCGGCCAACTCCTGCTCGTTGGGCCATGGGCTATCCAATGACGAGCTGGGCCAAGAGCAGCCCTGTCCATTGACATTATTATAAAAGTCTAAGATTTTTAGACTTTTTCCATCTTATAATATCGCCTAAATTTTCTAGTGTTCATACTAAATGATAATTCTGGCTTAATGTAAATGTCATCTTCGTCTTATTCCTATTTTTATTTTTTAAGACGTGGAAAAGTGAACTAAATCATAGCGGTAATAAAGAAACGAAAAATGGAACTTATGAAGCATACAAAACCAAGTAGCCAACTGGAGCAGCACACAAAACTATCCATCTACCGTTCAATGTTCAGTGTTCAAAACAAAACAATCCATCCACTACCCTACCTAACTAAAAACAAGACCTCTTCTCTTTCTTTTTATTTGATTAATCCATCCCATAATAATAATAATAATGGGATCATCTCATCTTCTTTGTTTTCAACAGCACTAGAATTAGAATTTCTAGTCTCTGTCTTCATACCACGGAGAGAAGAGAAGAGAAGAGAAGAGAAGAAGCTCAAAAGTCTTTATCCAAATGTCAACCAACTCCCCCACGTCGCCGTCTGACTCCCACGCGCCACTCCTTCGCCCCCGCCAGGACTCAGCCACCTCCTCAACAGCGCACCGTGCCTCGCTGGCCCTGCTCCTCGGCCGCGCCACCGGCCGCAGGGGCCCTTCCGTTCTTGTTCGGGAGTCGGCGGCGCGTGAGCTGGAGGAGCGGCGCGCTGACTGGGGCTACGCGAAGCCGGTGGTGGCGCTTGACATGCTCTGGAACACGGCGTTCGTTGTGGTTTCGATTACGATGCTGATAGTGACTGCCGACGAGAGGCCTAATACTCCTATCAGGCTGTGGATCTGTGGGTATGCGTTGCAGTGTTTGGTTCATGTTGTGTTGGTTTGGTTGGAGTATCGGAGGAGGAACTTTAGGAGAGTTGCTAGAGACGATGAGAACCAACAAGACGTGGAGAGAGGAAATGCTGATAGTGAAGAAGAGGATGGTGAGGACAGGGGTTCTTTGAGTTCTACGCGATCAAGGTTGGGTTTCTCAACTTGCAATTTGATGTTCTTGTTGTTAATTTGCTTAAATTTTGTTGTCATGTTATGTGCAAATTGGAATGTTTTCTTTTAGGTTAGAGAATTTGTTATTGCTGTTAAGAGGTGTAAAGGTGGTTTAAAACTTAAACAGAAGATTGTAGTATAGAGTGATTATTATATTTAAGTTACACAACTCTTGTATTGTCATCATTAACATTTAACATGAAAACTAAGCATCAGAGTACGATCTCTGCAAAGCCTTGACATTCCCTTTAGAGATTCTTAACTGGATTGCAGCAATTTCCAAATTTCAAGCATGCTGTTAAAATTTTCTAGAATTTTCCCTCCATTGTTTTTGGAAGGCTGAGCTGGTACTTTGCAGTGGAATACTTGGTTTGCTGCACCCGGAACCTGAAAATTCAGGCCTGTGCTTGTGTACACTGGAAATTCCTGTCTCTAACAGTGTTTGTCCTGTTTCAATTGTTGCTAATTCTTCCATTAACGGGCAAGGATTCTATGATCCAACAGTGATTAGATAGTTCTGTCTCATCTATCGATGATCACTGACATTGCTTCTACTCTCATCATTTATGTCTATGATAAGTTCTAGCTAATATACAACAGTGATTGAAGCACTATATATGCTAGACAGAATTTCATTTTCATTTTTGTTGAGAATATTTTCTTTAAGAATGGAATGAAACTTTAGGCAAAACTATATGGTTCTAAAGTCATATCTGAAACACTATGTTCGTTCTACCATTTCGGAAGTTTCGTTTAGATTCATGGATGGAGATCGAGTGCATCAATGCCTTCCTTAAATGATGTACATACTCGAACCCATAGTCATTTAGCTAGAAGATGACTAAATTAACATATATGTTTCAGTCAAGTTGATGAACAATTTGGACTCATCTGATTTGACATTTTATATTTAGGCTTGTGGTTTCTCATGGGACTTGCCACTTCTTTTGGTCTATCTTCTGTATGTCTAATGGGGAGTGTGTAGTAATTCCTAAGCTAATTGATAGGTACCAGGTCTTTGACGAATCTCATCATTTCTGAATGTTCAAAGTTTTTGGATATTAATAACTCCTTACTTTTAACGTTTTTAGAATCTTTATTTTCTCTTTAACAATTATTAGGATTTCCACAGAAATAAAGCTTTAGTGTGACAGCTGTATGCTTTTAGGATAACACGATCATTGCTTGGGCCTGCATAAAGCTTGTTATCCCCATTGATTTGTATTCCTGACAATAAAATGAAGCCACAATCTCTTTTACTTGCCCTAACATTGGCAGTTACTAAAAGGTGGTGTGCTAATAATTTATAAGTTAGCTGACCCCTTGATGCTTTGGTTACTTCATTGTGTAGTGTCACTAAACGATGTGAGTCGGTGAATACAATGGCATCGTTTCTTTGGTGGATAGTTGGGTTTTATTGGGTAGTCTCTGGTGGTGACATTCTCACACAAGATGCTCCACGCTTATACTGGTATGCCTCTGCATTTCTTTTATTTCTGTCTTTTATCCTTTCTTTCACAAGTTATCACCAAAATTGTAGCGAACAAGGGCAGAAAGTAAGTCTTCCTGATCAGTTTTTATTTCAGAGCATTAGTCTGCATAGAATTGATGGTTTCTGTTACTGTTGCATGTTAATAAAAGTTTTAATAGTGTTGTGGATTTTATACTGTTGCATGTTAATACAAGTTTTAATAGTGTTGTGGATTTTATCTAGCTGATTGAATATGGAAATCTAGGAACCAGTTCAGCCAGGCCTGTCAAATGCTAAAATCAAGAAACGAAGACTTGGTAAAAAATCTGATGAGCTGATTGTCTCTAAAGTTTGAATCATACCCAAATTTAAACTTTAAACTCGTAAGAGTCATGTAAATCTTTTATGCTTTGCTTATGATCATCGAATATGATAAAGTTATTTAAATTTAACACTAATTTCTTGTTTTACAATTTTAATTCCATGCAAAGTCATGACAGTGTGCACAATTAAGCAAAAAGTATTGTCCTCAATTTATAAAGTTTCTGGAGGATTACATGAGTGTTTCATCCTAAACAATATAATTGTCTAGAAGCATAAATGAAATCATAAATCTGCAAATATTATGCAATCCAATGTCTAACTTCTAATAGCAAATCAACCCAAGTTGGCATTAATAACAAGCAATTATTTGGAGAAAGACCGAACTAAATTATCCCACTATAACTTACAGTCTCAGGGGAATAACCTTCTTAAGGCATTATGGTAGTCTTCGTATCAAAAGAATGGAGAGAATAATAAAGTCTAGCTTCCAAATTTTCTGCGATGGCTGTCAAGTTGAATTTCATACATTTAGTCAAATTCTTATTTATTTAAGACTTTATGGTTACAGATTTCTGTTTAAACTGACATTTGATTAGTATATGTGGCACATTGTACATTGTTCATCATTAGGGTCAATTTAAGTTGTTTTGGTCACTTTAATAGTTAGAGGCTGATTTGAATGAAAACGTAAAGAGTAATTTAGTGAACTCTGAGGGTATGTTTGGGCTTTTTCCTTTTATGATCCTGTCACATTGCCACAAGGGTAATTTATTAACATAATTTTATTAATAAGTAAAATTCCTTTAGCCCTCAGTTATATTGTTTATTAAGCTACAAGTTATTTCTTTTACTTCCAAATTATCCTTAAAGAATATTGTAGAGTATTAATCATGAATGGAGCTGACAAATTTTGGTATAAATGCTACATGTTGAGCTTGTTTGAGCTTTGAGCTTTGAGTTTTGAGTTTTGAGATTTGAGTTTTGAGCTTTGAGCTTTGATCCTTGATTCTTTTTTGTCATCAAATTTACTCCATGATGGTTTCTGGAGCATTGAGCTTTCGCATGACAAGTTAATTGACTTTCTTTTGAAGTAAAGAACAATTCTCCCTTCCAAAACAACAAACCTGTTACTTTGGGCTTAGACCCAAGGGGCAAAGCCATGGGTTGAGGTTTTGCTAGGTCCTAGAATGGATTCTTCATGTGCATATAGAAAGAATCCTGATTTGTAATGATATTTTGTCATATTAATCTCACAAGAGAGAGTTAGTTTGCAGCAAATATTATAGTATCTGATTTTGTATTTTTGCAGGTTGGCTGTGGTATTTCTGGCGTTTGATGTGTTCTTTGCAATCTTTTGTGTTGTTTTGGCATGTCTGATTGGGATCGCACTCTGTTGCTGCTTACCGTGCATTATAGCGATTCTTTATGCTGTTGCAGGGCAGGTATGAAAGGGTTTACATTTTCTTCAAATTGATGATCAAGTCCTAGTAAATGGATCTCTTTAACTGCCTCTTGTTATTAGAAATTCTCAAGTTTGCAACTGAAAATCCTGTGCTTGTTTTGTGAATTTGTAGGAAGGTGCATCAGAGGCAGATCTTAGTGTACTTCCAAAGTACAGATTTCAAGAAGCCAAAAATAGTGAAAAGGAGAGTGTTGGAGCTGGGAAAATGATTCCTATTGAAACAAGCAGTGGATACTTGGCAAGTGAACGCATACTTCTGCATGAAGATGCTGTAAGTTGACAGGAGATAAGAATTAGAATTGAGTTTCATAATGACTCATAACATTGTTCGATTAACTAATCAACTGTGTGAATCATGGTAAATTATTAAACAAATATATTGCAGTTACAAAGATGAGATTTAATAGGAGGTGATCGACCATGAACTAATTAGAGTAGCTGGAAGAAGAAATAATGATGATATTACGACACTTAACAATGGATTGGAAAAGAAAAGAAATAGAGGTAGAGACTAGGAAAAGGAAATATAGACCCAAAGCTTTATATAGAACGTTGAGAAAGAGAAATATAATTGAGGTACAGATAAAAGAAGTATATGTGAGATAAGGTTGTTAATTGAAGCTGTTAATTGATTATGTCCAATATATAAACAATGAATTAGAAGAAGAAAAAAATAGAGGTAGAAGTAAAGGAAAAAAGATGGACACAAAGATGATGAAAAATAGAACTTTGAGATAAGGAAGAGAGTAGAGTTAGAGGAAGAAAAGAAAGATATTTTGAGATTGGAGAAAAAGAAAAAGAACAGAGGTAGAGATAAAAGAAAGACATGGAATAAGGGTGTTTTAGTTATGTTAAAAATAAATTTGTTGATTCTATGATTAGAATGATAGACTTCAATTCAATTTAATTGCTTAACTGGATGAAAATTTTTGATTCTATGATTAGAATGATAGACTTCAATCCAATTTAATTGCTTAACTGGATGAAAGAATCAAATCCACTTACTTTTTCTTTTATTGATTTATAATCGAATTCTACATATTTCAAGTAACAAGCTGTTAGATAATAACTAATAAAGAACCACGTTAGGTTAGGTTTAAGTTGGTGGGAGTTTTGTTGTAAGTTAAGCAGTTCAGTCTGTGAATGAAGAAAGAAAGAAGATCCTCTGAATTCTGAATTTCAGTTTGTTAAGTGTAACACATTGTTTCTATGCCAAATCCTGGAGTCATTCCCAGTTTTTATAACAAACCCATGGAATCATTTCCATATTATTTTCTTTCTAAGCCTACTGCAACCCTTAAGTTACAGCTTAATGTTTTTTCTCAAATAGTTTTGACATGTTTTGTAGCCTTCCTACATCAAAGTTGCTCTTTGGTTAGAAGTACGCTAAATCTGACAATTTTGAGGGCTATAGTAGGGGATGGCATTGCTATATGTTATGCTGCTATGTTTTCTAAGAAATTTAGTGTTATCTTATGCTAACAGTCTTTCTGTTAGTTAAGGATAAGGCTGCGTACTATTAGAACTCTCCAGACTCTGCGTTTCAGTGGAATTTTTATTGGGTGGCTGTTGTTGTTGTAGTGAATACATCAATATTATGTCAATACAGGTGCAGTAAATTGTGTAAAAAGAAAACGTTCCAATGTGCAATTGGCAGCAATTTGTTGATAGAGACTGTAAGAATGTTGTTATCAGCTTGATAAGAGTACTGGTGACGTTGCTATTACACAACTGCTAAATCATACATCAGTAACCAGTACAACAAAGAAAAAAGATCATACATCGGTGAGAAGTAAGACGGATTTTCATGCGTCTGTGCTTGTGGAGACTTTTCATTAATATTAGTTCTAAATTCTAATGTTTGGGTTAATTCAATCATGCTGGTGATTTTTATTGTTTCTGGTCCGACTTCTCTTCCTTTTCTCGTGGGTAGGAATGCTGTATATGCCTAAGTTCATATGAGGATGGAGTGGAGCTTCACACACTTCCTTGCAACCATCATTTTCATTCCACTTGCATTGTGAAATGGCTTAAGATGAATGCTACATGCCCTCTCTGCAAATACAACATTCTCAAAGGGAATGAAGAGTGAAGAGATTCAAGTATAAATCCAACTTTATAGTGTTCTTGTTGTCTATCTGTACAGAAGAAATCAAGGTTCTCCGAGTTCCGGTGAAGACAGTGGCTTGACAAGCGTCCGGAGGCATCTGGATTCATTATATGAGCTATTGGAAAACCCTGTCCAGAAATGAAGCCACATTCACATTTTTCTTTTGTCCCATTCCCATCTATGCCTGTGCTATTTGTTTGTTTCTGTTGTCAAAACTAGCATCAGCTTACTTTTGTATACACAATTTAACTTTTGGTCGTCATGTAATAGTTTTAGCCGCCTATACATTGGAGCGTGTTCAATTCAAAGTTTGTTTTGAAACCTTACATACTTCAATTGATGTATGTTTGTGTATTCTTTGCTCGAGTTTTCCACTTCTGTTAAATATTATGCGACAGTTGAGCATTTGCCGTTGTGGTAGTTGAGTGATATGTTAGCGTAAAAATATTTCTATATTTTCATTTAGCGTAAAAATATAATTAATAAAAGCGTAGCATCCAGGTTGCTGGAGTAGCTCAGTTGGTTAGAGCGTGTGGCTGTTAACCACAAGGTCGAAGGTTCAAGCCCTTCCTCTAGCGGAGCGGTTTCTTTTTCCTGCATCTCAGGATCATTCACATCGGTATTCAATCAAAATCATGTCATGTGATGCTATTGCTTTAGCTTTGTAGGTGGAGCATAAATGTGGATTTCAGTTCAAAGTTATGACAACCACTTTGGGGATGCTAAAGAGAAAATCGGATAATATAATAATTGATGTCATTGATAATCATCTTCAAAGTTATGACAACCCCTTTTGTGATGCTAAAGAAAAAATCGGACCCCTTTGGTGATGCTAAAGAAAAAATCGGATAATATAATAATTGATGTCATTGATAATCATCTTTAATGAAGAAATTTTAGACGATCAATTTTTTTAATAAATTTTATTTTTTTGTCAATTTATTTTAATAATTTATATTATTAAAAATTAATGAATTAATCAATCAATTTTTATAAATTTATAAATTTTTATTAACTAAAATAAATAAATAAATTTTTATTTAATAATTTTTTATAATTAAACATTAAATTTTTCACTAAATATAAACATGATATCTTCTAATTATATTTTAAATTATTTAATTATTTATCAATTTTATAATAATCTAATATCAGTTAAATTTTTTATTTCATCGGTTTAGCTTTTGGTTAAATTCTCAATCTTTAATATAATTATTTGTGTTATTAACAAGGATTGTTCTAATATAATACAACTGATAATGTGAAAACAAAATGGATGTCGATTGAACCGGTGGGAGACCCGGAGCACAACGATCTCAATCCGCACCCGGTTTTGAAAATTTAGCCAAAAGCTTGCCCGCCACTGAAAAGGGCGGAAAAAAGAAAAGAAAAGCAGAAACCCTAATTTCTCTCAGCTCCACGCCCAGGGTACTACTTCTACTGCTACTGTTTTAATCAATTTCAAAGATTGTGCTCCCAAATCCAAACAACATTGAAAATCACCACATACCTATCTAAATCCTCGGAGTCGTTTTTCTTGTTTCAATTTCACTAAATCTAAGCCCACGCCTTAAACCCCCTAGGGTTTTCAGTTCAAACCCCCAACCGGCCTCTTTATCCTATAGCTTTTCATCTCCGCGTTTTCATGTCGCGGGAGGAGGAGATTGTTCTCCGTGACGTCACCAATGCGGGTCTCGTCGTCAGTGACCGGATTGGGCGGGAAGTGACGGCCCAGCTCGACCTCGAAGAGGCTCTTGAAGCGTCTAGATACGCTAGTCATCCTTATTCCACCCACCCAAGAGATGTACTAGTCCGAAATTTCTTCTCTTTTTTATTTCCCAATTCCATAATTTTATGTGCCTGCTTGCCTTTGCCTTTGTAATTGCAATGTTGAATCACTGATTGGTTTTGGGCTACTATTTGGTGACTGAGAAGATGCATTAGGGGAAAATTAATGATGGCGTGGGTTGTTGAATTGTGGTAGGGAGTGACAGTGCATCTTCTAGTATATATTTCTCGGAACTTTTAATTTGGATTAGGTAGGATGGTATCATGCGTTAGTCATATCTTCAGATTTCTTTCTTTTTCTTTTCCTAATATTTGATGTTTGGTTTCTTGTTTTCTCTTGATTGACTGCTCTTTGGGCAGGTATCCAACCACATGGCTTCTCTCCTGGTGCTTTGCGCCTCACTCGTTTTTTATTATGTTCTTCTCTTTAAGATAATGTATCTGAATTGCACATCTTCATACACAGGGTATTGCACCTCCCATTTAATTGTATCTTGATATTCTTGGTAAATTGATGTGTAGTCTGCAGCGTCATAGATTGATGTGAAAGTGGCACTCTTTTCAGTGGAAATAATCAAATTTCCTTAGTTCAGTTTCAAAAACTTTTAACCTTCTTTTCACCCTTTTAATGTTTCTAAATCAAAAAGTTTCAGTCATTTCCTTGACAGCCATTGTCACACCTCACTAACAAATGCCTAATGTCCTATTATCCCTTTTTTTTTGCAGTGGCCTCCACTGATTGAGGTAGGAGATACCTGGGAGTTGCCTCCTGTTCTCATTGAAAGATATAATGCAGCTGGAGGGGAAGGAACTGCTCTATGTGGAATTTTTCCTGAGATACGCAGAGCATGGGCATCTGTTGACAATTCATTGTTCCTATGGCGTTTTGATAAGTGGTGAGTTTATCTTTGCAGCACTACCAGGCTATGACATAGGTAGCAATTAGAGATGGGTATCTTAAAAATGAATAAAGGAAAAGCATTTCTTTGTAATTATTTGATTTCCCTTTTTGGTCTGTAGTGTGAATTCTTTTCTGACATACATCTAAAAGTTTGAAGTTCCTTGCTTTTTTAATTGTTGGAGCATTCCTTTTGGTGTTAATATGCTTTAGTGAAATCTTGCATCGATCTTTAAAGTAAGGAGCATGCTATGTTGTGTCTCCTTTTAGAATGGGCTGGAGTTAGAACAAAAGTTTATTTATTTGCTGCATGGTGGAAAATATTAATTGGCATGGTGAGGATAGTATGGGTTGGAAAATCTCCAAGATACCCTGTTCTGAAGTTCTTTTAATTCAAGCTCCCGTTCAAGAGTTAGTCAAGGAAGAATTAAAAAAAAAAAAAAAGTTTATGAGAAGCATTTGGAAAAATTATGTGGGCTCTAAGATGACAGTTTTGCTAGAGGATGAAGTTGTGATATTCCTAATGAAAGGTGCATATGGCTCTCAATAAATTTTTCCACCATGTTCTTGAAGTTTGTCTAATTATTGTATATCTAGTTTGGATTGTTGGGGTCTTCAGGTGGTTTTGGTTAAATAAAGACAAGTATATTGAATTCTTTCACTTTGTTGTGGTTTTGGTTAAATAAAGACAAGTATATTGAATTCTTTCACTTTGTTAATCTTTTTGATAATGTTGGGAGAGAGACGTAGTGTTCATGATTTTTTTTTGGCTCTCATCTTAATCTATTGATGTATGGCTCTTCAATCAGACTAAGACCGTAATTGTATCACGATTAATTGTCAACTTCCTTGCTTTATAATTCTAGTTGGTCTTTTCTACTCCTTGTAATGTGAGGTCATCTCCTACTCTCTGATATGGATCAAGACCAATCTTGACTTTCTGGTCATTAGTTATATCTACAGAAGAAAGTTAAGCTGATGGTTAACACTCGGTACTTAAAAAGAATAATGCAATATTTCTTGACTTTTGGCTAGAGAATGTGGAATTCAGCCAGATTCAGTCAGATACCGAATCTAGAAAGATTTCTAAGCTTGATATTTTAAGATTGATTATTGCTAAAGTTCTTTCTTCTTCCTTATGTTATTCTAATTCAATTGTTAATTTAAGTAAGTGCTAATTATCTTTAATATTCTTGTCTTTTTCAGGGATGGACAATGTCCTGAATACAGTGGGGAGGAACAGGCCATTTGTGCAGTTGGACTTGCCAAATCTAAACCTGGTGTCTTTATTGAAGCTATTCAATATCTTTTAGTTTTAGCTACTCCTATTGAGGTGATAACAATCGACATTACTGGTATATTAAACAGGTTGTTTTGTTTGAATGTGCCATTTTGTTAGATATTAATTATTTCATGAATGGAAGTTGTCCAAAAAGGTTTACAAGAGCCTGATGGCAATAGAGTTAGGAGCTGTCTCTGTCTCTGTCTATCTATCCATGTTGCAAGTTCTGTTACATGTGGTCCATACGTTCTGGTTGCTAGGCTAAGAGTTTAGGAATAAATGTTAAATGTTATTTGAAGTACATAGAAGATTTTATTCTTTATTTGAAGTACATAGAAGATTTTATTCTGACTATCTTTTTCTTATTTCCTCTTTAGAAATATAGTTACGAACTTGATATGTATGGTGTCAAATTGACATGCGGGCTTTGAGCTTTAAACAATAAGTTTGGTTTGTTTCATAGTTTATGTCTGAACTGAAACTCTTATTGTGGAAGTGAGCCTAATTTATGGTGGCATCATGTTGATCAAAGAAGGCATTCAGATGACAATTTACCTTTAATGTTTTATGCTTTTTAATCTTGGACCCTTCTCCTTTTTCTTTCCTACTCTTTATTGCTAAAACTTAGATAATGAGCATGGAAGATGTGAGAACTGTAATAGGATTGAGGACTCTTTTGCTGTATCTTCTGTGTGAGACTCTGTTGGATAAGTAGTTATGTACTTTTTGATTGGTTCTCATTAACTTTTCTTGTTGTCAGTTGATTCTTGTAGGAGTCTGCTGTTCTGGTGGTGGTGATGGTACTGATCCATATGTAGAGCTTTCATTGCAGCCTTTGCCAGAATATGCCATACCATCTGATGGCGTTACTATGACTTGTGTCGTATGTACTGAAAAGGGCCGTATATTCCTGGCTGGGCGAGATGGCCACATTTATGAGTTGCATTACACCACTGGTTCAGGCTGGCATAAACGATGTCGAAAAGTTTGCCTCACTGCTGGATTGAGTAGTGTCATATCGAGGTATGCTATTTCATTTATTTTGGAGAGGTGTACATGGCCATTAATTCTCCCGAACGTCTCATGGTGATGGCTTTAACTTATGTAACATAACAACAATTGACTTTTAACCAAGGACAGATCCTACCTGATAACATTTTAAGAACTAAGTGGTTATTTCAATGGTTTACACTTAAATTGAGTACCTACTTTTGGGTTTCTTTAAATCAATATAAAGTTCAATTATTATCTTACATTTAATATGCCATAGGTCAGAACTAAGAACTTCTTTTGGTCTTAGGTGGGTGGTACCTAATGTATTCAAGTTTGGAGCTGTTGACCCTGTTGTGGAAATGGTTGTTGACAATGAAAGACATATTTTGTATGCGCGAACTGAGGAGATGAAACTTCAGGCATTTCTTTTAGGGCCAAATGGAGATGGTCCATTGAAGAAGGTTGCTGAAGAGAGAAATTTGTTTAGTCACAGAGATGTGCATTATGCAAGCAGATATTTGACAGGACCAAGAACGCCAAATAGACAAACAAAACCATCCGTCGTCTGCATCACGCCTTTATCTACTCTGGAATCCAAATGGTTGCATCTTGTTGCTGTTTTATCAGATGGCAGAAGGATGTACTTTTCCACTTCTCCATCTAGTGGCAGTAATGGTGCCATTGGAGGTTTGGGGGGGTTTGATACTAGTTCTCAGAAGGCAAATTGTTTAAAAGTTGTTACTACTAGACCTTCTCCTCCTTTAGGAGTTAGTGGTGGACTTACATTTGGAGCTGTATCTATTGCTAATAGAACCCCAAATGAAGATCCCACACTAAAGGTTGAAACAGCATATTACTCTACTGGAACTCTTGTCCTTTCTGATTCATCACCACCAAGCATGTCTTCTCTTGTAATTGTGAGCAAGGACTCGAGCTCCCAACCAGCAGGTAGCATGGGAACAAGCACAAGGAGTTCTCGAGCTTTGCGAGAAATTGTCTCTTCCCTACCTATTGAAGGTCGAATGCTTTTTGTGGCAGATGTTTTGCCCTTACCGGATACAGCTGCCACTATACAGTCACTATACTCGGGACTTTTTTTTGGATTTGAAAACTCAAGGGAATCCTGTGAGAAGGCATCAGGTAAACTTTGGGCAAGAGCTGAACTCTCATCCCAACATATTTTGCCAAGGAGAAGAATTGTTGTTTTCAGTACCATGGGAATGATGGAAGTTGTTTTCAATAGACCTGTTGACATTCTCAGGAGGTTGTTTGAGTCCAATTCACCTAGATCAATCTTGGAAGATTTTTTCAACCGATTTGGGGCTGGTGAGGCAGCTGCAATGTGTTTAATGCTTGCTGCAAGGATAGTACATTATGAAAATCTTATAAGCAATGTTGTGGCTGAGAAGGCAGCTGAAGCATATGAAGACCCAAGAATTGTTGGAATGCCCCAACTTGAGGGTAGTGGTGCATTGGCAAGTACTAGATCAGCAGCTGGGGGTTTTAGCATGGGACAAGTTGTGCAAGAGGCTGAGCCTGTATTTTCAGGAGCACATGAAGGTCTCTGTTTATGCACAACAAGGTTGCTTTTTCCACTCTGGGAACTCCCCATCTTTATGACAAAAGGCAGTTTGGGTCCATCTGATGCTACATCTCCGGATGGAATAGTTGTCTGTAGACTATCTGTTGGAGCTATGCAAGTTCTTGAGAGCAAAATTCGCTCTTTAGAGAAGTTTTTAAGGTCAAGAAGGAACCAGAGAAGAGGCCTTTATGGCTGCGTTGCTGGTTTGGGAGATTTGACTGGTTCCATATTATATGCAGCTGGTTCTGACTTTGGTACTGGTGACAGGAGTATGGTAAGAAACTTATTTGGTGCTTATTCACGGAACGTTGAGTCTAATGGTAGTGGTACATCAAATAAAAGGCAGCGGTTACCTTATAGTCCTGCTGAGTTGGCTGCCATGGAGGTGGGTGCTTAATTATAACTGGCTTATCTTTATATTTTATGTCCAAGCTTAATGTTTATCGGTTTACAGGTGAGGGCAATGGAGTGTGTCAGACAGTTGCTTATGAGATCTGGTGAGGCTTTGTTTCTGCTTCAGCTACTCTCTCAGCACCATGTTACACGCTTGATTCAGCAGTTTGATGCTAGTCTGAGGCAAGCTCTTGTTCAATTGACATTCCACGAGCTTGTTTGTTCTGAGGAGGGTGACCGTCTTGCTACAATGCTAATATCTGCACTCATGGAGGTACAAATGATAGGATTATATATATTGCTTCCTAGGACCTTAAGTCTTTCACATTTGGTACTGCTATTCTGTATTTAAACATTTTCCTGAATTGATACTGATCCTTGGCTCCAGTATTATACTGGTCCTGATGGCAGGGGAACAGTAAATGATATTAGTGGGAGATTACGCGAGGGTTGTCCCAGCTACTTTAAGGAGTCTGACTACAAGTTCTTCTTAGCTGTGGAATGTCTTGAAAGAGCTGCTATAACTTCTGACCCTGTGGAGAAGGAGAATCTTGCTAGAGAGGCCTTCAATTTCTTGAGCAAAATTCCAGAGTCTGCAGATTTACGAACTGTTTGCAAGCGATTTGAGGACTTAAGGTGAGTTCATTGTTTCATGACCGAGGCAAAAATGTAAAACTTGTATTGGTGTTACTTAAATGTAAATGTGACATTGTAGATTCTACGAAGCTGTGGTACGGTTACCCTTACAGAAGGCACAGGCACTTGACCCGGCAGGTGATGCTTTTAATGACCAAATTGATGCGGCAACTAGAGAACATGCACTTGCTTGTCGCATACAGTGCTATGAGATAATTACCAGTGCTTTACGCTCTTTGAAAGTTGATGCTTCCCAGAAGGAATTTGGGTCTCCAGTGAGGCCTGTTTCCACGAGACCTTTGCTTGATCAGGCTTCTCGAAAGAAATATATTTCCCAGATTGTTCAACTTGGTGTCCAATCATCTGACAGAGCATTTCGTGAGTACCTGTACAGGACTATGATCGATTTAGGCCTTGAAGATGAGCTGTTAGAATTTGGAGGCTCCGATTTAGTGCCTTTTCTGCAAAGTGCTGGCCGTGAACCCCCACAAGAGGTAATACATTTTGATGTTCTGCTGTTTGATTATATAAAAGTAATAAAAATCCATACAAGGCATTAGGTATACATTTGGAACGTAGAAGTCAGAAAAGTAAGTTTGAATTAGTTAGTACCAGCTGAAATTTTTATTTGGTCTCTCACAGGTTCGAGCAATTTCTGCTGTGATATCTGCAACATCTCCAATTGGCCATTCAGGAGCACTAATGTCTTCTAATCAAGCCAAATATTTTGATCTTTTGGCGCGGTATTATGTCTTAAAGAGGCAGCACGTGCTTGCAGCTCATGCTTTGCTAAGACTAGCTGAAAGACGCTCAACTGACATGGGAGATGCTCCGAGCCTTGAGCAGAGGTTAACAGATCTCTCTTTCTACTGTTGCTTATATTGATATAATTTGGTTCTTACCTTCTGATTAGCTCTAGAATTTGCTTGATATGGTATTGATGCATGATCTTAACCAATCTTTTCTTTACTGTACCAAAATTGTCAAAAGTTCTGATTTTCCTGATTAATCATAATAACAGGGCTTTTACCTTTTCTCTAAGATTAGTTCAAGAAGGAAGATTTTAATGTCCAATTCATGTTGAAAAATAGTTCATGTTAGTTCTCTAGTTACTATGATAGATTTATAGTCTTGTAGGCCAATGAGTGCAATACTACTGAAAAAAATCATCAATCTACGTTTGTTTTCGCATTGGATGTAGAAATTATAAAGAAACCAAGCCCTTCATTGGATGTGTGCTTATTTCATGCTATTTTAAAATTTCTTACATTTCTTGGATGTGGGTCATTTCTGATATTACCTTTTCGTTATCAAATCAGGCGCCAATACCTAAGTAATGCAGTTGTTCAGGCCAAGAATGCAGGTGATAGTGGTGGTTTGGTAGGTTCTACAAGGGGGGCTTTCGACAGTGGGTTGCTAGATTTGCTTGAAGGAAAGCTTGCAGTGCTTCGTTTTCAGATTAAAATAAAAGAAGAACTGGAATCTATTGTTTCTAGATTAGAATCTTCATCTGACATGCCTGAGGCTAACCAGAATGAAAGAGGCACTGATCAGGAGTGTGATACAGAATATACAAAACTTGCACGAGAAAAGGCCAAAGAGCTGTCATTGGATCTGAAAAGTATAACTCAATTGTACAATGAATATGCAGTTCCATTTGAACTTTGGGAGGTATTTCTGTTCCTAATCCTTCTGGTTTTTGCATGTTTAAATAATTGGACAGTGGATTGAAATTGTTTAGTTGAACACCATGTGCTGTTGAAGTATTTACTCATATTGACCTTATTGGTTCAAGGCATTATGGTTAGTTGCTTCAAAGATGTTTGCTTTTTAAGTTAATACTAGAACCAATATCTTTATTGTGTGAGCCATCAGAGGTATTATAGGAATAATAAAAAGATAATTCACCACCTGTTACTTTTTCCAGTGCTATTTAACTGCCCTTCCATTTTTATGAGAATAATTAATCATGATATTATCTTTTTCCGCTATCTTTGTTGCTTATTTTTACATGTGAAACACCTTGATTTTTTGTGTTAGAGATTTTACATCTTCAGCAACTTGTAAGATGTTAGAATATAAGCTTAATTAAAATCTCATTAGAATTTGTTTCCGGATAGATAAGCCTTATTTAGTAAAAACCTTGTATGAGTAGGAGGAGGAGAAGAAGCAACTACAAATAAGGTAGTGGTGTCAAAAAGTTTTATTGCATGAGTTCTTATTGATCTATTATTGACTTTCCCTATAAAAATCGGTATACCTCGTACAATAACTACCTAGCCCTATTGTTTTCTTTTTCTTGAAATATTTTTTGTTTATTTAGGAAAAACTTAAAAAAGGTATTGATTGGATATGACAAAATGCATTTTAATTATAACAATAAATAGCAGTTGCATTATTAAGTTAAGTTGCCCGTTCTAGACAATTCCAATTTTTGCAAGTTTAAATTTATGTTGAAAGGACGCATTTGCTTTAAGTGGATTGATGTCTGCCCTTATATGTTGGTGCAGGTGTTGCTGACATGTCTATATAATTCTTTTTATTTTATGGTTGAGTTTTTCTGTATCCTTTTGTTTTTCTTCCTTCAGATATGTCTGGAAATGCTTTACTTTGCAAATTATTCGGGTGATGCTGATAGCAGCATTGTGAGAGAAACCTGGGCTAGACTGATTGATCAAGCTCTTTCAAGGGGTGGCATTGCTGAAGCTTGTTCAGTACTTAAAAGGATTGGTTCTAGCCTATATCCTGGTGATGGAGCTGTTTTACCTTTGGAGACTCTCTGCCTTCATCTTGAGAAGGCCGCTTTGGTGAATCTCAGCTTCCTTCCATGTTCTTTTTCTCTGGTCTTAAGTCTTTGTACCGCAATGTCTTTGTGGTAGTTTTTTTTTTTTTTCTGTTAAAAACCTTCCATGAATCTTTTTGTGACAGAATTATTGTTGCCCTTGTATTTTCCGTTTCATGCCTAAGATATGTATATTAATGCTTTCATTTTCTAGGAGAGAGTTGAATCACGGATTGAAATGGTTGGTGACGAAGATGTAGCAAGAGCTCTCATTGCTGCTTGCAAGGGTGCAGCTGAACCAGTATTGAACGCTTATGATCAGTTGTTATCCAATGGAGCTATTTTGCCATCTCCTAACCTTAGGTTACGCCTTCTTCAGTCTGTGTTATCGGTGCTCCGTGAGTGGGCTATGTCTGTATTTGCTGAAAGGATGGGTACAAGTGCTACTGGCGCTTCTTTAATATTAGGGGGAGCATTCTCACTGGAGCAGAGGACAATCATTAATCAAGGGATTTGCGATAAGATCTCAAGTGCTGCAAACAGGTCAGTTTGTCTTTTCAGTTAATTGGTCTTTCATGCAATTCCAATCCGTGGTGTCATGTTTGCATTGCATCTAAATTAAGGTTTTCGAAATTGTCCATGAATTCAATTGATGCAATTGAATTAATATGGGAGAGTAGGTTGATTGGAATTGGGTTTATGATGAGTGTTGAAATTGTGGCTGAAAATTTGGATGCTTTCAATTGTTGCATCAACTTTTTTGCTTACAAGTATTGACTACTTATCTGATTGTTTGATGTTGGATTGAAATAGTTCTGAAAGTGGTTGTTAAGGATTTGCTTGGGATGCCAACATAAGGGCCCATAATGTAGAGATTTGATATGTTTTCTTTTGGGTTATTCAACTCTCCAAGCATCTTTTGAGCAATTTGGTTGAAACTTCCGTGGCATTTAAGCCTTGGGGGATTTAAATGTGATTTTGGATAGCAATTATGTAAAATAGATATTTCCTGATAGGTTTGTTGTGCTTAGTTTGGAAGCTTTATATCAATTATTGTGTGGTTACTGGGTTAAGCTCTGAGATCTGACAGTTCTCCATTTCTTTGTATCTCCATTCAGTACTTGGTGGCTACAGCCTTTCCAATTGTCTTTAAACTTTGTTCTGTTTAGATGGGCCCATTTTTGGGCCAAGAATATCCCTCCCCTTGGCACCTGTCAGGTCTTAGCCTTGGATATCTATATCACTTGGGCTAAATCTTAAGTGGTTTCAAGTGTCTTCATTCTGTTTGAGCAATCCAAAAAAGGGCAATGTTTGCTCACTTTTATGTTAACTTGTGGAACGGATATTATGCTTTTCACTCAAATTTGGAATCTTCTAAACCTAATGAGTTAGAATTTAGCACTAATGTTATCCATTATTGATTTTGACTTATTTGGTTGCGCTAGTTTACATTGTTTTCTCCGCTTGATCGAACATAGTGCTTTGCATGAATGACTGATTGTGCTGCATTCTTTTCATTCACATTGTGAAAATTTGATTGCAGGTTTATGACAGAGGTTAGGAGGTTGCCATTACCCCAGAACAAAACGGAGGCTGTTTACAGAGGATTTCGAGAACTTGAAGAATCCTTGATAAGTCCTTTTTCTTTCAATAGATTTTGATCCTTCCATTTTTCATAATTGTTGTACGATCTTCTCATTATTGTTTCTGGTTGAATGTTGTATGAAGCTTTCCTCACAAACTAGATTGGAAATAAAGTTAATAGTTAATGGGTTGTATCATGCAAAAATATGCATGTACATCAAAACTTATTCAGTTACAGTATCAAGTCTCCTCAGGTAAGTTCCTGATTGAATTCAATTTCCAAATTGGTGATGGTTCTAACTAATAGGGTGCATTGTTTGGTACAACCCTTTGAGATGATTTTGCAGCAGTGCCATTGTGTTGATTTTTATCCTCGTAAAATAGACTTGTGGTTGTGAGAATGTCCTATTTGATAAATTGGTTCAGGTAATGCATATTTCTGTAATGCCGTGTACATTGGTAACTTTTAATGTAGAACATAGTACAAGGTCTATGAACACTATATCGACATGGAAAGTGGTCTGTCCTTGTTATGAAGTCAAAACAGTGATGGCAGTACTGCCGAACACTTGATCCTGGGATGGGCAGAAGTGGAGCATGACAAGCATGTCGCTGTCCCTTTCCTGAGTGGGTTTTGCCCGTTTCACTACCATGATCAACGCTCCAATGCTGATGTTCTGTTGGTATTGAAACTTTAATATTGTTGCAGGAGCAGTAATGAAGCTTCCTTGATGAAATCTGGTATCTTACTAGGTTTTTGCAAATTTTTTTCAGCTTCTGGTAATTGCTATAAGTAGAATCTTGTGTAAAATCTTGCGACTGGCATTGACTTTTTCATGATGTTGGACGACTTTGTAGGATTTAAACATCATTGTAATCTTAGAATTTCCTCTCTTGCAATTATTATGTTGAAATGAACTCCATTGAAACTTATTTCCAACTTTTCTGAATTTCAATCTATATCATGACACAGGTTTTGTTTTGTCTAGAGTGGTATTGTGGGTATTACTTAGAATGGTTGAGCGATCTTTTTCTTTCTTAATTATTTGATGAAGCTCTATTTAATAATTAAAATTTATGAAGCATCAATAGTTTTTACTTTTCTTATGTATTTTTTAACAACAAAAAGATGATTTTTGGTCAACTGTTTTATATTAAATAAATTAATTTAGTTCATAAAGTTGAATTTATTTTCAGTTGGAACTTTAATTGGGTCCTTTATAAAATAAGCACATATTGCAGTAAGACGTATCTGAATTATAGCAACCTCTTTTCTCAAAGAAGTATTATGTGCGTACTTATTGCATTTAAGACTAAAACACTAACACAATGACTCGGAATCATTTTGATCTTTTAGGCCTTTAAATTGACTGAAATTATTATTAAAGGTTTTTCCATTAGTAAATTTATGTTCTATGAAAAAAAAAAATAAAGAAGGAAAGTATTTTAGAGAAACTATTGACACTATCAAAGTTTTTCTTTTTCTTATGAAATAAGTCATTAAATTGTATTTTAGCATGTTTTAAGATTCAATTAGATATCATATAAAGAAAATAAATTTAAGATTTTGTAAATAGATTTATAATATATTTAATTGATAGAATTTAAATAAGATAACTATTTTATATGAAATAAGTCATATTAAATTGTATTTTAGCATGTTTTAAGATTCAATTAGATATCATATAAAGAAAATAAATTTAAGATTTTGTATTTAGGTAGTTATGATGCATTACTATAAGTATTTAGGTAGTTATGATGCATTACTATAAGCTAGTCTCGATCTACGTATATAAATTGTTTGATTATATAATTAAAGATAAATTAAAGAAGTTTAATTTATCTAATCCTAAATATGAGTTAAGGTTATAATTTATATTCATTGTCAATATATTTGGGAACCAATGGGTCACACACAAAAAATGACTAGAAGAGAGAAAAGGTGTTTAAATCAAGTTAAACTTAATCATAAAGTTTGATAAACTTTATGATTAAATATGAGATACTTAATAAACAAGGATCAATAAGAGAAAATAGATCTTATTTAGGCATAATTAGTATTTAATTAGTGTTAATTATAAATTCTAATTAAAGTTTAACTAAAACTATAGTATTATTTTAATTAAATTACTAAGATGTTCAGAATATAATATAAATAGGCTTAGACTCTAAGGAAGCTAGCATTCATTGCTTAACCTTCTCTACATTAGTTGCAGAATTCTCTTAACTCATTCTGTAGATATTGTTAGAAGTCAAATACTTGTGTAATTACAGTGGTTGATATAAGTCGATTTTAGAAACTATTTGAGGAAAACGACATGAACAAAAATCAAGCTTTAAAATAAGGTACGAACTATGATTCATAGTTTATTATATTTTATGTATTAATCAAGTTATAAATTTAAATTTATCTTGGCTTTCTAAAATCAAAGTAAAAAAAAAGGTTTTATAATTATTCTATTGTGGATGAGATTAGATCCCACCCTAATTTTTCAACAGTAATATCAAAGCAAACTTTAATTATATAAAGTGATCAAAATTACTTGATAGTTATTGAATAATTATGGAATTGAAGTGAAAAAGTTGCATACCCTAAACCCTATTTGAAGATTGAATTAGATTCAACTTATATTTGAAAGGTTTACAAAATACTGTAGAAACCCAAAAATGAGAATTTAAGTGTCCAATAAGATTGAAATCCTCCAAAATATTCAAAGTTTTGTGAAACCAGAATCTTTATGAAGTTGCACCATATAACATAAAGAAATCTTGAAAATTTACAATAATTTTTGGAAATTTAATGACTCGAGAACCCTAAAATTTGCTGGAAAGTTGGTTTGGGACTGGTGAATCACGTGATGCACCAAGTAGTAGTAAAGAAATACGCTAATAGCCTAACAACTTGAGTGGCTACTGGATTTATGGTTGTTCTTGGATTAAGTTGTTATTGTCGGTACTGGTTATTGTGGTTGAGAAACATAAAACCATCAAATGTGATTTGGTTTCGAATTTCTGGTTATCGACAATTGCTTAAGTTTTACTTATTGGATGAGAGTGAGGTGCCACAAGAAGCTAAATCTGTTGAAGGCGATCGACAGTGATGGGCAATGGTGAGTTAAAGATGAATACGGCGGAAGGGCTGGCAAAAAGGCTCAAGCATATGAGCTGTGCGATGGAGTTAGCGCGGTTCCTAACATTTTATAGGCCCTAGTTAAAGTAACAAAAGGGCTCAAATAAATCAGCAATATATAAATATGTAAATTTTAAAAGCATATTTTTTTATTAAAAATTAATATTCATACATAATTCACTCAATTTATAAGTCAACATATTCAAAATTACATTTATCAAATTATTTTTATTATATTTTATTAAAATTTAAAGTAAATTTAATATTGACATCATATATGGCGATGGCAACTGAACTATAGAGCTCCAGTAATAACCTTGGAGAAGGAAAGAGTTTATGGCTACTGCTGGAGATTTTGGATGTCTGATGGACTAGTTGCCGGTGATGAGGTGCTTTCGTAGATGACGATGACTACAGGTACTGGTTGGGTCGGCACTTCCAGGCCCAGGCCCAGGTCCAACAATCAACAGCCCAGTTGAATAAAACAATCTCCCATGCACGCATGAAGACCTACGTAAAAACCTAAACCTAGCAGTTGCTTCATATATAAGGTATTATTTCGCCATAAGGGAGGTACGAGACTCATACCCCATTTTTCTCTGCTCTCAGCTGCCTAAAACCTTGACAAAGAGACTAACTTGAGCGTCGGAGGGGCTTTCCGGGAATCAACCCCCGGCGTGCCTTCACTGTTTTGCAGGTATTTCAGAGCTAGCATCGGTCAACTCCATGGATCAAGACAATGATGTCCAGCCCCAACAAAATCAGACTGAACCATTTGGCGCCCAATGTGGGGCCGGGCGTCCGGGCACCACGTCTAGAACCACTCAGATCATTCAGGCGGTAGCAGCCAATCCTGATATAGCCGCCGTCACGGCACTTGCCTTACAACAGATAGGTTTACAATTGCCTCCCGCCCTCCCGCCTGCACATCACGAATCCCATACGCAATCTTAACATCGAAACGATCAGCCACAGCCTCCAAACCAAGATCAAGAGGAACAAAGCGTCGCCCTGGAGGATAACGCGGAGACTAACTCGCATCCTAACTTCCACCACCCTTTAGACACACATCTGTCTGCACCGCAATAAACCTCCCTCACTCGAAGGCAGATAGAGGAAGCGGCTGACCTATTGATTCGCCAAATCCTACAGCCACAGCCGGAACAACAGCAGACCCCTGCTCGGCAGACTGATGCGATGGCTGACCGCCATTCTGCTGAAGTCCTAGAAAAAATCGCGGACGATCGGATCAGCCTGATCGATCGACATAACGAAGGAAGAACCGATCGGCCAAACAACTGGCGAAAGCCTCAGAGGACAAGCGAAAAAAATAGAAATGCGGACGACCGATGCGATACGAGAGAACAGTCCAGAGCAAGAGGCGACAGAAACACCGAACAGCGGGATGACCGACCGGTTAGGGTTATCAACATGATTTTTGGGGGTAATGCAGC
This sequence comes from Erythroxylum subrotundum, assembly GCA_027563845.1. NCBI lineage: Eukaryota > Viridiplantae > Streptophyta > Magnoliopsida > Malpighiales > Erythroxylaceae > Erythroxylum > Erythroxylum subrotundum. The sequence continues at coordinate 6,681,385 of JAOQMQ010000194.1, forward strand.
AGGAGGGTCGACCACTAAAGGTAGAAAGAGGTATGCCAGGAAGGATTTGTCAGTGAAGAAAACGAAGCCAAATGAGGAGGCGATTGCGTTTGACGAGTCTGATCTGGATGGTATTAGCTATCCCCATGATGATGCGCTTGTGGTCAACTTGAATATGGATGGCAATAAGGTGAAACGAGTGATGATCGACACGGGCAGCTCGGTCGACCTACTCTATTACGATGCATTCAAACAGATGGACATACCGGAGGATCGACTACTTCCAATAGAAGGACCCATCAAGGGGGTAACAGGAGCGTCGGCCTACCCATTCGCCCGAGTTTTCCTAAACATGAAATTCGGACGAAAGCCGTGTCAGATAGAGAGGGACGTTGAGTTCCTGGTTGTTAAGTTTACAGGAGCATACAATGCGATAATCGAACGAGCCACTCAAAGCGCCCTCGGAGCAGCTGTCTCCACCTACTACCAAGCAATGAAGTTCCCGACATCCCATGGAATCGGTGTTGTCAGGGGTCAGCAGAGAATCGCTAGGGAGTGCTACTTAGCGGAAACAAGGACACTAGACGGAACGGTAGTCTTGACGAGCCCTCTCGATGTGAGAGCTGACGAAGAAACGGAGAGGATGAACCCCGTAGCGGGTCATATTGGATGAAACAGACCAGTCCAAGTTCACAAATTTAGGTTCTGAGCTCGAAAAAGGCCTAGTCAAAGAAATCACAGACTGCTTGGTAAAAAACCGATCGGTCTTTTCCTGGGTGCCGAGCGACATGCCTGGAATTGCTCGATCGGTAACATCGCATTCTCTCGGCATCCAAACAAATTGTAAGCCAATCAGGC
>JAOQMQ010000194.1:6684826-6703072 GCA_027563845.1 Erythroxylum subrotundum
GTTGGCTGGGCATAGTCCTTGAGGAATTTTTCCTACGAGGCTATAGCTATTTTAAATAAAATCTCTATATTTTCATCAATTTACCTATCAGAAAGATATCCATAAGTAGAATTTTTTATCCTTTCTACTACCAACAAAAGTCAAAGTTTGTATATCCCACAATATCAACTTGTCCATTCTTTGGAGAACAGAGCACCTTTACTTGGAGCTGATTTTATATATGTTCGAATTTGGTTAATAGCATTCATGTGTTGATCATATGGATTATGCAAAAATTGATTGATAACGCTGACTGCATATACTATGTTTGACCTAATGTGAGTTAAATAGATCAACTTCCCAACTATTCTTTGATATATCTCCTTGTTTGTAGGAATTTGAATAGGAGAAATCGATAGGTCATGATTCACCTCAATAGGAATATTTATAGGTTTCAATTAGGAGTTCCAAATTATATTTGCTTTGGGAAAGAAATAATCCTTTCTTAGATCGAGAACTTCAATGCCTGGGAAGTATTTGTGAAGCCCCAAATCCTTTATATTAAATTCTTTGGCCAAATAACTTCAAGTTTGCTCCATTTCATCTATGTTATCACCCATTACAATTATAATCATCAACATAGGCTAGAAGAAAGGTAACATCATTATGATCATGTTTATAAAACAAGGTATAATATGCCTAAAGTTTGCTTGAATCCACTCTCTTTCATTGCATGACTCAATCTACCAAGCAATGCCCTTGGTGATTGCTTTAATCCATAGGATGTCTTTTTAAGTTTGTATATAGTTCCTTATTGTAAGGTAAACCTAGGGGTGGATCCATAAACATTTCTATTGTTAGGTCACCATGAAGAAAGACATTTTTCACATCAAAATATCGTAGAGGCTAGTCTAGATTAACTGCAAGCAACAGTATGACATGAACAATGTTCATCTTAGTAACAGTATGACATGAACAATATTCATCTTAGTAATTGGTACAAAGTCTCTTGATAATCAATATCATAGGTATCAGTATAACCTTTTGCAATCAACCTAGTCTTATATCTTTCAATCATTCCATCTGACTTGTCTTTGACAATGAATACCCATTTGCACCTCACAGTCTTCTTTCCCATCGGTAATTTAACCATTTCCCAAATAAGAATTATTTGGGAGAGCCATCGTTTCATCTACTATTACGTCCTTCCACTTAGTTTGTTCAAGAGCTTCCTAAAAATGACTAGGATAAACAACATCAGAGGCTTTGAAAAACCAAATTTATCAGGTGCTTTTCTTTTCACGAAGAGGATATCTCCTATTATAATTAGTATTAGAATTGGGATTAGGAATTTCAGGAGATTAGGTAAATACCTCAGCGTCAATCTTAGAAGATTCACCTGATGACGTGGTAGTATGAGGAGTGGTACTAGATTTCAGATGCATAATCATGACATCTTCCTTTTTCATAGAATATCATCTCTCATAAAAATGAGCTAGTCTCTCACCATCATGTTCATTTTTATTTTCCTTAATAAGTGGGTCATCTAAAACTACAAATTCCCCATTTTCCTTAATGTTCTCTATACGTAAGCTCAATATCTTCTTTTCTCCCGACCATATTTGTTCTGCTTTTTTACTATCGATCTTGGAGGAACTATGGATATCACCCCAAAACAGTAGGGACTCATTTTTGCAGAACTAAACATCCATTGAGAAATAGTAGGTTCCATAGGAGGATGTGAACTTTGTATCCATTTTCTGAATTGGAGTTTAATAGCGTGAAATTCAAGTTTATCTTTATGAAGAGAATGAATATGAACACACATAACCAAAAACCTTAGGGAAAACTTTTAAAGCAAAGGGAATGAAATGAAATGTGGATAGCATCCTTAAAGGAGTTTTAAAATCAAGAATCTTGGCAAACATTTTATTAATAAGAAAAACAATAGTCACGACAGCTTCATCCTAGGAACGTTTTGGAACTAGCATAGCAAAGCATAAGGCTCGAGCCACTTCAATGAGGTGGTCGTTCTTGCATTCTACTATGTCATTCTGTTGGGGTGCATAAACACAAGTTTTCTGGTAAAGCACACCATTTTGTGTCACAAAATCAACAAGAGAATGATTTGCAAACTCACAACCATTGTCAAAAAGAAAATTTTCTATTTTAGTGTTAAATTGAGTGAGAATCATGTTATATAATTGAGAAATAACAAGTGAATCTTCACTCTTAGATTTCATAAAATACATCCAATTGACTCTAGTACAAGTATCAATAAAAAATACAAAATATTTATGTCTTAAAGTAGAAGGGGTAGAGAATGGATCCCATACATTAATATAAACACCGAAAAAAACTAATTGTAATTTGTCAAATTTGACTTTAAAAGGAACATGATGGAATGCATTATTCACATATTAAACTAGAAACAGAAATATTGGAAAATAATTTAAGAAACAAACATTTTAAATAAGAGAAAGATGAATGTCCCAACCAACAATGCTAAAGTATAATTCTCTCTATATAATGGCTCTCTCTTTGTTTGGAAGCCACGAGTAAGAGTTGTTATGCCTCAATTGTCCTCAAAATAATATAGGCAATCCCGTTCTTTACCAATGACAATCGTCATCTTCGTGAGATTGCCTTGAAAAACACAATGAGTAAAGTAAAAATTACATAACAATTAAGATTCTTAGTTATTTTGTTGATGGAGAGGAGGTTATTGGAAAGTGTAGGTGTAAGCAGAAGAGCGGAAAATGTTAAAGGGACACATTCCAGCCCTTATGATTGACATAGAATTCCCATCAGCAGCCTGCACAGACTTAACTGGTGGCATGTTAGAGAATCAGTGATAGAAGATTTACTATTCATATGATCAATGGCCACGAAATTAATAGCCCAAACATCATAACAAGTAGAATTATTGGATAAACCAAAATTACCCTCTTGAGAAGATACCTGAGATACATAAGAGGCAGAAGATGTGGTATCATTATGGATAGCCATGTCTCTTCTAGCAACTATCCACTGTATGTGTATTCTTATGGTAGTGGGTGCCAAATCAAGATTGAGGAGCTATAGAATCTCCAAGAGCTGAAATAGGAGTATCGAGTTAGAGGGAATTAACTGAAGCCTTTGAGTGGATAATTGTCCACGTGGTCATTTATCGTTGTACTTCATGACAAACCAAAGAATATGCTTCGTCTAATGTCAGTAAAGGAGAAGTAGTTAGAACCTGACTACTAATTGATCCAGATTATGATCAAGACCAATGAGAAAGATGTAGACGCTATCTTTTGCAATATGTTTTCTATCTTTTTCATTGTCATTAGCATAGGTCATATTGTTTGGTCTTTGATAATCAAGCTCCAGCAAAATTTAATTCAACTCATTCTAATATTATGCTAGAGGCCTACTATCTTGATGTAATTAGGAAGACTTCTTCATTAGTTCATAGACTTGAGAAGAATTAGATACATCAAGGTAACTTCTTTTTACAGCTTTCCAGACTTCCTTGTTGTTCCACATTGCACAAAGTGTGACATTGGATTATCGCTCATTCAATTTATGAGCCAAGATTTAACCAGTACATCTTTAGCCTCTCATTCCTCATAGCTTGGATCATCTTTCGAGAGTGCAACCTTGTTGATATAGCCAAACTTTTTTTTTCCAGCAATATGCATCTCCAAAATCTTAGACTAGCCCTGATAGCTAGCACTGTTCAATTTAATATGAATGGATGGAGTATCTGAATGGTCATTTGGATATTTTCTTGCTATCAAAGATTCAGCCTTAGTTTTGATAGGCATACTGTGTTGCAGTGAGTGGTCTTAGGGCAAAAGTGGTTGGGATTTTTAGAAGAGAAAAAACGGCTAGGGTTTTAAGAATAGAAGAGGTGGCTATGATTTGTAGAGAGAAAGAAGAATTAGAGCTCTAAGCTCTGGTACCAAGTTGTGAATATGCAGGATAATTCTTTTATATATTTCACTGACATAGATACAAGATAGAAGGACATATATATTAAAAAAAATCAATCATAGAGCTGTATGTATGTTCCTATTCCTATATTAAGAGAAACTACACAGGAAAATACAAATTAAGAAAGAATCACAGCTCATTTCAGTTATTTGAGAAAAGTATCCTTCCATATGCCCATGTATTCTACGTTGATGTTTTGAATATTCAACGCAAACAGGAGCAGTTGTGCTATTTTTTTTTCCCGTCATCTATGAGCGTTGTTAAACTCTATGCTTTATTTGGGAGTGAGGGAATGAAATGGTCTTATGGGAAATATTGCATTTTGCTTCTCACCTTTAAATGGATTTCATTGCATTTTTCTCCTTTTCTGTTCGTGTGAATTAATTTTCAGAAGTTCACATAACTAAATATCCTCTTAACATATTTCTCTCTCTCTCCCCCTCCGTGCATGCCCATGCTTGTGTGTCCACATATCCCTCTTTCCACCTTGAAAATTTTTTTTGGTTAAACGTCTAGGACACAAACTCTTTGTTTTCTGCATCTGAATAGTGCACTTTATTTATTCAATTGAACGAGGTGTATACTTGGAAATCACTGCCTGAATGAACTCGGAAGAGGCTTGCTTTACATAATTTTGCGATAATTCGATTTTCTAGACTTGTCTGAGAGATCTTCTGTCTTTTACTTCTGATTTCTATTTGAAATAAGATTGCAAGTAAAATATGCTTACTTTGGCCTCCATGATTCTGGAAACTGACTCCTTATTGTGCTTTCAGTGCATCAGAATTCTGCATGCTATGCCCCAGAGCAAACAATACCTACTCTCAAATCAGAGAACATGCACCAACCAATGGCTTCAAATCTACCTAATGCATTTACGAATGGTGGATCATCACTGCATTCAAATATGCCTCCCACTGTTGAAATGTCTGCTCATGCCAACAGACTTGATGCCCCACACAATATGCTTTCAACACAGAGCTCAAACATGGGTCTCATGCAAGGAATAAATGGGGGGATGATCAAATCAGAAGCCGGGTATTTGGGTAGTTCTTTTATGTTTGGTGCTGATGGCAGTGTCTTGGAAGCACGCCCACCAATTGCAGATGCATCTGTTGCATCTTTCAGTAGTGTTGAGTCCAACTCACAAGCCCTGAATGAACCACTTCTGGATGCAGATGGTTCTTTTGGAATTCTAAGTCAAATTCCTCGAAATTTCAGTCTCTCTGATCTGACAGCTGATTTTGCCCAAAGTACAGGTTTGTTCCCTCCTATAACCTACCATTTGTCATTTCCAACTCTTTTTGTCTGTGAGTTTGTGCCCAATATTGTCAAGCTGATTTGTACATGTTCGCAAGCTCACATTTGGACCTTTTCTATTACCGCCGCCACCCATTTTTTGTTTCTTTTCTTTCTGGTTTGTCATCCACTATATATATAGGATGGTTAAGTCTAAAGTTAACTAGCTCTTTTATGTACTTGACTATGATTTGTTTGTTGTACATGCATGTGGAATGAGTAAGCTTATTAATTTTGATCTACACTTTGATGGAGTGTTAACCAAATAGTTAAGGGGGCTAGACTTATCTCTAGACTCAATCTTTGGGTTAAAACTATTGCAGAGATATTAGAGAGCTACTCGAGATCTCCCTTCCTAGCCACAGACGATGAAAGCTTCCCAGATTCTCAGGAAAGAGAGCACCAGGGTTAATATTCTGCCTCTTTCTAGTTCTTGTTTGTTACATCACCAATTAAGAAGCTTAATTCTATGCCCTAACCTTACAGGAGATGGTAACAAACTCAGCACTATATCTGAAGGTTTGAGTTATGATGAATTTGGAAGTAAATAACCTGGTAAGTTCTTTATTTTTGTTACATCATCTTTATATGGTAACGTTTAGGCGCATGCTAAAAGATTCTCCAATTCAACTGCACAGAACTATGAGCAGTATTAGCTTATGTTAAAATTATGAATGGTTTCTTCCTTTCTGGTTAGGGCATGTGTTGATAGCTTTCTTAGAAACATATTGATAATCCATCAGAATCTTGTTTCTGAATTTGATTTACACACAGGTTTCCATTTGAAGGACCCCACCTCAGGCACATGTGTATTCTTTGATGCACAATCGTGTGTATCAATTAAGGCTGGAATGTGTTATTTGACTCCAAAAATAACATTTCGATTATGAATCCAATCAAATTGAAATGTAGAAAACTCTCTCTGGGATGAAGTTTTTCATTTCTGTTGTGTATACTACACCACTTATCACTGTATTTTTGTTATTGCAGGTCTTACAGTAACTTAGGAAGAGTAAAGTAGGTTTCATATTAATGTGGGAAATGCTTTAAATGTAGAACTACTTGGTGCATATCTACTGGTTTGAAGTTTCACCGAGTATTTGACAGTAGGATTTGCGTAGGGAAAATTTTGCCAAATAATGGAAGGCACTTGTAGCTTTTACAATACCATGGAATCCATGGCCAATTGTCAACTGTATAAGGTGTCTGAATTGTTACACTTTGGTCTACTGATGGGATCGTGCTTATTGATAGTCATGATTTATTCTATAAATCTATTGTTGATTCAGTTTGTGACCTATGACAGGTCTCGATGATGCCAAGCGTGTGAATTATAGTTTTCTTCTTCCTTGTCATCATTCAATTTTAATCAATTTTCTTGACAACTTTTTCCTCTTTGGTCTAACGACACGTTCTTAGTGAAGGCAATTTTGTATTTTATACAATATTTTGCGCTTAATGTAGTAACAGTATCTTGATGTTGCTTCCAAGTGTGTATGAGAGCCTCTTTTGTCAACTTGGCTGAAAATTATTGTTCAAAGTCTAATCTGCCAAAACAATAGATAAGGGGTATAATTGGAAATTTGAATAAAGTTCAGTGACTGATTACACATCATCTCATTTTTATCAAAAAACATGAACTGGTAAGTAGGAACCACATCTATGGTTAACAGCTTAAGCAGACAACAATCTTGATAAAAACTCACAGTTCATCTTAAACATGTTAACTACAGCAGCAACTGTAGTTATTGATCCAAAGCAAAACGAAATGACTGTTTAAAGAATACTCCACTTGTTGGCTAACCCCTCACAGATCCTCGCGATACACCAGGCAGCACTGAGTGGATACTCCGAAACTGCAAGCACAAGAAAATGACTTATCCATTAGGATCAGTTCTAATCAACACCTGAACGATGGTCAAGAGCATTAATAACACAATTGAATGCTTTTGCCTTGTTCTTTTTTTGGCTAGTCGGTTCTGAGTCAGTAACCAAAGTCCAACTCCAGAACTTCCCCAACTAGATAAGAATTCTCGGTATCCCAGTTCACCACCATTAGACAACAGGGACTAATTTTACTTTCAACACGGAAAGATTTACTCTGGAACTCAAAAGGTTAACAAATTCAATCTAACTATTGCGGCATGGGAGTTGGTAAAACTCAATGGTTGATTGCTTTACTAGCTCAAGAGTCGTATCACAATCAAGAACATAATGCAATCAAATTCAGGATCAAGAAAGCAGGGCTATGATATCTTCACAAATCCTCTAGTTCTAAGCTTGAACATATAATAGGTCAAAAATGGCGGCTGCAGTAATTTTAAAATGCACAAATAAAATGGAACAGAAAAGAGAAATTTGATATGTTAGGTAAAATTGCATGTTTGATAATTAATCATCTCTACGAAGCAATCCAACCAACAAAGTACAAGCAATAAAAGGTAAAACATACTTGCAATAAAATCTTCTATGTAATCACAATCAATTTTCCCATGGGCCATAGCACCAACCTACAGATACAAAAGAAAATGGTTAGAACAATTGAAAACACTTTCACTCAGTGGGCATTCTGTGCAGAGAGCATCATTTGTTTCGGAGCATACCACAAATACCAGGTCCTTGTCTTCATCAATTGTTGATAAATAATTGCCCATTTTAACCAATTTATTTGAGCTATAGGAGAAACCTGAGAAGAACATGAGATTGGTATCACGTTGCATAACAAGGAGTTAGAAGGTAACATCAACAGGGAGACATTAAAATTACCTCACCTATTTTACGAGAGTTGAGAGGCAGGTACTTAGTTACAGGGTTCTTGATCACATTCATAAGTTTCTCATTTTTACCCACGGCTCTTATACTTAGTTTTTGAAGAAGCTGTACTGAAAGAGTAAGCAATTAAAGTTGAGAAAACTGTGCATACAAGCCAAGGAAAGAATTGTAATGGCCAGCATACATTTTAAGCAATAGGGTGTAAGCAAAACTTACATATAATACCAGCAAACCGCTTATATGTCCTTGGAATACGCACATGTGGTTTGACTTCAAAAAGAACACCTTTTTCGGTTTTCACATATACAGCTCGCAATCTTCCAGCCTTGTTTACCGGGCTATCTAAGATTGATAAGAGAGCCTGAAAACATGCATTATTCGTTTCAATATAATAGGTTTACAATGGCAGAAGTGACATACAATCTGTGTTTGAAATCTTTATCATTTCTAGAAAGAACATTGACTTGCAAAGGGATATAACAATATCTGTTTTCTATAGAATAGTATTCAGACTCCTCCATAAGATTTTCAAAAACATGAGATATTGCAATGCATTTCCATCTCATCTTTGAAAGATAGATCCAAAAGTACCTATGAATTCTTGTACAGTTTTACCACTTTGTTATCCTTTTATAAGCATGGTATTGTTCTAAAAGGTACAACTAAATGCGAGACCAAGTGGTCTATCTATGATAACTTAATTTTGCTAACCTGGTGAACGATGTCAGGTCTGTACTCCGCAGGATTTCTTTTGTTCTTTCCCAGAAAATTGGCATGATCCTCAGAATTCAAGATTTGGTAACTCTGATGAGAAACAACTCGTCAGACAAAGAAAACTTCATGTGAAAGGTACTAGAAACCAAGGCAGTTAAGAAACAGAACTTCAATAGTTAAACAGTACAATTATAAAACCACATGTCAACTTCTTACGCAAGGTAAAAATTGAGATAGCTCTTTCTTATTGAAATGAACAGTCAAAGGGTTATGCAGTTGATTTAAAGAGGAGAGCAGTTGATTTCAAGCTGCAAACTCCCTGAGGATGGCCAAGCACTGATGGCAATGAGACATACGGTAAATCAGAAAATGCATAAAGTATATATGACGACAATTCAGGGTCTTATGACCAATGGTTTGTTAATTAATCCTGGGACTATTGGTGGCTAGTAGCAAGAGTTATGGAAAATCTAAAAAGTTAACGCAATAGTTCAGGAGGACTATTTTGTAAACATCGTTGTTGAAACCGTATCTCAAGATGTAGCTCATCTACTCAAAAACAATAGACAGCACATCATACGTTGAAACTGTAACTCATCAATTAACTGTTACAAAGAAATTGGGAATGGAAAGTGAAACACATCTATTCGCAAACTACCAAGTATACTAGATAGCTAGTTTTACTCATGATAACACTCTAGCATGCACAGTGATGTAGGTTTTCGTCCTTCTTCAATTGTTTTTTTCTAAGCCCCAAGGGTCACTGCTATTTAAGCCAATGACTTGTTTGGGTTGTTATGCTTGGTAAGATCAGACAACCGTAGAACAAGATAAATATTCCATCAAGAAGAATCCAACATAACTAGGAAATAAGTATCAAAACCAACACTTAAAAGTACAACTACATCAAAAGAAAAATGTGACTCTTAGAAAATTCATAACGACATTGAGTACACACCTTTCCAACTTTTGCAACTTCCAGGGAGGCCTTCTCAAGTACAAATATCACTCCAGGCTTCCTGGAATTCGTATCACAGGGGACAATTGGTATTCCTTCCATTTCATGCACTTCAAACTGTCCTTCTTTCCCTGTTTCTTCTGCTTCTTCTTCCTCCACCTCAGTTTTGGTCTTCTTGTTTGTTGTTTCTTCTTCTTCTTCCTCCTCGGATTTGGCCTTCTTGTTCGTTCTTTCTTCTTCCACTTGTTCATCCACTTCATCGTCCTCCTTATCATATTTTTTCTCTTTCTTCTTTCGCTTGTACCCTTTCACCCCATATCGCGGCCCCATCCCTCCCTTCTTAATCTTTTTCTTAATAACAAACACTTAACCTTCACAATGAATCATAGAAAGAGTACAACGAACTGAAATCAGATCAAAATTTGAAGTTTTAAGGATGCGCTAAACAAACAATAAAAGGAGAATTTTTTTTAAAAAAAAAACAATAAAAAGAGAAATAAGGTCCATATAAAGTACAACCGGTCAAAGGAAAAGAGAACGCAGCAAGAATAAAACATAATATAAGGAAATAGTTCGGGCATTAAACGTTCCCAGATGATTTGTACTTGGGCTGGAGGTAAAAGTTACAAACAACAGCGAACTTTGCAACTGAACAACAGCAGTAAATGCCAGCAAAAAAATCTCAATAATTTCTTTTATACAAGAGCAATATGAACAATAGCATAAGGAGGAAGAACGTATAACTACGTAATCGGCGACGAGTGGAATCACGGAGAGAGAAATAACGCCGATGAGCTTGCTGAGGGACTGGACGATGGTGAAGTTGGAACAGGGTTTGGGAAGGGTTTTAGGTTTGCTGAGTTGATCATACGAAGCGTCGTTCCGAGGATATTTTCAAGACAGCTAGCACATATATTTAGCTTTGATACGGTTCGCATATAATAATAATACCTCTAAGAAATTAAAATGGAAAAAAAAGGAAGAGTTGCACCAAAAAAGAAAGTAAAAAGAATGTTATAAAATTCATAATTTTCAAATTTTTATTAGGTTCTTCAACTTGAATTAGAACATTTAAACCTCAAGCTTCAATGCAAGAAAGTTTAAATACTGTTATGGAGAGAGCAAAATCTCCGAAAATTCAAACATCAATCATCTACGAAAAAGTGCCTAATTTCTTCAATTTTAACAGAGATTTGGGAGATCATTCTGACGAAGAAGCTACAACAACGATACAGTCCAAAACTACGCTCCTCTCTTCGCATCTAAGGACCTACTTGGTAAGCAGCTTTTCATAATGCATCTCCTTACAATGTTTACTGCTAATATGATGGGATAGGCTTTCTTGTTTGTGTAGCTTCAATGCTCTTATCCTGGATCTCTCTTGTATTTGTAACCTCTATTTATTCATTTAATCAATTTTCTTATAAAAAAAAAGAAAGTTTAAATACTTTTGTCCATAAATTACACATTTTATTTATATCTTTTACAATTATTAATTTTGTTTGATATGCTGTGATAATTAATATGAAATTACTATATTCATACATATATATATATATATATCTATATATATATATATATATCTATATATATATATACACACATACATATATACATGCATACATACGTAATATGAACATTTTTATTTAAGTTATAGATATATTTGTTAGTTTATACCTATGCAACTAGCCGATTGGTTATAATTTTATGCATGACATTATTATTTTAATTAATAGAAATATTCTTTATCTTTATATATATTAAATTACATTTGATTTCTTAATAATAAAGGTAATAAATCACTATGAAATTGAAATTATAATAAGGTCATAATTATAAGATTAAGTTTGTATTTATGTATTATTCCTAAATTATTCTTAATTATATTTCTATCAAAGATAAGATATTAATGGAACAGTAAAACTAGCAAATAATATGTTTATTTCTTATGATAAAAGTAATTGATCTTATAAACTAAAATGTGCAGATATTCAAACAAATGTGTATGTGTTCATTGGAAAATAAGTTAACTGAATTGACTAGATTACAAGAATCTCACATTGAATATTACTTATTTTTATTGATTTTCTCGTTATGGTGACTGTATAATTGATCTTTAAAGTTGAGATGTCAAACTATCTCATGTGGGAATTACTATTTTTTATGCTACTTATAACATATTCTATTTATGGCAGCTCAACTGATAATATTTAGATATAGTATAAACCATATGGAGTAGTTGAGTTAGTTAATAAAGGATCGTCACTCTCAATTTCACTATTCATGATTAGTAATGATTCAAGGAATTTCCTAGGTAAAGTGAATTGATACTTGAAATGATTTAAAGAATTCTTTGGTTAAGGTAAATTATAAATTAATTACTAATTAGTAAGAACAAATATACTTAGATTTAAAAGAACAAATATACTTGGATTTAAAAGAGTAGGCATTATATCTATAATTTATATCCAATTGGAATAGTAGATGATAAAAGGATTAAATTATACTTCTTAACCACATATGGGCAGGTTGAATAAAACCATTTTGACATTCACAATATTTAGGTAGTCATGAAATGTTGTTCTACGTCAATCTTAATTTATGATTATAAATTTTTTAATTAGAAAAATAAAAATAAATTAAAAGAAGTTTTGATTTATCTAATTCTAATTATGAATTATAATTATAATTTATAATCATTATCAACATATTAGGAACATAATGTGGCACATATAAAAGAACAATTAAAAAGAATAAATTCAAATTGAATTAAGCTAGATTTAATTGTGAAGTTTAAGAAAATTTAAATTTTAAAAATTAAAAATGAGATATTTGATTTTATTATAATTATAATTAGACTTTAATTGTAATTAAAATTTTAAATTTTAAATAGATAAAAACCCTAGTGTCTTTTTTTAAAAATAGAAAAAAGGCAGATGAGAAATAACACTCATGTCTTTTCATCTCAAGTGTTGAGTTCTTTTTTCTACCCTGTGGATACTGTTAGAGGTTAAACATATAAACAGGTTGTAGTTGACAGTTTGAGAAGAAAAAATTATGCCAAAATTTGAATCAGGTACATTTCAATAGGGCACTACTAGACTAAATGCCTCATGTACTAAACTAAATGTCTCTTATGCTTTGAGCATAATAAGCAAGTTTCAAGCCAATCTTAGTGATGATCACTAGACAACTATGAAAGAGATCTTAAACAGGACTAAGATGTTTTTTTTTCTAATCTATGAAGGAGCTAAACTAAGAGTTTAGAGGTCTTAGAATATTAATTTTTAGCCCGATCCAAATGATAGGGCACATTTTCACTATAAATGGTGGTGTGTTATGTTAGAAGAGTTCCAAACAATCAACCACTACAGATTCTACGATCGAGTTAGAGTACATTTCAATAAAGGAAATAATTTGGATCAAGAAGTTCATCATCAAACTTAGAATGGTTGATATAATTGTTAAGTCAATAGTATTATATTGTGATAATGATGGCATCATTGCATAGGCAAAAGAATCAAGGTCTCATCAACGATCTAAACATATACTTAAGAAGTTTCACTTGATCGGGGAGATAGTGGAGCAAAAAGACATAACATTAGAGGGAGTTCCCACTAAAGAAAATCTTGCAGAGCCTCTAACTAAGTCACTGTCTCAAAAGAGACATGATTGACATATGGATTGTTATGGTATTAGATATATAGGCGATTGAGTTTAGTGTTAATAGGAGATTATTAGTTTATGCCCTTTTATCTAATTGGTTGGTTGCAATTTTATGTATGAAAGTATTATTTTAATTAATAAAGGCATTCTTTATCTTTTTTGCATTTTATTAATTACATTTGATGATTTAATACTAAAGGTAAAATCTTGGAATAATTACTATGCAATTGAAACATGAGATCATAATAATGAGATTCAATTCACATTTGTAAATTATTCATAAATTTTTCTTAGTTGCAGTTTCATAAAGATGGAATAATGACAAAATGGCAAAACCAATACATGTTATATTTCTTTCTTAATAAGAAAGTAATTTATCTAATAAACTAAATTATGAAAATACTTAAACAAATGTATGGGTGCTTATTAAAAAATAAATTCATTGAATTGATTGATTTTGACGATCCCAAATGGAATATTAATTATATCTTTATGTATTTACGCATTATCATGCTTGCATAATTAATCCTTACACTTAATATTATCATAGTATCTCATAAGAGAATTATTATATTTTGATGCTACTTATGATCTATTTTATTTAAAGAATCTCAGTCAGTAGCAGATAGATATATTATGAACTATATAGAAATAGATGAGTAAGTTAATAAAGGATTCATCACTCTAATGTAATTAGAGAGAATATTTCATTGTTTTTCATTAGTAATGATTTAAAGAATTCTCTAGCCAGAGTGAATTGATATTTGAAAAGGTGTTTTCAATTATCAACTATAAATAAATTACTAATTAGAAAGAATGAACATGATTGGATTTAAAAGAGTAAACAATATATCCATACTCTATATCCAACTAGAACATTGGATGACAAAATGATTAAATTATACATCATAACAATACATGAATAAATTATACATTATAACAATACATGAACAAGTTAAGTTAAACCATTTTGACATTACTAATATTTAGGTGGTCATAATATGCTGTTAAATGACAAGGGTTTTTCATAGATCTAAGGATAGGTGGTCTCGACAGTTTAAGCTAAGGAGTAGCTTATAAGTTTGTTGGTTTAACTTACTTATAACTGGGAAAACTAATATTCTTAAAGAAACGAATTTCTTTACGAGATCTTAGTCTATCTCTAGTGCATCTACCTTTAGTACTTATGAAAGGATCGTGAACAATGATGGAATAATAATTGAAAACTTTTAGAAGTTTATTGATAATTAGGAAGTCTCTAAATTTCAAAAGACCAAATTTATCAATAATTAAAATTCAAACTCTTTCAAAAAAAATATTACATCATCAAAACCAAAGAGCGCAACTCACTTTTTCAAAGCCCATTAAAACCATTCATTTAACAACCCAAAGCTCAGTGAACAAACAAAAAGAGAAAAACTTCAAGTACATCTATATAGGATTAGTGCAAGTACACATCTAGTTTGATGGTATTTAGAGATGCCAGGTTCTACGACTTTTAGGATTCATTATTAAGCTTGATAGGGTCTAGTCTTTGCCTAGGCCCTATATCATTTGATTGTTATCCAAACTTAACAATTTCTCTTAGGGATAAAAACATCTTAGATTCTTTAATATTGCAAACCAACATCCACAATTACAAGTTGAACATGAGATCAATTCCTATAGCTTTGATTTACAAAATCCATTACAAAGTGATAAATATTGCATTTTCCTCTAAAGCTCCAATCCATAGATAAAAAGGTTGAAACCATATTTTTGTAAATAGAATTAACAAATTCCAATACTGTAGTAGAGTCCATTAAGTAAAAAGAAATTAGCCTACCCGAGGAATGGATACTTAAAGTTGCCATAGATTCAGGTCCATTTGTACCTTTGAGCATAAACACAAAGATTAAACAAATAAAGCAATACAAAGGCGGTAAGGTGAAATTGTCCTTTAGTAAAAAAATCAATGAGTTCTTGATTTGATGATAGTGTCTCAGAGCCAACTATTAACTTAGGAAGAGTCTCTAGAATCGCTTCTGTAATTAACATTCCTAGTAAAGACTTGTTTAGGCACTCAACATTTGATATCCCATCTTCAAGCCTTCAAGGTGTAGATTGCAACAAAACTATTCCTTAACCTGTTTACAAAAATAGTGACCAATAATCTCCCCTAGTATCTCCAATTTTTTTGTCAATAATAGAGAATGTGAACAATGAGTTATATAAGTTAGAGAAAGAATTTGATGTTAACAAAAAAATTTACATGATGATTTTTATTCTTTATAAGATAAATACAAGAGATTATGGTTTTTTAACAACTTTTTAAAGCAAAGGAAACAAATTTAGGAAAGATAGTATGAGTGCATCAATAAACATATAGTGCATATCTTATTCTTTGACTAGTTAGAGATATATGCCCATAAAAAACAACATATAATATCCTTTTAGAGCCATCAACAACATCAACATAATAAAGGTGTGTGAATCTGCAACTGAAGAGGAATTATAGTCAGAAACCCTCCTTTTTTTTGAAATTAGGATTCCTACAAACAAAACATAGTTATAGCATCCCTTTAAAAATAGATATAAAAGTGAAAATGTGAACAGAAATGATTATGTGTCAAAACAATCGCACCAATAGCTATTTGCATACAATAGGAGGATAACTATCTAGGGTAGAGAAAACTATAGAAATCCCCACTATGATAAAAAAGAAGGTGTGATAAATCCCCAATCTTCAAGCCTTATAATGTGTCAGTAGCAACTCAAATCAGTTTAAGAAGAAAAATAATGAAGAATTCCTCAATGCCATACAAAGTCAGTTTAATATGATTAATGAAAATATTGTCTTTGATTTTCCAAATTCTTCAACATCATAAACTTTGAACACCTTTAAATTAGGAACTAAGCTAGGGACAAAACTAATAGTTCCCAAGAAGTGAACATGGCAGAGCAAGACAACAATACTGAGTCTAAATCCTTTAGCTTCCTTCTCCTATAGTAAGCAAACTCCATTTGATCAATAAAGCAAAACGACTAAGAAAAGAAGTTACAAAGCCACACTAGTCTAAACCTATTGCCACAGACATAGATATTGATGAAAAACCTAATGTCTTACAATAGACTAGGTACAATGCTTCTTCACTATATAAGTATAATATAAATGGAATGTCTGAGTACAACATTTTCAAAAAGCTCCAACAAATGACAATGGCCACTAATGCTTATAGAACCATATTAGGAACATCTAACAATACTACATCTGAGTTATTAATAGTCGGATTTTTTAGACAACAGAGAGGTTGGTGGGATTAACAATTGACCAAATCTCAAAGACCTGATATGCTTAAAGTTGTTAGAGTCAATGAAGAAGGTGAGAAAATTTTAGATGAGAATAGTAAACCATATCCAAGACCATTAGTTGTAAAAATAATACTTAGTGGAACTATAAAATCATTTGAAATCCCCAATCAAAGCCTTCCATTAGCTTCCTCTTTTTTCCTTCTTGGTATCATAGCCAAGTCATTCTAAAGAGGGTAAGGATCTAATATTGAATATATTAATTTGATTTGATTAGTTTCTCTCCATTGAGGGTAGATGGTCTTGATAGTTTGAACTAAGCAGTAGCTTGCAAGCCTATTGAATTAACCTACTTATAATTGAGAAAAGTAACATTCTTAGAGAAATGGAATTTTTATAAGCTCTAGAATCTATCTCCAGTATATCTACCTTTAGAACCAATTAAAGGATTGTAAACAATGATGAAATAATAATTGAAAACTTTAAGAAGTTTATTTATAATTGAAAAAAAAATCCTAAATTTTTAGAAGACCAAATTTATCAACAAACAAAATTCAAACTCTTTCTAAAAATGGATTATATCGTTAAAATCGAAGAACATAGCATCCTTCTTTCAAATCCTTTAAAACTATTCACCTAGTAACAAAAGCTCAATGAACAATCACAAATATAAACACTTGATGTACATCCACATAGGATTAATGTAAGTAGGAGTAAACCCCTTACCAATGAAGGGTTGAACACATCCATTTTGATGGTATTAAGGGATGCTAGGTTTTAGGACTTTTAGGATTCAATGTTAAGTTTGAAAGAGTTTGGTCTTTGTCCATACCCTGTGTCATTTTACTATTATCAAAACCTAACAATTTACCTTACGGATAGAAACATCTTAAATTCTTTAGTATTGCAAATCAAAACCCAGAATTACAAAAATAACACAGGTCCAATCCTTGTAGCTTTGATTTACAAAATCCATTATAAAGCAATGAACATTGCATTAGCCTTTAAAGCCCTAATCTATAGCCGAAAAGGTTGAAACTTGTTTTTGTAAATAGATTTGATTAATTTACCTAAGGAATGGATACTTAAAGGTGCAACAAATTTAGGTCCAATTGTACCTTTGAGCCCAAACATAAAAAGTAAAGAAATAAAGCAATACAAAGATGACAAGGTGAAATTGTCCTTTAGCAGAAAACTAGTGAGCTCTAGAATTGATAATAGTGTCTTAGAGTTTACTATTGACTTATGAAGAGTCTCTAGGATCCTTTCTGTGATTAACATTCCTAGTAAAGACTTACCTAAGCACTCAACATCTAATATCCCATCTTCAAACCTTCAAAGAAATGTTATGAATACCGTACCGGGCTCGGTACCGAATTGAGCTCTGAAATGGAACTGTACCGGTACCAGTCGGTACCGAGTATCGTTTCAGGATATTTTTTAAATTTATAAAATAGTCCCTAAACTTTTTAAAAATTACAAAATAGTCCATATTAATATATTATATAGCTATACTGTATACTTTACTAGTTTACTGTTTACATCAACCATGCTTTCAAAAATCTTAATAATAAATAATAATGACAATT
>JAOQMQ010000194.1:6706835-6717219 GCA_027563845.1 Erythroxylum subrotundum
GTACTTCATTCTCCTCTCTAACCGATGTGCGATCTCACACTCTCCACCCCCCTTAGGGCCCTGCCCTCTTTGGGGTCTAGCCTAGCTGACACAACCGTTCGGGTACTGGCTCTGATACCACTTCTATAATACCCCAGCTCACCCGCTTACAAATATTATCCGCTCTAGGCCTTAGCCCAGCCAAACCCTCACGGTTTTACTTTTCCCGAGGCCTTTCCAGGAGGTCACCCATCCTAGAACTACTCTCATCCAAGCATATTTAACCTCAGAGTTCCGATGGGATCTAGTCCATTAGGCTATGAAAAAAGCGTTTATAAGGGAGAGGTATTCGTACCCTTATAAGGCATATTTCGTTCCCCTCTCCAACTGATGTGGGATCTCACAGTGGATGTATCTCCTCATAGGTGTATGGTGGCTATAATTTTTGCCCTCTAATTGGCTGCAAGCCATTCTCATAAACTTCCATAAACCTCTATTTATGATAACAATCATCCACTTACGCCTCTGGTTGTTGTTTGATATGGAAAATGACACTAATTGCATGACTACAAGGATATCCATAGAGTTCTCATCGCATACAAATGCAAGTTTGCTCCCTCCCTAATTGGATAACATATTTGTCATCTCCATTAGTCTCTTTACATGTTTTTCTCCCCATTCTAAATAACTTCCATCTCATTGCATTCTTTTTATTCTTGTTCAATCTTTTCATCATCCCCCTTTCATCTCTTAGATTGCTCCTTAAGGTCAAAATGCCCCTTCATTAACATGATTCTAATAGTCTCCAACATGCTAATGATAGGGCAATCTTTATCCACTAAAATCTAAGAGTTGAATTTCTCACTGATATTATTATCCATAATTAAACATTTATAGTTGATACTTTGGAAAGCCTTACTTCATATTTTCTTTGGATATTCAAGTAAGTTTGTATACATACTAGTGTAAGTTAGTTTAATTTGATGAGCTTGTAATCAAAATCTTGTGATAATGTTGCCCATAAATAATTCCATAATACTTTCCTATGATCCTTTCCCTTCCATTCCCTACCCAACTATGATATATATGCCTTATAAACATCTTATTTGTAGTAGAGGGCAATACATCATTCTTGATTTTAATTCTTGACTTGCCTAAGATGTTTTTCTTAACGTATCTCATGATAAAGTTTTATATAATGACTTGTTTGTTGGATTGCATATATGCTCTACATCATTGTAAGTTTTTAGCTTCCAGTATTTATTTTTCTTTCATATGAAATGGACAGCCATCAATGTAATCATATCTTATCCTTTTTGTTTCATTCCTCTTGAAACTCAAGTTAAATCCTATGATTACTATATAATCAAAAACCACATTTTTTAAAGTGTTTAGCATTATCAAAAATTATCATTAACATCCATTCACTTGCAATAAGTCTAGGAACATGTCTATTAATTTCACCGAGTCACCTCAAAACCACATCTAATTATTAACCACTGGGATATTCATTATGGCTAACAAAATCTTAAGATTATAAGAGTCAATATACATTATGTTCTAATCTTCATCAACGCTAATTTTAAAATATGAGTCAAATTCACTTCTACCATGACCAGCCAACTCACTTCCGTCTTAAGCACCCATTTCATCCACATCTTTATAATCTAAATCACCACCCAACTCTCCTTTTTCTTGAGCACCCATATTAGAAGCACCATCATCACTAATTTCAATATCACTACCAATTGATTCTACATCTCCTAAACCGCCTCCATCATCCACTCTAGCATCATTATTACCTCCCATATCCACTCCAATATTAATATTACCTTCCACATACACTCCAATATTAGTATTACCTCCCAAGTTAACATCAGTGTCACTGTGACCTCCTAAATCAAATCCTACTCCACTATTACAACCCAATTTAACTCCTACACCACTATCAGAACTCAAATCCATTTCGATACCACCTCTCAATTCCACAACCATCTCATTTTTATGCCAATTATCATACCATATTAACATTAGTATAGATGCATAAATGGTGTGGATTTATCTACATGCTCTAGATAAACATCAATTATACCATACATCTCTAACAATTTAATAAAATCCAATGACTCTGATTGGATTCTAATCTCCTCAAACCTTCTTCCAACCCATTCTTAGGAAATAACAACCATGCACTAATAATAATTATATATCCTAAAATAGCCCCCATTTCTTATACCTTGCTTAAACTCACATAATCCAAGTCTATATTGTCAAAATTTTCTAGTGGCTTACCAACATACTTCAGTGTACCTTTTAGCATAAAATGTCCACCATGAAATATCCTCATACTATCTCTTCCATTTACTTCCATCTTATATAGATAAATTTTAAAAAGAAACTGTTATTACATAAGCAATATACCTTTAAAAATTAACATATGGCCATTGTCTCATATTCAAAGAATTATTTTCTTTTTCAATGCAAAATAATAACATTTTGTGAAATGCCTAATCTCATCGTAATTAATTTCTCAACTTTATGTGAGTTATTCATATGTATGGATACCAAATTCATTTTTTTGTAAATCTTGATTCCATTAAAATCGGCAAAAACAAAGAGAAATTGTTAACCATAATATGTTAACATATTAACATGTATTACTAATATGTGATTCCATAAAAATACTAATAGATGGATATTTGACTATATTTTACAGCCCATATTTGATGTATTTTGTTTGATATTTTATCCTTTTATCGTATATTTGGTACTTAATATGCTCCAAGTGCGTTTACAAGTGATAATTGCCTTCATGGACTTAAAGGAGAGGATTTCAGACAAAAACACAGCACAAAATAGAAAATCAACAATCTGGAAGGAGTGCACAACATTGCACTTTCGATATCTAGTGATTTCCAATTATGCACGTTCCTGTACATGACTGTGCACATGATCGTGAATTACCCAGAAAGCTATTTTTTCATATAAAAGGGATGTTTCAGAGGAAAATGAAAGAAAGGAAGCGGCTGACACTATTCTCAGATGTTTAAAGGTGATTCCAGAAGAGATTCGGAGCTTAAGGAGTAGGAGACGCGGAGTTGTTATCGAGAGATCCATCAGAACACAAGATCGGTTGCCTACATTGTCAGAATACGTGATAAAGAACAATAAGGAAGATTTAGAATTATGATTCCAATGTTTTCTATTCTAATTTTCTATATATATGGACATGATTTCATGTTCGCCGATGTATAGCTATTTTTTCTATTAGTATCTAGGTCAAATGAATCCTAGTTGAATGCTTTAACGTTTGATTGTTTTGGTTGATTGATTGTTACAATCCAATTTTCTATTTTATGATTGTCTATTAATTTGATTTATTATACTTTAATATGATTTCATACTTAGGGATTGAGAAATCCCAGGTTGAATAAATCCACAATAATTGGAAAGAGTTTATTGCAATCCTAGAAATAGGATGACATAAATCTTTTAGATTATGGTCAAAGCTAATAGAGGAATTCATAAATTTATGTAAGAATGTAGATTATGTTTCAACCCTTTTATTTGTAATTTATATTTTTCAAGTTTTTCAATCAAAGAGATCCGATCGAAAAATTATAAAAATTTATTTTCCAGTATGCCTATGAGTGGATCACATATATTTTCTCATCAATGTATCTTATTTCAAGTACTTGTTCAAGTACAACATAATTTAAGTTTAAGACACATTAATTTTAATCTTATCTAATAAATGGGAGATATGTATAAATTACACATTTTTATTAATTTTATTTGTATTATCTATTGGCAATTTTAGATTTAACTAATTAAACCCAAATGAAAGGCATAAAAATTTTTAATATGACTTTAAATAAACATGTACTTATTTATTTAAAATAAAATAAAATTGTATGGATATAAGATATTAAAATAAGTCATTAGAAAAAGAGATCAGTTTATCCTTTTAATTCTCATTCAATTGATTTTTTTTTACTTTGGTAACAAAATATGTAGCTCTTTTTAATCAAAGATTTTGATTCAAAATATAGTGATCAATTGACCTTTTGGTTAAAGTTTTTTTTATTACATTTTTATTTTAAGGCATGTAACTTGGTTCCTTTTTTTCCTTACCATATTGTATTGAAACGAATTGGATTTTTTCGTTTGGAATATATTTCTTATTTGGGTCATTATGTGTCATTTTTTAAAAGTTTTCTCTTTTATTTTTAATAAGGCCTAATCTAGGCTCTTATGGAAATCATAAAATTTTACTATAAGTACAAATATATTATCATATTATATTAATAAATGATATAAATTTTTATTGATATTTTAAAAAGTTTTGTACTTGAACATGTATTCTTCAATGTTATGAATATTATACCAATACCGATATAAGATTTAGTTTTGGTACAGTATGGTACTAAAATTGATCAATACATAGTACTATTTTAGGTAATTTTTTAAAATTATAAAATATACCTTATATTTTTTAAAATTATAAAATAGTCCCTTAATATGTCATGCTATATGATTTCTAATTTTACATCAATCAAGTCTCAAAAATCAAAATAATTTAAATTTGAAATAACAATTATCTCTTTATTTCTATTAATATTACTTTTGACATAGTTCACATATAAACAATAATTACAATTAATATAAAAAAGATTATTTAATTATCAAACAAATAAAAGCTAAGAATGATAAAAGTACTTAAAATGTTATAATTTACATCATATAGTATAGAATAATTACATCAAAACATCATATTCTTATCAAAACATCATATAGTAAGAATAATATATGTCCATGACTATATAAACATTAAAATAATAGTTCTTAGTGAAGAACACAACAAGATAGAAGTGAAACATGAAACAAAAACACTTATAGTTGAAATTTTCATATTTATATTGCATATATAAATTTTAACTTATACATCAAATACAGGTAAAATTAAAAGAAAAGAGAAAACATAAAAAACCTGGAATATCATTCAATGGCATATCTGCTCAAATCACAATGATCTTAATTTTTATTCAGTGCAAAATTCTCATCATTAAGAGGAGTCTCATCATCGTCATCATTTAAATTTATTGCACCAAATAAAATATCGATACTTTCGCATCCAAGATTATCTATTAAGTCACTCTCATCTATAAAAATTTGGTTCCTCATAAACTCAACCCGTTAAAAAATTGATGTGGTCAAGGTAAATTAGATTATAGAACTATTTGTTCTATTAAGAGTCCTAGTAAATATATAAAATTAAATTATTAAAAATTATAAGAAATTATATTTAGCTTAATAATGATAATAATATACCTTTCTCGTAGCTTCATGTTTGTATAAAACAAAGAACAAATCATTCAATTTTATGTGTCCCAATCTATTTCTTTTCTTAGAATCGATGAATTCCAATGTGTTTTAATTCCTTTCATACCCAGTAATGCTCACACATTGACTTGGAATTTGAAATAAAACATTGGCAATCCTATAACACCATTTTCGAATTAGTCCTACCAAGCAACTATGAGACAATAAAAATAACCTTATAAAAGAAATAATGATTAATTTCAAATAAGTAACAAAAGTAAAGAAATATATACTGAGATTAAGTTCGTCTCTTTTACAAATTGCAATGGGCATCCCATAATCACCACACGAATCCTTATATGTCTCTATTTGTAAGATAAGGAGATCTTGGATCATCTCATGTAAAAAAATTGTTATGATAGTTAATAAAATTTCCTGTAAACTTCAGCTTTCTTTGTAAAACCTGGTTTAAAATAGACACTAGGATTCAAAAATGCCCTACTAATAAACAAAGGAGAGCAAAGTTGGCTTTCCTATATTTCATTAATGATTGCAAGATAAGGTATTTTTCCATATTGTCTTGATTACTTCCTTCTCTCTCTTCATGGCATTATAAAAATAACCTATTGTTGTCTTTATTGTTGTCTTTTCATCACTATCATCCAAATGAAATACTCTCACCAAAGGCTCATAAACTCATATGACAAATTGACATTAGGACCAAAATTGATGATCTTTAAGTATAATTCTGAAAACCTCCATTTTAGCATTAGACATGACATATTGAGATGCAACTTACTTATCATTTATAAACATTTATCTTATCTCCTTATTTATTAGAATAAAACACTAAAGTGATAAGAAATTTCAAATTTTATAACAATAAGTTGATACAAATTCCTACATTGGTGAAACCCTTTCTCATCAAATTTAGAATCCATACATGATTCTAAATGAACTTGAACACTTTTCTTGCTTTTTACATAGTTTGATTAGTGATCGAAAAGTATTTAACAACTTTAACTTTTTTCTAACATCATGTCAATGTAATAAGCAACACAAGGAGTCCAATAAAAAGAATTATACCTATTTTATAACCTTTTCTAGTTGCTTTATATTCAAAATCATTATCAGTGATGAACTATATAATGTTTTCAAGCCTAACTTTATTAAAAAATTTATCAAATATCTTAAACAGAGTACCAACATTTCTAATAAGGCTATATACATCAATGGACTACAAAAATATATTCCCTTTAGCAAAATTAAAAAACTTGATAATAGGCTCATATTTTCTATTTTCTATCCATTAGTTGCCCAAGTCATTATTCTTTCATCCATGTAATTTTTTTTCACAAACATAGTTGTTTAGAAGATTACTTATGTAGTCATCAATTAAAAGAGTTTTATATCCTGGACCGCAAGAGGCAATATCATCCACCATAGGCTAGTAATAATAAGACTAAGTAGTAATGAATGACACACCTTTATTATACCACCATCTAGCCATTATCATGTCTACATTATGAGCTACTTCTTTAGATTGTAAGACACAATAAATTAAAGGTTAAGCTCTAGGAGTTGTTTGTGGAGTAAAAAAGTTAGACGCCTGCCTTTTTCTCTTCCTCGAATCAAGCGCAATAATCTCTTCTTATTATGTAGGAATATCACCTTTAACATTGCTAGTATCATCCTGACCACTGCAACAAGAACTTCTACAATTTCGTAATTTAGTCTTTGCCTTTTATCTTTCTCACTCTAATACTCTTCAAGTAAAGTTTTCATCTACCATTTCATATAATGACTAACTTTAATACAAGATTCTACATTATCTTTGGTGCCAATTAAATGCTTCTTTAGTATGGTGATTCCTTTAACTTTCAAATGTTTGTTTTAATATAAATAAATAGTATGGTTCTCCATACCATGAACTAATCTCAAATGACCATAAGCTAGATCATTGAATCTTTTTGAAGAGAATGAATTATCATGAGTACTTGAACTTTCCTCTATTTATCTGTAAAGTAAATGTAATTAAATAAGTATAAATAAATACATATGCACTTCTTAATTGTAAGGAATGTTCATTTATTTAAAAGGTTAAACAAAAGACATCTTAAAAAAGTTTAAATGAATGATTTTAATTCTATAAGCACACTTGTGGAAGTTAGACTAAAGTTACCAAAATATGAAGATGGAGAAAAAGAAAATCCCACTATTTTCAAAATTCTTTTGGGAATTTTAAGATATTTAATATGTATAAGACCTGATATCCTTTATTTAGTTAAAGTAGTAAGTCGGCTTATGGAAGCTCCTACCTCAACCCATATGAAAATGGCTAAAAGGATTACTCGAAATCTAAAAGGTACAATTAACTTTAAACTATTTTATTCCCCTTTTTTGTAAATTCAAACTTGTGGGATTTGTGATAGTAATTTTGTGAGAGATATTGAAGATAAAAAGAATACAATTATTTTTGCATTTCTTTATAGGTAATTGTGCTACCTCATAAAGTTCAAAGAAGCAACCTATTGTTACATTTCCAACTTGTGAATCGAAATATGTGGTAGCAACTTCATTTAATTTTCATACTATTTAACATTAAAAAATTATTGAAGGAACTTAACTTACCATAAAACGAAGCTACTTAGATTTGCATTGACATTGATAACAAGTATGCACAAGCACTTGCTAAATCTAGTGTTTCATGATCAAAGAAAGTACATACATACAAGGTATAATTTTATTGGAAAATATATTACCAAAAAGGAAATAAAGCTCAATTATATGAAAACTTAAGATCAAGTTACAGATATTTTCACAAATGCATTAAAGACTAAAGATTTTTAAAATCTAAGAGCTAACTTAGCATAATGAAGAAATTTCAAATTAAGGGGAATGTTAGAAATAGTAATTTGAAATTCTAGAATATGACTCTAAGGATAATATGGTGTTAGAAATGTTGTAAATTAATTCAAAAGTTTTCTTGTAACTTTAAAAGTCTTATAGTATTAAATACGTCATTTATATTTGTATTTATGGTCTTTTCACAAATAAGGGATGAACATCTTTATAAATACCATAATCTATTTTGGAGTAGTTAAGAGTAAATAAAAGAAAGTTTATTTTCATTCTTCATTCTATATTCTCCCATTTCTCAATAGTATGTCTCCTAGAGACCAATACAGTGGCCCACATATTGTTTAATCATATAGTTGAAAATTATCACAATGTAGGATATACTTTCTATAATTAACATTGAGCTTCATATCAATTGCATGATATTCAAACATAAAATTGCCTGTTATACAAGGGATCGATGTAAATTATATCGAAGATTAACCATAAAGACACTACACAAGAAGTAACCCAATAGTAGCAATTAAATAGATAATGTAAATCACATCCATATGCGGTAAGGTGATAGAGATAATAGTTGCTACCTAAAACTTACTTACAACGCATCTTATTCTTTTGTTTATAAAATAAACTAGCCAAAATAATAAATTTTAATGTTATTGAGATTATCTTAAATGCTGTAACATTTATAAAATAGCAAATGTCAATACTCTTAATAACATTCCAAAGGTATGTTTAATAACAAATCTTTCCATCTTATGCTTGCAAACAATATGGAAAATGTGTCTTGGTTTGAATTGTTATAGAAGCAATCTTTAAATCTTAAAGTTGCAATTGTCACCTAGCTAGTGATTAACAATAGGCTTAGAACCAAAGACAAATGGTTTGGGATATATAATCCTATGTGTGTCTTATGTAAGCATATCAACGAGAGCAAAAATCATTTATACTTTAAATGTAGCTACACCAAAGTAATTTGGAGCAGAATTATCGTTATGCTACAACTGGCTAATTACACATTTGAGTGGAGGGAGACTTTGTATATGATCATAGGGTATACTAAGCAAGGTAAAGTAAATGGTTTGCTCATTAAGACATCATGTAATACACTAATCTATTCCATACAGAGGGAAAGGAACTGAAGAATCTACAAAGGAGTTGAAAAAGGCAAACATCAGCTAGCAAACCAAATTGTGAATTGGATTCGGGTAGTATTCATTGCCAACCATAAACAATATTAAATTAGTCAAGGAGTGAGAAGGGATTAGTATTTTTAGATGGTTAACATGACTCATTGTAATAGTGTAAAGTAGATTTTGCTAGATTAATATAATTTTCATTCATATTTCAAAAGAAAATACTCTTAGTACTTTAATTTAGTGACACTCTATAATACTCCTTAATGCTTTTGATCTTATCCTCCTAATCCTTGCATTTTTTTTCATTTTAACACAAATTTCAACAAATAATCAAAAGGAAACCTAATTATTAAAATTAATTTAAAATACATGTCTATGTGATTTCTCAATACTTATAACGTTTGTCATGTTATACTTGTCATGTCACTAATGGTTGAGGTTCGTCACCCTACAAAGTCACATAGTTATAAACTAGTCTCTCTCTTTTATTTGTCTTTGACTTTGATGGTTGACATGATAAGGTAATAATGGAATAACTTGCTTAGACATCATGTGTAGTTTAAATTTGAAAAATGAAAAAACATTTAAAAGTTCAAGATATATAACTAAAAGAAAAGCAAATGACGTTAAATTTAATGTGTTAACTTACACTCAAGCTTACAGGTATATCAATTGAATCTTGCTGTGACATACCTTTCAATGGACATATAGTTTTGTTGTAATACCCGGTATCTAGTTTATCCGGTATACCGAAATAAATCAGTATTTTAAACTGATGTCATTAAAAATCACAGAACAGTGAATAATAATTTAGTGACATCAAATTAAGGGTGTAAGATATTTTTCAGTAGTCACAGGAAATTGTTCGGACAGATTTTTAAAGAACCAGTGTAAGAGTGACATTTTTGTAATTAAGTGGAAAGGAGGAGTATATAAGAAGCTAAGTTGGGAGAATAAGAGAAAGTGTTGTCTTCTTCTTCTCTCTAGCTCACGACATCCACCATTGAGGCTCCTCTCAAGCTTTTTCAACTCTTGTTTCATGAAAGGGAAAGAGATTCAAGCCATTTTGGTGGTATAAAGAGGTA
>JAOQMQ010000194.1:6717319-6731016 GCA_027563845.1 Erythroxylum subrotundum
ATAATTTATTAGTAATAAAAATAAAAATAATTTATTTTTAAGTTTTATTTAATTTATAATTATTATTAAGAATAAAAAATTTATTATTATTTTAAAAACTTTGAAAAAATGGGGGAAAGGATAGGTAGGAGGGAGGGAGGAAATTTTGAAAATTTTACAAAAAAGTCCCCCAATTTTTTAAAATTTTCGATACCGGCCGGTATTTGACCGGTATTTTGAATACCAGCCGGTACTGAGGGAAATTTTGAAAATTTTGCAAAAAAGTCCCCTAATTTTTTAAAATTTCTGATACCGGCTGGTATTTGATCGGTATTTTGAATACCGGCCGATACGGTCGAAATTTTCTAGTACCGGCAGGTATTTTTGACCGGTACTCAAGACGAGATCCGGGTATCGTTTTCTGATCGGTATCGGCCGGTACGGTACGGATCTCTAAACATTGCCAAATATAGGAAACAACTATTGCTAATCTTAAACTAAATTTTGGTAGGATGAGGAACAAAATGTAAACAACATCAGAGTCATAAAACAACATCAGAGTCATACTTGTGATCAATGCCAGACTTGTACTAGTTTTATAAAATGAAGAAAATGTTATAGTCTAACTTATAATTGACTTTGAACTCATCTTTGTTACACAATGGGAGTCCCAGAACAAAATTGGTGCTAATGCATCCTAGGACAAATGTTGAACTCGTGTTTTAATTGGTTAGGACTTTGTGAACTTAAGATGCTGTTTCCTTTTAGAACTTTAATTTTAGAGTTTTATAACTATAAAAGGAATTATTATGATGGTAATAGAAATCTTAACATCATTATTGATTAATCAAAAACTTTATAGAGATTTCTTCCCTTTTTTTTTTTTTTTACAGTATGGTAATTCATATCCTTCTAATTATGTATTAAATTAATCTATTTCTATATAATAATCGTTCATCATAATTCTTACCAATATCGAATATCTTTAGACCTATTAGTAAGAATTGTATAAGAATTTAATATCATATTCATCTTCTATATTCAGGTTTGTTCTTAGTATCATTTGTTTACATTGTTAATATTCTTATATCTTCTTATCGTATAATCAATTTTCATATTCTTGTCGTTGTTAAGATTCATTAAGAATAAATTATTCTTATCTATTGTGTTCCTTATTTCTTGATTTTCCACATTAATTAAAAAAGATAAAGAAAAGAAAATTATTCAGTTAGGGTTTATCAAGAGAAGCCCTAAAAGGTATCATTTAAAGTTTACATTAAAAGGGGTGGCTAGTTGCAATACCTATTACAAGCCAGGATTTCTAATTTTGCTCTAACAAGGATGAAGTATTTGATACACCATATATATTATATTTATTAATTGTCTTGTTTCTCTTCCTATATAATTAAAACTTGTCAAATTCTTCTTCTTTTCTATTACGACTAATTGGGTTCCTTTAAGCTCAAAATTTTCTTGCTCACTGGCCTCTAATTACATTTCTTTATTTTGTATCATATCCAAATTTTCTTCCTTAGGTGTTACTTGATAAAGGGAAAATAATTAAAATATTTTTCTTTATTTAGATTATCTAGTTTGCTAAGAACCTTGATTCAAGGGTTTAGGTTATAAGTCAAGTGAAACTTTAAGAAAAACACGTGAGGAACTTTATGCAAGCACATTATGACTCAAACCCAACATAAAACATGTCTAAATATAAGAAAGTTAGTAAGGAGGAACAAGTGAGAGTAATCCAGGAGTCCATTACGAATGTCATATAAGGCCAATATAACCAACTTATTTGACAATTTGGTGAAGTTAAGGACAGATGAAGTTGTCATAATTGGCCTATAATGTAGCTCACTTATTATTATTAAGATGGATGATTTTGAGGCATACAATGAGCTTAAGGGTGTTGTTGATTACTGGTGTTGTTGATTACTTGAAAGAGCTAAACCTAAGGAGTTATAAAGGAGAAAGAGATAGAAGATAAGGTAGAATGGGTAGACAAGGAAGGGAAATATATGATATAGGTTATGAAAGAGGTTATGAACAATAATAATATGGGTAGCATTAAGATGATAATATCACATTTAGGAAGATAAACCTAAATTCTTACTTAGTGTAGAGAAGCGTGTTGAGCTAGTTTTTTATTACTACAACTTATTTAAAAAAATAAGAAAGGCTAATTAACTATTTTGGAGTTTAGTGACTATGTTATGAATTAGTGAGATTGACACATTCTTACTTGGAGAAGGAACTAAGAGCTGCCAATCAGAACTTAGAAAGGGATGAAAATGGTTATGAGGAAACATTTTATGCCAATTTCCTACTGTATGGAGCTCTACCAAATGTTACAAATATTAAATCAAGATTTCAAAAGTGAGAAAGAGTGCTATAAGGAGATGGAGGTTGCAAGGCTAGGGTGAGCGTAAAGGAAGATCATGAAGTGAAAATGACTCAATTTATCTCTGCATTGATCCCCAAAATTATCAATATTATAGAGCTACATTTTTATATAGAGTTGAAGGATATGGTGTATATGACCATAAGAGTAGAAAGATAACTTAAAAATAAGACCTATAAACATTGGAATGTTTTAAATGAAGACTTCATTATAGAGCAAAGCATAAAGTAAAAAAGAAGACAAAGTTTTAAAACTTAAATATGAAGTAATCGAATTAAAAGTGCAAGCATAAAATGGAGAGAAGGTTAAGAGCAATTCTAATTTAATAACTAGGAATCAAGATTAAGTGTTTTGCATATTTTGGAAAAGGACATATATCATCATAATTTCTCAACAAGAGAGTGATGATGATGAGGGAGGATGGGGAGAATATGTTTGAGAGTGAATAAAAGGCAGATAATGGTATGCTTAACTTGAAAGATACGATTGATGATAAGTGCCTTAAGAGACCTAAAAAGGGAAGGATGTTGGTCACTAGGAGGGCATTGAGCATACATGTAGGAGAGGATGATGTGAATAAGAAACGAGAGAACCTTTTTATATGAGATGTGTAATAACGGATCTAGTATGTAACATGGTCATAAATGGAGTTATGCCAATGTAGCTAATGTCGAGTTAGTGGAGAAGTTAGGGTTGATAACTAAGAAACACCTTAAATCATACAACTTATCATGGTCTAATTAGAGTAAGAAGGTTAGGATAACAAATAGTTACTAATTCTTTCTTGATTGGGAAGTACAAGTATGAGGTTTTATATGATGTGGTACTTATGTAAGCTGGCCACATTTTACTGGATAGTCGTTGATAATTTCACTAGAGAGTCATGTATGATGGATAAAAAATATATATTCTTTTACCATAAGTGACAAATAGGTCACCGTCACTCTATTGCCACCAAAAAATAAGATTATGAAGATTAACACAAGATCTATAAGAGTGAGAAAGAGAGATTATCGGGAAAAAACAATAGCAAATATTATGAGAAATTTAAAAACTTTAAGTAAAACAAAAATAAGAGATAAACATGAGGATAAAGGTGTGAGCTTGATAGCTAGTGTGGGGAATATGGGAGATGCATCCATGGCCAAGCATCAAATACATTTTTTTATTTACAAAGAATCCTTCCTTTCTCATAATGTTAATGCTAATATTGTTTTGCATGTTATGTCTCTTTTATACAGATTCGACAATCTTGTTCAGGAGGATGATTTGAGTGGATTACCAATGATGAGAGGGATTAAACATCAAATAGACTTAATTTCTAAAGCTCAAATCCCTAAATGACTAGCTTATAGGACAAATCTAGAAGGAACAAAAGATATTTAAAAGTAAGTTGAAGAACTTTTGAAGAAAGGTTATATAAGGGAGAGCTTCAGCTTATGTGCTATTCCTATTTTACTAATATCAAAGAAAGATGAAACATGGAGAATATGTATAGATTGTCATGAATTATTATAAAGTATCGACATTATATTCTTAGGTTATATAACATGATGAGTTGTTTGGTGCCTATTTATTATCAAATATTTATTTAAAATTTGGCTGCTATTGAATTATGATAAGACAGATATAAATGGAAAAATTCTTTTAAAACTAAAACTAGATTGTATGAGTGGTTAGGAATGTCTTTTAGTTTGATTAATGCACCTAACGCTTGAACAAAGTTAATGAGCTATGAATATGAAACTTATAACTTATGATGATTACCAAATTGATCTTCCTTTCAAAAGTATAAAGCTCTCGACTATGAAGGTGCTATTGACTACGTCCATGTAGAACTAGTTAACTTAAAGGGGGTACGCTTACTCTTTCTCCTTCTCTTCGTCTTCATTTGTTGTATGCCGTTAGACTTTCTCTTTCTCCTCTTCTTTTGTTTTCTCTTCGTGTAACTAGATCTTTCCAGGGGCATTTTAATACCACCATAATATATTCCTTATCCTGCCATCCTTCCTTTCCTTTTTATACCATTACCTTTTCATTCTTTCATACTTGTCAAAGTTGTTTATTTCCTTTTTCTATCTTTGGATCCTAAAAATGCAGACTTTACTTGATAATGGAAAGGATGAATTCCTAGCTTTACCAATCTACATCCTTCCTAAAATTTAAACAAGCTAAGCCCTACTAGACACTACCTACATCAATCCACCAGTAGTGTTGACCTAGAAAAGCTGGAAGCAAGTAGTCGAGGATCACCAAGCTTTGAGTCTCAAATTCAAACCTCCCAAAGAAATAGATGGGAAGCTCATAGTATGTCTAGAGATAGAAGTGATATAGGAGGGAGCAAGTAGCTGGGAAGCTACACTAGTTGGCTTTTCCTTTGACTAACAATCCAATTCCTAAGCATTCATAAATGGGCTCACCGAGTATGGATAACAAAAGTTTGGCATATGTGTTTCTAATTGAGGAAATCTCATTTTATTTACTTTCAATTCAGCCTCTCTAGCTCACAAAATGTTATAAGAAGATCCTTGGCATGTTGGGAATCAACCTTTATTTTTGTAGAATTGGCAGTCTATTTTGAAGCTATAATCTATTAAAGTTTAGAACATTCCTCTATGGATTAATTTCCATAATGTACCCCTTGAATATTAGACTACACAAGGATTGAGTGCCATTGCTAGCTTCATAGCAGTATTAATGAGACTACTGATAAGAAAAGAGAGTAGGTTATGCTCAAATATGTGTAAGTGTGGAACTCACCAAGGAACTTCCAATGAAATACCTATTATGAGACTATGAGAGGGAAGCAAGCTATGGGAGGATAGTGTTGCTGTCTCCTACCAATGGAAGCCACTTCCAAACATTAAGGTAAAATTTGGAAAGCCATGGGGAAAAAATTCAAAATAGGAAGCTATCTTAAGCTAATAGGGAATAAGTTAACTGAGGACGAAATGATTAGCACCAACACTGAGGGAATTGCAAATGTTAAGCCCCTAACAGAAGTAGTAAGTCCTAATAATATAGGAGTTATTGTTACTCCTGACACAGATATAGTATCTTCTTATAATAATTTACATTCATCACCTGTAGATCCCATAGTTAAGCACTCTCCTTTGATTGAAAAAATTAAAAAAAATCCTTCTAGTGAAAACCAGACTTGATTCTTCACCAATCATTCATAGCAATACTGAAAGCAACCAATCTGGAAAGGATGCTGACATTGTTCATGAGGAATTGAGTATGCCATTTCACATAGTAGAGAAGAGAAGTTAATAGAGGAGAAAGAGTAAAGGCTCCATAAATAAACACTCATAATATATCAATCACAGTGTGGAATCTCAGAAGATTAAACTACCCTACAAAGCAAGTTGTTTTAAAGAATTTTGTAAAGAGGGAGAAGCCTCTAATAGTAGGACTACTTGAGACAAAAATAAAGCTAGAGAATGTTGGTAAGTTAAATATCTTAGGATTTGGTTGGAAGTAGATTACAAATCATTCACACTATGCATATAAGAGAATCATCATTTGCTACAAGTCTGATGAGATTAGAGGGGAAATGCTCAACTCCACTAACTAGATTATGCATCTCAGATTATCCTTTTTATATGAGAAAGTTGACATCGTTGTCTTTTTCATTTATGCAATTAACTTTGAGTTCTAAAGATCAGTATTATGGAATGATCTAATCAACTTCAGAAGAAGTTTAGATTTGCCTTAGTTAATATGAGGAGATTTCAAGTCCACTATTTACAGGTCTGAGGCTCAAGGCAATTGCAATCTTCGTTGCTATTCAGAAGATTTCAAGCAATGTGTAGATAAATTAGGGGTGACATACTTGAAGTACACAAGCTACTTGTTCATTAGGTCAAACAAACAATCCTCAAGTTGGCTCATTCAAAAGAAACTTGATCGAGCATTGGTGAATGCTAAATGACTAGCACATTTCACTAATAGGAATGCTATATTTCAAGATCCTCTCTTCCCGGATCACACCCTCATTAAAATTGAGAATCTATTTTAGAAGGCTACTGGTTTCCACCTAATTAGATTTAACAACTTTTTGGCCAAATACCATGATTCAATGACGTCTGTAGGAAAGGTGTTAAATGTTCCTTTAGGGGAGTCAAGCAATTTACATGTGTACAAAAGATGAAGGCAATCAAACAAGAATAAATTGCTACATTCTTTAAGGGGATCTACTGATGAAATTTTATTGAAAGCTAAGGATGATCTCTCTGAAATACAGAAATTACTTGCATTTTCACTATATGATCCTTCACTCCTTGCAAAAGAAAAACAAGCTCTCTCAGACTTTTTACTTTTTGTAAAAAATCATAACTCCCAACTTCAGCAAAGAGCTAGAGTGAATTTGCTTAAATACAGAGATAGACGTTCAAAGTTTTTTTTAACTCAATCCTAGCTCATAAAAATAAAAACAGAATTTGCTCAATTACCAATAATGAGGGGGTCATCCTTTATAACCATATGGATATTCAAAATGAAGCTATAAATCACTTTAACAATTTGCTTAGAACCCCAAATTTAGCATCAGTCTCTAGTGTAAATCTCTCTACACTCAATCTAAAGAAAATTAAGCAGGATTATAATGCATTGTAGCTATGGAGGCAAAGGAGATTAAGGAAGTAGTATTCAATATGGATGGCATGAAAGCCCCTAGTCCTGATGGACTGAATGGTTTCTTCTTCCAGAAATCTTGGGACATCACGGATACATTTGTCAAAAATACAGTGTAAGAATTCTTCTTAAAAGGTGTGCTACTCAAAGAAATCAACAAGACATTTATATATTTGATACCAAAAGGTTCTAATTCCTCCAACTTTAATGAATTCTGACCCATTACTTGTAAAAATTTTCTTTACAAAATCATCTCCAAGATTCTTGTATCAAGACTGAAAAACGTAATTGCTTTACTTATAAGCGACAATCAGGGTGCCTTTATCTGCAACAGATAGATTGGGGATAATATATTAATTATGTAAGAGCTTCTTAAAAGTTATTCAAGAGTTAATTCAGCTCCCAATTGCACTATTAAAGTCGAATTTCATAAGGCTTATGATAGTAATTAGTTGAAATTTTTTATGGAAGATGATGGAAGCTTATGGATTCCCAAGAACTTATATCGAATGGATCAAAGAATGCATATCCACTGCTAGTTATTCAATTCTAATAAATGAGAGCCCTTTAAAGTATTTAAAGTTGGGAAAGGACTCAGGCAGGGGGACCCACCCTTTTTCCCCCTACCTTTTCATCATATGCATATATGTACTCAATTCTATAATCAAGCTTGAAGTGGACTTGAATGCAAGATTTAAATATCATTCAAAGTGTAAGCAAATTGGACCACTACTCATCATCTTTCTAATAAATTCATGAGAGACTACTTAAGGTTGAAGAAACTAGTAGTGGAGTGGTATAGAATCATCTGGAACAAAGTCATACCACCTAAAACCTCTTTTCTTGTGTGGCTAACTATTTATAGCTGGCTTAACACTGCAGATAGACTTAGGTATTTAAACATTGATTCTTCCTGTCCTTTTTGTTCAGCAAAGTAAGGAACAAGAGATCACTTATTCTTCATGTGTGTGATCACCAACCGTATATGGAAAGTAGATAAAATGAGTTGTATCTGGGTAATTTAAACTAATACATTTTCCAGTGCTATTCAATGGCTTTATTCTCAAAGAAATCTCCCGAAGTTGAAACACACTGCAGCAATTAGCATATGTGTGCAAACCATTTGAAAATAAAGGAATGTTAGACAATTTGAAGCTAAGCAGAAACTCATCATACTTCTTATATTTGAGACCATGAACAACATCAATGAACTTTTACTATTGGGAGGATCAGATTGGAGCTTCAACTTTCTCTATATCTTAACTTACTATGTATGTTAATCATATATTTTGAACAGGTAGCAATGCTAAAACCTTATGTGGAAAAGGGTGCCCTTTAAGTATCTTCTATAGCTCATAATTCAATTCTTTATTGATGAAATTCTCTTTTATTTTTTAAAAAAGTTAACAAGCCATGTTTTGCATGAGTTTTTAGGCAAGTTCTTTAGCTGTTTACTTTAATAATATTTTTGTCTATAATAAGACCTTAGAAGAGTATATTAGAAATTTGGCAAAGGTTTTGTATATGTTTAGGCAAGATAAGTTGTATGCAAATTTGAAAAAGTGTACTTTTTCTACTAAACAAGTTATATTTCTTGGTCATATGGTGAATTCAAAGGGAGTAGAGGTATATTAGAAAAAAGTGAGAGCCATTAGAAAATGGCAAACACCTAAAATTGTGAGTGATGTTAGGAGTTTCTATGGGTTAGCCAGCTTTTATTGGCCATTTTTCAAAGACTTTAGTATAATTTTTGCACCTTTGAAAAAGATATTGAAAAAGATTGTATGATTTAAATGTAGTGAAGATTAAGAGAAAGACTTTAATTTATTGAAAGAAAAGTAAGCATAACTCCTTTATTAGACCTAACTTTGTCAGCACCTTGAAGATTTAATGTGATACTCTAGGTGTAAGAATTTGGGGAGATTTTGACTGTTAGAAAAATAATAGCATACTCAAATGAGAAGCTTAGTAAAGCAACTTTGAATTAGTATAATTACGATAAAAAGATTTATATATCGGTGCAAGCATTAGAGACTTGGTAACACTACTTATAGGCTAAGGAGTTTGTGATACATAAGGACTATAAGTTATTGAGCTATATTTGAGTTCAAAGTAAGCAGAATAAGAGACCTGACAAGTGAGTGGAGTTCATTAAGACTTTTCCTTATGGGGTAAAGTATACTTAAGGTTCGAAAAATGAAATAGTTGATGCATTATTTAGGAGATATGATTTATTGACAACTGTGCATACTAAATTGATGAGTTTTGAGAATATTAGAGACATATATGCTGATGATTCTAATTCCGGTCATGTGTTCAACAATTATAAATTATGATATAATATTTTGATAATTGAACAATAAGCCTTCTATATTAATCAAACAAATAAGATTGTTCAAGGGATACTACAAGAGAAAGGATATTAGAAGTTATGCCCTAAAGATTGACATCATAAAGGCATTTGATTCCTTACGCTAAAAGTTTCTCTTTAAATATATAGGTTACTTTCATTCCTTGGATAAAGGAATGTGTCATTTCTATCTCATTCTCAATGCTAGTTAACAGTGAACCAACAAGATTGTTCAAGGCTAGCAAAGGGCTCAGGCAAGTTGTCCCCTTATTTGTTCTACTTACATATTGAAATGTTATCTAGACTTATTGTTCTTAACATCCCTAAGGAGCCTTACTTTAAATTCTATTATAAATGTGGCATGATAAGCAACTATAACCTTTCTTTTATAGATGACCTACTTTTACTTTATGGGGAAACTTTTGAATTAGTGAAGATGTTTCCATATTTTCAGGAGCAATTCAATACCTAGTCTAGTTTGAGCTACAACCTTAAAAAAATGGTTTCTATATTTATATTGGGAATAGTAAGGTGAATGATCTTTTTAACATTATTAATGAATTCAAATAGGAATAACTCTCGTTCAAATAGTTGGGTGTTCCTATTACCACCAAGAAACTCTGTTACACAAATTGTGCTCTTATGATTGATTAAATACAAAGGAAGTTTGAATAGTTAGTGCAATATATCTCTTTCCAATAGAGGCAAGCTTCAACTGATCATATTTATTATGAGTAACTTGTATATTTATTAGTGCTCACATTTAGCACTTCCTAAGGAGATTTAGAATCAATTAAGAATTTACTTAAAAGGTTCCTAAGTTCAATCTTATAAGGTAATGCCAAGGTACAAAAAGTTAAACGGCAAAAAATTTGCATACCCAAAGAAAATAAGGGGCTAGGAATCATCTCAACCAAAATCCTTAGCAAAATGCTATTAATAAAAAGATTACAAAAGATCTTTACAGATAAAGAGTCTCTTTGGAAATAATGGATTCATATAAACTTCTTGAAAAGGACAAGCATATGGTCAATCAAAGCTAAAACCAACACCTTTTGGATTGACCTTGAGGTGGATCTTGATGATGAGAGAATTAGTTTGTGGAAAAATTAAACGCAATATTTGAAATAGAATAAATACATTCTTCTAGTTTGAATATTTCTATGACTTAGGCCCCTCAATATATTCAAGGTTTCGATAGATTAAAAGCTACTATACCACAAGGTGGAAATAATAATTGAAAACAACTCATGGAAATGGCCTAAAAGTGCTTAAAGGGGATTTGACCTTATCATAAATAGACTCCTAGCATACTTCCCAAACTCTTACAAAGAGGATTCAATCTCTTGGCTTAAGAGTAAGTCCATGGCTTACTCAAATGGTTCTTATAAGAAGTTGTTCACTAGTTCTATGAATCCCATAGAGTGACGTAAATAGGTTAGGAATGCTAATATCATATGTAGCTCATCTTTTATCTTATGGCTTACTATTAAAGGAAAATTAGGAACAAAGGACATTTTAAAGTTCCATTAACTAGATCTTACTTGCATCATTTTTTAGAAGTATTAAGAGGATATATACCATTTTTTCTTTAATTATCATTTCTCGAGCCTCTTCTTGAACTATATTCTAGCACTATACAACTTTTATGGCTCTCACACTTTATAGAAAAACTTAATATCATGGGTGTTAATGCTTAATGACTTTAATAAAGGTAATCTAAACATGTTTAGGATTGCTTTTGGAGCTTTGGTGCATACTATATGACTTGAGCAAAACAACAAAATATTAGGATGTCCACATATATCCCATTACCATCTATCATAATCTTTTGCATAAGATTAGAGACACTATAATTATAAGGAACATATATAGGAAAATGACCCCTAATTGGCTCTTAAGGTGGAGGTTTCTATAAGTTGCTATTATATTCAAAATTTATAACTATATATGCTCCTATACATTACCTAATTTGCATAAATCTATTATAATTCTATAAACAAAGTTCCTTCATGCTCCAGCTATTAGGTAGCTTTAGTGTATATTATATGGTTTGAGCAAAACAACAAAATATTTAATGTTGTCCACTTATGTCCCACTACCATCTATCATAAGCTCCTGTATAAGATTAGAGAGGCTGCAATTATAAGGAACATAGATAGGACAATAATCCCTAATTGACTTTTAGGTGGAGGTTGCTATAAACTACTGTTGTATTCAAAATCTGTAACTATTTATGCTCCTTTACATTGCTTAACTAGCATAAGTTTGTTGTGGATCTATAGACAAAGTTCATTCCTATTCTAGCTATTAGTTGGCCAAATGTTCTAGCTATAACTGACTTTTGCTCACCTTAATCTAGTTCTAATGATATACTTATTTACTTTAAAAAATATTAACTTTAATATTCTTAACAAATATATAAATACTAAAGAATAAAAAGGTAAAGAAGAATAATTATATCTCACAATTCTTGAATAATCAAACTTCAATTAACTTTTGATTAGAAAAATAGAATATTGTTACAAATCATTCTTAAAGATAACATAGGAGAAAAACAAAGAACTATCACAAGAACTCAGAGAAAAACTAGGATAAACCAATAAGAGAGACAACTAGATAGCTGCCTACTACGACTCATTCTTATAAATAATTTCAAAATCCCTAAAATCCTATCTAATCTTCCTAAAAAGGGGATAAAAGTTAAAATAAAGACTAAATATAAATAAAAATACCATTTCCATTGGGATTATCCTACCAAAATAAGTCCTTCCTAAACAAGACTACTAAATAGAACAAAATATAGGTAAAAATAACCAGGGCCAGGTGAATTTAGAAGGGCTTTATCTATTGAAACACATTAAATCCTAGAGCAGTCATATTGAGTAAAGTGTGGGCACGCCTTATACTCAAACCTCTTTCGGAGTGTTTCTCCTACAAGCCTTCATTCTTCTCCAAAATTTGTAACCTTTGTTCCTTCTTTACTAATCCACTTTTAATCACATTTTCATCTAAATCTCTAATCTATTTTACAATACATAAAATATATAATTATAATTCATAATTATAAGCATTTTATCAATCAAAACATTGGAAATAATATGATGTGTACTTCATGCATGCTATCACCTAGTCATTTGATTACCATAATATCTCAAATCTTGAAACTCATCTTCTACTAAAAAATCTCTAAGTTTTGGTCTGATGCTCCTCACTTAACCATTTTAGGTACATTTTTTCCACTTTAACTACCATATTAAAATCTTTAAAAATAATCTAGGGTTCTTTTATGTGTTCACCTAACTATTTTAGATTCTCTCAAAGACATGTTATTCACTATTTACCATTCATTGCATACACTATTGTCAATTGGAATTAAAAACCTTCAGCTTTGGTGATGACTTTATAGTGAATAAATTGAGAGTTTACCCACAAAGTATGCAAATCTACATCTTGATTATGAGTGGCAATGGGCTGGGTTGGGTTTAGGTTCTCCTTGGCCCATGCCCAGGCTTGAGTTAGATCAAACTTTAAGTAGCCCGAAGCTCGATTGGGCCTCAGGACAAGGGCTCAAACCAAGCCATTTTTTAATTTTATATTATTTTATTTAAACATTAAATAATTTTAATAAAATATTTCCTCTAAATCTCAAATAATTGAAACTATAGATAATATATAAAAAATATTACTTATTTTTGAAATAATTTATAAATAATACGAAGATATATTAATGAACTTCTCTATGTAAATTCCAAATATATAATAAAATATATTGTATCAATTAGTAAATGTGTTAGCTAAAAGAAAAAAGATTGTTAAAAATTTTATAACATACTTTATTATCCTAAAACTAATTTTCATAAAAAAGTTAATATGTGTCGTTTTATATTAAAAAATTTTTGTAACTCTTTCACTTTCTTAAATAAGCTTAATATTATATGTCTTCACTTCAATTTTAAAACATAGTCTTGCATCATCTATATTGTTCTCTTTTTGTCAAATTATCTCAACTTTAATAAGAAATCTATATTCATTTTATTTTTATTATA
The DNA here is from genome assembly GCA_027563845.1 of Erythroxylum subrotundum. Classification (NCBI taxonomy): domain Eukaryota; kingdom Viridiplantae; phylum Streptophyta; class Magnoliopsida; order Malpighiales; family Erythroxylaceae; genus Erythroxylum; species Erythroxylum subrotundum. The sequence continues at coordinate 6,730,737 of JAOQMQ010000194.1, forward strand.
TTAATATTAATAAGTCTGATATCTTATTAGAAAATTAATTAAAATCTATTTACTTTATTTTTTAATTTAATGTCACTTTAAATTATTTCTCTTTTTTGTTACTAATCACTATTGCTTATCTAAGTCTAACAATAAAATGGTGCTTGGTTTATTCTAAACATGAAAGAATAATATCAATTTATAAGCCTGCCTGTTGGAACCCTTCCCTGGTGCGACACGAGCCCGATGTCCTGTGTGACATCTGGACGCGCGCGTCACGAGGGAGTGGATTCCTCACCAC
>JAOQMQ010000194.1:6731116-6744351 GCA_027563845.1 Erythroxylum subrotundum
AATAATTTAAAACCCTAAATTAGACAATACTAATTGCAAATAATTTAAACAAATCTATTTAATAAGGAAAAAGGGATCAGGGTCTAACACTGCCTATTCAATAAGTATCACGTGTTATTATCAAAATCATGTTATTTTTAAAGCAAAAGAGTATCATAGTGCTATTATTATCTAAAAGAAAAAGATACAAAAAGGAATTATTAATTATAGCCAAAGACTAAAGTTGAGCTAATGTACAGAGATAATAGTATAGAGTTTTCTTTGTTAACATGCACAAAACCACAAAAGTAAAGATTTATATCTTCAATCTTAAAAATCAAAGCAATCAAATGAAAAAAAGTTAATTGAAAAGTATAGATTAAAGAAAACAAACCCACAATAGAGGACAAGTGCTAGCTAATGGTTATAATCAATATCATTAATAGTTTGCACCACTTCACCTTTATGTAGAAATATTATTATGTAAATTATACCCGATTATGTAATAATTGTATTAAATGAATATTTAACACATGATAATTAACAATTAAATATACCTTCATCATTGAATATTTGTTCGAAAAAATTTTACAGTTGAAAGAAAGATTGGTCTCCATATATGTATCAATATAAAAAAAATAAGATAATATAATATATGATTGTGAAAATTATTAAGGTAAACAAAACCAACCCATTAAGAATAGAGATTACCCTGAATGTCTTCATCATCTAACTAACTTCAAGTGCATATAAGGACTTCCACAATATTAGGATAAAGTTGAGCAAGATGAAGACCAACTATCCAACTATTTGTGCTTAAAAAAGACTTTGAAGCACAGTAGATACTGGAATTGCTAAGAGGTCTCATGCAATCGCTTACATGATTGGAAAAGTCTTCCATATGTCTTCCACCATATTATACATCGTGCACATTTTTAACTTCGATCACAACATTTATCTCCAAATAGTTGTCTAACTACATCTTACTACAAGAAGTACTAGCCTATTTTCTTTGATGAATTGTGCAAATTTGAGGCTAACACTAGTCTTCTAAACAACAAATGAAGCTAAAGTTGAAGTTGAAGTTGACTATGAAGTTAAAGTTGATATTGGACTACTACAATCTTGATCTATGTCCAATCTTAGTTGATAATTATTAAACAAGTCATACCCTAATTATTTAATGATATCAACATATTCTTTAACCTAAGTATCATACAACTTTTGATAGAAAAAAATATAACTCCTCCATCTTATATCTTGAACCCAATATAGAAATGATTGTCATAATTTGTCCCACTTTATACTAATAAGAATTGAGTTTCTTTATGATATGCTTTGTCATGACACGGATCACCTCATTGGAATATAATATCTAACTAGATAAAGTTCGTTTGATCTTGTACATGTTGCTAAAGAAAATGTGCGACATTGGATATTTTATTCCTTAGAACAACTCACTAGCATTATGAAATATCTCTAACTTCACACAAAGTGTTTTAGTCAACTCTTATTGCTCTTTTGTCAATAGGCAAGTATAATGAGAATCTCTTTGTCTTAGCCTGTTGAACACCTCAAAATACTTGGTTACAAACTCCAACATCTTGAATGTTTAATTCCATCTAATAAGACAATTCCAATAACTTCTTTGTGAACATAATGTGAAATTATCATGTAGTTTCCTCAAAATTTTCTACTCTATTAGGTAGTGCACTCTAATACACTATATTATTCTGGATTAACTATAGTACTTCCTTTATCACCTCTAACTTGTCCTTCATAATCAAATTCATGACATATCTCAACCTATAACTTGCTATTTAATTTTTCTATCATCGCATCATTTATGCTATAGTTGCTAAGAGTTATGATTGAGAGCTTCGTATCAATATTCTAATCTATTAAGCAATCCACCAACACAATTATCAACCTTTCACTTATATGCAGCACTGGCATATAAATAAAACTACAAGGAATATAAATAAACCTACCATTCAAAAATATCCGTAAATATCAATTATAACATAATCAATAAATAAATGATAATAATATTAAAGAATATAATTTACCTTAGCAGCCAATTGCAATATAATCACTTCCAATATAATATGTCATCACCATCATATAATCTTTCTTTTATTTGTCAGTCATCTATATATCTGATATGATGGCTATCCAACTGTGATACTTGATAACATCTTCAATATTTAATCCTTTTAACCATTAGGGTGTTGGAGTAAGGTAAGCGCAATCCTGAAGTTTTTGCTATTGACAATGAAAAGGGGCTATTCATCACCAATAATCATCTTAGTTATAAAAAAATTTTAATTGTTGTTGTAAGTTGTAGCAATCATTTCATTCTTCCCTTTCAATAGGTTAAGGATAAAAAATGTTTGAACTCTTAATAAGATCTTCTTTCTATTGCACGACTCTATATGTCTCTTCAAATGATAGGTTTCACTATTAAAACTCCTAGCCAACATCTTGTGATAATACTTACATTTACCTTTTCTACTCTATCCCTTGATATAGTCCTATTGAAGTGATTCAAAACATCACTTCTCAAGAAACATGTTCTTTAAATCTGAATCATTTCTTTACTGGGTACCATATTAGAACTCTCCGCTGGTATATTTATATGGTACTATATTAGAAAACTCCACTAAAGGAATATGTTCATCTATATGAAACAACCAACATATATGAGCATATAAGTTGTTTATGGGCATTAACCTCTATACATACACTTTAACGAACATTTAACACACACACACACACACACACACATACACACATATATATTAAATTTAATTAGCATATAAGTTATTCATAGACATTTATATGTATATTTGCACTTTAATGGACATTTACATATATACGCACTAAATTTAATGAGCATTTACATGAACATTTACAATTTTACATTTATACATACACACTTTTGTAACTTAGCTAAGAAAAGAAATGATTATGCAAACTTTTTAAGAAAATGGGCATAGCTATAACAAAATTCTCTAGGAAATTTAAGTCACTAGTTATGTTTTGCTATGGAAAGGAGAAAGAAAAATATATAATAATCTTAATTAATTAATTAAGGATATACTTGATCATCTAAACAACTCTATCAAGTTGACTTAGGAAATCTAAAATGTAATTGTAATCTTTTCAAATATAGAATGCAAGTGATAAATCCAGAAATTAAGTACCAAAGTCATTTACATATATGTATTTGGACATTGATACACTTCACACTTTCTCTATGAAATGTATAAGTGTTAATTCCTTTTATAAATTAATGTGTTTTAAAATCCATACAGAAAAATTTCCACTGAAAAGTCCTTGGAATTAGGAGTCTTTTGGCTTGATATTTCAACATAATTAATCTTCTAAAAGAACCAATGGAATAGTACATACATACAACAATACACCAACAAATACATATCCATTTCATATGTACATCTTTTACCAACATATATAGTATATATCATTTCTAATGCTCAAAGTAATTGAGGTTAAATTTGAATAGGAATTCAAACCTTCTATGTATGGTAAACTAAAAGGGAATGACCTTTGCTTTGGCGATCGGTCAAAGGAGTTATATTATAATGGATACTATCATCAATATCCTGATTTGGATTAAATTGAGGGGAAAAGAAAAGATAAGTTTTGTGTGATCTTCTTTTTCTTTTTCTGTTCCTCTCTTGTTTGTTATTGCCTTTTATTCTCTTTGCAAGTACAAGATTTGCAACTTGTTACGTTCGGCTATTTTTATCCTACTTCTCTTGTATATACAGTTGCAAATATTATTCTTTTGAAATAATGTTTCTCTTTATGTTTTCTTAAAGCCTTTGTTCAATTTTCTCTATAGTTTGTATATGTAATATTATGTTGCACTTTTTATTTTGTTCTCTCTATCTATTTTGAAGGCATTCCAACAAAAGTATTGGCTATCTTCTAATATAAGAGAGAAGTGAGTAAGAAATGATATCTATAAGTGTCTAAACCTCTAGTTTAAATCTAAGTTGAGTACTTATATGTTGAGGCTTGTCTACATGTATTCTATTGCCAATTGACTTATTTCTACCATGAAATCTCTAAAAGACACAAAACTTAAGCAAAAAGCCAAAAAAAAAAAAGAAAATCCCAAAATCTGAAATCAAAACTAGAACATATAAATAGTAGATGACCATATACTTGACTACTCCTCACAAAACCCAACTTTAGTCTATTTTTAAAAGGAACATATAACATACTACATGCATTTAAAGAAGAGCAAACATATTGGTGCCAATAATGAAGAAGAAAGGAAGAAAGCTATGAACATACCAAAGGATAAGGGAGACAAAGATGTATACACAAAGGATATAGAGACAATGACTATGGTAGATGGTTGAGGACAAGGAGCAACAAGCATTTAAGGAAAGGAGTAAAGTAGAGGACGAGGATGACTAGACAAGGAGTGGGGTCACTAATAAGGAACGAGGGAACTGAGGATTGAGGAATTTAATTTCAATTAATCTATAGTGAGTGAAGGTGGCTACGAAAAGAACCGAAGAAGAGTGTTTATTGAAATAACATTGTTTTACTTAGCATAAAATTATGTTGTTTCATATATAAAAAAGGAGATGGGTCAGGATTTTAGTTAGGCTGAGCTCGAATGTTCAACCTTCACCAAAAACCTGAAAATTTGAAAATAAAAGGATTAGGTTTGTTGACTTTAGGTCGAGCTATGATGGGCCCAAATAAACATGCCAATCCTAATCTTGATCTTTCTTTAACAAACAAAATTTAACATTTACTGCAAGTCCTCCATTAGATTAAAGCTAGAATTCTACAAACATGAACTTAGAATTTTGCATCCTCACTCTAGTCTCTCACACGGCTAGAGTACTTACTTTAAATTAAGAGGTAAAATTGTTAACGAAGTTTCTTTTCATGGGATCTTGGATTCCCTGATATTTTATGCTACTAAGTTGAGATTAGCTATTGAGAAGGTAAAAGTTAGGAGTATTACTCTCGAGAGATAAGAGTTAGGAGTATTGCTCTCTTTTATCCCCTAAAAACCTGCAATACATTCATTACCTGTAGCTACTAGGAAGGTAAGAGATAGAAGTATTGTTCTCTTTTATCCCCTAAAGAATCTACAATACATTCATTTCATGTAATTCCCTTTAAATACTACCCTTTATACATTCAAAAGTTATTTCTTTTCCTTTCCTTCTTCAAGACATAGTTTGCCATCCATCCTAAGAAGCATCTTTTGTCGTGGTATTTGAAGATTCTAGTAGTATTGGATTCTACTGGATATGGTTTGTAGTAGTTGTTATAGTCCCATTGTCCACTTTTTTTTTTAGTGTTCATTATTACTTCATCCTTTTTATCTTCAGCAACATTAATATTTGTTTCCTAACACAAACTTGCTTCACTTGTACCCTCCTTTGACAATGCTCTTGTTTATAGCCAAAAGCTGATTATAGTCTGCATTGTTAGGGCTTCCACTTATAGAATGTAATCTGGTAATACTCAGAACCATCCGGCCCCATAAATTTAATGTGATCCATTAGTTCCTTTATTGCATCAACCTTAACTAAGATTCGAGCATAGGAGACTCTGGATTTTGTTAAGGTAAGATTATGTGCACAATAAGGTCTCCCGTATAGCTAGTAATCCCACTTAACATCTTAGTTGATCAAAACTGCATGTCCAAATTAGGAAAGGTGATCAATATAGGTAGTTGCTAAAAGGTTTTTAAATCTGGTTTAAGTCTTGACCTCCACTTTTTAAGAATGAGTAGGTGTATTGCTCGCGATATCCATGGTCCTCCTTTCAAAATCAGATTTATGTCACCTTCATTTTGAAACCAAAATAGGAAGATGTCATTTTCACCAAAAATATGATAGAATTAACTACATGATTCCACCTCTCTGTCAGCTTAAATGGAGATTTGGCTTCAGCTACTACCCCTACTAGTGTAATGTTCCAATAATCAACCTTTACTTTAATATCGTCCTCAGAAAAATTCAACACTTCATATTCCATGGGAGGGAGGTAGTTTAGACTAATAACATTAACTGAAGAGTGATTCCCAACAGGCACTTTACTCCACGATTTTCTCTTGGGAAGCTTAATCTAGTCCACAGTTAGGTTATGTGCATCCCACTCTTTATCTTTATTCTGGATCCCCTCTATTTGATTCACAATTGGGTTTTACAAGCACCCTCTTTCTTGTATTCCAGGTCCCCTCACTCTGTTTCACACCTAGGCTTCGCAAATCACCTTTTTTTTCCTGTTTTAATTTGATTCACAGCTAAGTTCTATAAAGCTCCCTCTTTTCCTTTATTCCAGGTCCTTTTAATCTAATTCACACCTAGGTTTTGCAATTCACCCTATTTCCATGGTTTTTGGGTGTCCTCTTGTTATCGTGGGCTTCAATTTTCCATGAAAATTTCATAACCTAGTTCATTTGATCCACTATCCCCTATCTCTTGTCCATTCTTCTATGAGGTTGAAAGACCCTATAACCTTTTGAAGTGTTCGAAATTAGCATATTACATTTTTCGCCCTAGATGATTTTGTGTTATCAAACATGTTTGTTATCTAAAGATTCCTAGGTCTTGGTCTCCTCTATGGCATGGTGGTGAATTGTTCACATTAGCTTATTGTCCACCAAAAGTAGTCATAAAGATGCTTTCAAATAGACCCTTTCTTGCATTAACTAGAGCCTTCTTATAATTATAATTTTAATAATTAATAAGTGTTTTATTCCTCTTTACAAAATAATTTTAAGACATGCTTTTTAAATAATTTACATATTTAATTTAATATTATTTCATATTTTAATCTTCTAACTATTGAATATTTTAATTGGATCTTTCAATTTTGTTAATTATTTTGTGTTAATACTTTTTAATATTCTAAACATAAATTTTGGGTAGCTTGAACACACAATTTAGAATGTCATTAATGGAAGACTTAGGTACCTTGAACACACAATTTAGTGCCTGTTTGGGTGGACTTTTAGGAGGTCAATAAGTACTTTTCTATACCACAAAAGCCTTTTAAAAAAATGGGTGTTTTGTTGTAAAATAAAAAAGTATTTCTTTAATAGATATGACTTTTTTGATAGTCAAAATACAACTTTTTAAGAAGCTCAAATTTGGAGCTTATAAAAAAAGTCTCTCAAATGACTTTTTCGGGTAGATTTTCCAAATCAATTAATGAGCATTTTTTTAGTCCATTTTGCCCTTATGTTTTACACATAATTTTCACAATATCCACAAACTCATCTTCACGTTTATCTTGCAAACTCATATTCTCTAATCTCTTGCATATTGTTTAATATACTTTAAATAATTTTTATAAGTATTAATAATTTTTATTACAAAATAAAATATAGTTAAAATTAAAAAAGCTTTTTATTTTTATGTTGTCAAATAGTCTACTGTATGAAGCTCTTTCAAAAAAGCTCTTTTTTAAATGACAGTCAAACAAGTAACTAGCTTCTTAGAAAAGTTTTTCTCAGAAAAAAGCTCTAATGACAAAAGTTCTACTGGTATAAGCCCAACCAAACAGAAGTTTAAAATGTCATTAACGGAAGACTTAATGTAAAGTGATTAATGAAATCAAAAATTAAAAATTAACAGAACTGAAATAAAAAAAACATTATTAAATTAAATTAAATTGAATTATTGAATCCATGATAATGTTCAATGTGAGGTGGAACGGACTCTTGTTTCTAAACACCGGAATAAGGAACGGTAATCTGTAATCACGCATACTCAGCAGACACATCATCAACATCATTTACAACTCAAAATCACAAGGACTTATCCCCGCCAAATTAGATCAGTAACACTCTCTAACCCATAAGTGACAATGCATATACTCTTTTGTTACCGGAACCGAAATATCTGCTCAATTCTCACGAGCCACTGGAAGAGCTCCAAATTCGATTTGCCCATCTCAGATATTCGCATCTTCTCCAAAACCCTCTTTCCAAAGTCGAAATTTGAGTCCATTTACAGTGAAGCGGAGTTGCTCTATTCTTCGAAACCTACCCACCAAACAACCCAACAATGGTCAAAAACTGAAAAATCTCCAATTCAGAGAGAACCCACCAATGTAAATGAATCAAGGATCCAGATTTCGCATCCTTGGCCTGAATGGATAGATTTTATGGAAGTTTTGCTAAAAAGGGGATACTTTGAAGGTGATGGAAACCCGCTCAGAAGCGGGGAATTGAGCTCCAAGGAAGTGAATGTTGTTAGAACTGCGTGCCTGAACTTTGCGCGTGATCGGTCTGGGTTTGTAAGGTAATGACATACGCAATTGGCTTTGCAGGCGAAATGTTTGATTAAAGGTCCATGTCAGATAAAGTGATTTCTTTTGCGATGCCATTGTCGTGGGCCGTCAATGAATATGCCACTTTCATGTGATAGAGTCAGTTTAGTCAAATAAAGGGGTTACTCTACGGCTGTCTATTCTAATAAGGCAATTTTGAGTTGAAAATACTTTTTGAAATTTCTGGAACAGGATAATTTTGAGTTTTTTTTTTAAAAATTATCTTGTTTCAGAAATTGCAAAAGTATTTTCAATAGGAATCATGACAAATATTGGGTGATCGGAGCACATGTGAACTACTCATGTTTTATGCTTCAAGTATAGGTAATCTTTAGCAAATGAAGCTGTTCTCATTTTCCGAAAGACTGGTGTTCAGCTAATTCTTCTGTTACCAGGTTCTTATCAAGGAAAGATATTGAGGTCATTGCTGGATGCGGCTGCCCAAGCATAGATCGAAAAGTTGTCAATTCAGGGAAGCGTCTACGAGCACATGTTGGCATTGATGAAGAAAACGTGAGTGTTGAATATTATAACGCTTATGCTTTTGGATTTCATATTTTTTAAATGGTTACTGGTCGACTCTGCACATTCATGATTTGAGCAAATCTGACCTAAATTGCCGTTAATGCATCATATCTCATTTTCACAACCAATTTTGTAGGTTTGTAGCTCCTGCAACTTGAGGGGTCACTGTGAGAGAGCATATTTAAAGGCATATGAACATGAAGAAGCACAAACTGTGGATGTGATGCGTTTTCTACTGACGTATGGCCTTCATTCCATTTCCAATACACTGGAGAACAAATCATGTCAAAATAAATTGGTGACAGAGGCAGTGAGAAAAATGTTGAAAGAATTGGTGGCTTTTGGCAGTCAATATGATCCACAAACTAGCACGGCCATAGAAAGAAGTGCACGTAATCATTTTTCAAATCGACAGGAGAAAAACCTCATAAATGTTCCAATGAAGCGAGGAGATTGGATTTGCCCCAAGTAATTTAATTATTGGTCTTATGATAATTTGAAGTGTTGAGTCATCAATTCAAGGACTGAAGTGAATTTTCATTCGTGTTGGTGTTTCAGATGCAATTTCCTCAACTTCGGCAAGAACATTAAGTGTTTGAGATGTGATTGCTTTTGTGAAGAAAGACTGAAGCAGCTAAAAGAGGATCAAGACCATCTTCCGCTGAAGAAAGGAGACTGGATTTGTGAAAAGTAATATTTCTCGCTTCTTGACATACTTCAATAATGCTCTGGTTCTTATTCTGTAATTCAATTATTGCAGATGCAACTTCTTAAACTTTGCAAAGAATACAAGATGTCTTCAATGCAAAGAAAAGCCTACAAAGCGACTGCTTAATCCTGGAGAATGGGAGTGTGACTCGTTAGTTTTTCTTCCTCATTCAATCATTTTTAAATTTGTAGGAGCCAGGATATGAATTAGTTACACTAGAGCATTGATTAATGTACAGTTTGTAATTATTGGGTGTGCAGTTGTAGCTACATCAATTTTAGAAGAAACATTGTATGCTTGAAATGTGATCATCGAAGATCCAAGGCCTCAAATGCTTCAAATAAATTTACTCAGAATCAGGGTGAGTATGTAAATTATCCCAGTCGTGACCATGAGAGATTCCTCAATAAAAATGAAGCGGATGGTCAGAGAGGCAATGCTGCAGGGATGAGGAGATTTGTAGAGAAAGGAGAAGAAGATCAATCAGTATCGTTGGCTGGGGATTCCAAGTTTTTAGATTTCCCAGTTGCTGGGGGTAAGAGCAATTTGTCCAAAACAGTGTACAGGAAAGAGATAGTGAAGCATGAGATGTCAGAGAGGAACAAAATTGGTGCAAGAACTGAAGTAAGCAATGACGAATGTGAGCATGCTGACACCCAAAGAAAGCCAAAGTTCGTTGAATGTACTGATGATGAAGATTTGGGCGATTGGTTCGGGCATGAAAGGAAAATGGAAACAAGTAATTTGGTGTCTAAACCTTAGTTAATTTGTGAGTTGATTATAGGTCATTGTGTTCGTAAGATAGGCTTAGAAATGAATGATGAGATTTTTTTGCTTCCTATCGTGCATGGCATGGCGAAGGTTACAAGTATGTACATGATAAAACATAAAATATGTATGGGGAACAGATTGACCACAAATTTTTAATGATGAAATTGGTATTAAATATAGACAGGAAAAGAAAAAAACCCTCCTTTTTGATGTTTCATTATTCTTATTAACATTAGAAATGCATGTACTTGTCTTTATATATTAAAGTTTGAATTGTTTTGAATGAGGGAGAGCAACAGATGAACAACAATAAACTAAAACAAATCTTACACTATAGAACAAAAAAAACAGAAGACTAAAAACCTGGATAAATAGAATTAATTATAAGAGTTCTGTGGCGAATAAACCGTTGGTTTGTACTTTATATTTAATTGGTTGGCTGTATTTTTTTATTATATAATTGTTTTAAATCATTTTTTTATCTTAATTCTTATACATATTTGTTTAATTAACTAATGTATAAAATAAAGTTTATGAAATAAATATACATTACAAGTAAAATTAAGATGAGATTGTATTATTAGATTTATATTTTATTTATATATTATCCCTAAATTATTCTTAATAATTATTTTATTAAGATTAGATATTAATAAAGCATAAAACTAACACATATTGTATTTATTTCTTATGAAAGAAGTAGTTGATCTTATAAACTAAAATATAAAAATAATTAAACAAATGTGTGGTGCTTGTTAGAGAATAAGTTTGTTGAATTGACTCAATGCAAGAATTCTGATTGGAACATTAGTTATATGTCTATGAAAATTCTTATTATGATAATTGTATAAGTGATCATTTGACTTGAGATCTTCAAATTATATCATATAGGGATTGTAACTTATTCTAGTTAAGAGTAACTCAGTTAGTAGTCATTGGATATAATATGAACTATATGAAAGTAGTTGAGTGATCGACATATGATTCATCTCCCGAAAGTAATTAGGGAGACTAATTTGTTCTCGATTAGTATTAATTCAGGAAATCTTTGGTCAAGGTATAATGACACTTTATAATTTCAAATATCATTAATAAAATCAAGTATTAAAACAAATATAATTGGACTCAAATATAATAAACATTAATTTTATGTTATATGTCTAACCGAAACATTGTACAATAAAAAGATTGAATTGTACGAAAAATCATAGATAAAAAGATTAGTCTTTGATATTCTTAATATTTGGGTAGTCATAATACATTGTTAGTTATTAATCTTGATTTATGGATATAAATTGTCTAATTAAAGAATTGAAGATAAATTAATCTCATCCTAAACATAATTTAAGGTTATAGTTTGTATTTATTAACAACATATTAGGAATCTAATTGTTCACACATACATAACTATTAATGAGAAAAAAAAGGTAATTTAATTAAGTTATTCTTGACTGTAAAGTTTGAGAAACTTTAAAAGTTAAATATACAATAGTTAATAAATAAGGAAAAATATGAGATATTAGATCTTATTTAGGTCTAACTAGCATTTAATGATAATTAATTATAATTTTAATAAAGTTTAATTAAATTTAAAGTAATAATTCAATTAAATCACTAAAAAGTCTAAACCTATTACAAATAAGCATGACTTCTAAAATAGTCAATATTTCTTACTTACCCCTATTTACACCACTAGAATTCTCTGAATTAATTCATATGGATATTGTTAGAGGTTGAATCAATTGTGTAACTACAACGATGATGATGAACAAGTTTCAAAAATTAGTTCAAGGGGAACTATACAAAAAGATCAACATTTATAGTAAGGTATAATTTATGCTTATACGTTAATCATGTTATATAATTTAAAATGAGAAATTAAACAAAAACAATTGTTTTCGTTCTTCTATGTGCGAGATAGATCACACCTTGATTTTTCAATATTGGACTTGGAGTCATCTTTAATTCTATAATTTGATTTACTATTTGATTGTTGATTGTAGCAGGCGACATGAGGGTGACGACAAACTTTCTTTTGGGAATAGGGTTTCCTAAAGATGAAGACAAGAGTGTTTGGACACAAGGATTAATTAACTTACATAATATAAAGTTGTGATATATCCAAAAGGTTAGATATCATATTATAAATCCTATTGAATTAAATATTTGTTTTAATATTACTTATAAGAGAATGGTTTTCAAGATAAGCAGTGTGAGTAAGATAAATTTTGAAAAAGTTCAAATCTAATGACAATACATCTAACTGGAAACTAGTACCTTTGTCAATACATTTGATGCATGGTTGAAAGGTTATGACATGTTAGAAGATGCAATTTCATATTAAATTCAAAGAGTATATTTTGGAAGTAATTATGGATTAATGATGTATACAAGAAGACTAGTGGGAGTATATTGACTTCTTTAGTGGGAGTATGTAGAGTCTTAATGTTTATAGAGAAAAATAACTCATATTTTTAAATTTTAAAAAATATGATAAAGTTAACAACTTTATTATGGGAATTAGATTTATAGAAGTTATTTATTATGTTTTAAGTACAAAATAATGTACTAAAGGTGTTTAGTATTTTAGATATCTGATACTTATGAAATATTAAAGATATCTATTTTTTTATATGTGAGTCAAGATTTGAGTTCAAGATCATATGGATATTAACTTTAGATTGACAAAAATAAGTCTTAGTTAAGGTATATTTTACTTCAAAATATTATTTTAAGTTAAAAAGGTTCTAATGTAACATCAATTGCCAATTAATTCATAATATATTATTCATTTAAATATTAAAGATATCTATTTTTTTTATATGTGAGTCAATATTTGAGTTCAAGATCATATGGATATTAACTTTAGATTGACAAAAATAAGTCTTAGTTAAGGTATATTTTACTTCAA
>JAOQMQ010000194.1:6744451-6770418 GCA_027563845.1 Erythroxylum subrotundum
AATATTATTTTAAGTTAAAAAGGTTCTAATGTAACATCAATTGCCAATTAATTCATAATATATTATTCATTTAGTAGCCGTTTGGATTAAGAAGTTCTTTAATGAAATCGGTATCGTTCCTTGCATCATTGAAATGGTAACGTATTATAGAACATTAGAGTCATTAAGCATGTAAAAGGAGCTAAAGTTTGTCAAAGATTCAAGTATACAGTTAGGTAATTTCTCTTAATTTTGATAATAATTAAGATGAAAGTTGTAAGATTTAAGCAAGTGCTCACTTTGGAGAATAAATTATTGTCTCATAGTGACATGATCGTCATTAAAAAAATATGGTATAAGATACTTAACAAATTGGGCTAGTGCAAGTTGGAGATTGTTAGTTTATGATTTATAACCAATAAGTTCGTTATAATTTTTGTGACATAATTACTTAAAAGTATTCTTTATCTTATACATATATTTTTTAATTAATTGATATATAAGATAAGGTTCATATAATAAATGTACATTACAAATAAAATTATGATGAGATCATAATTATGAGATTAATATTTTATTTACTTATTACCATTAAGGTGTTCTTAGTCATTGTTCTATTGAGACTAGACATTAATATAACATAAAGACTAACACACTTTTTTACTCCTTGTGAAGGAAATAATCAATACCATAAACTAAAGTATGAAGACACTTAAATATACATATAGGTGTTTATTATATATTTTTTTCACTAAACTAACCCAATATGAGAATTCCACATAGGAATTGCTATGTTTTTGTAGTATTTATGACTTATTAGTAGTCATTAGATATAGTTTGAACCATATAGAGATAGTTGAATAATCAATCTAGGATTTATTATACTAGGAAGAATGTTTCATTATTCTTGATTAGTATTGATTTAAGAAATCTTTGACCAAGTTAAAATGACACTTTGTAAAATTTTTTCAAATTATTAATAAAGTTAATTACTCATGGTAAAGAATTAATATGATTGAACTCAAATGGAGTAGACATTAATTTCATACTTTATATCTAGTCAGATTATTATATGATAAAAGGAGTGAAATATGTAAAAAAATTATATATATGAACATTAATCAAGACCACTTTGAATTCCTAATATTTGGATAGTCATGATGAGTTAATAGATGTCAATCTTGATCTATAGATATACATTATTTAATTAAATAATTTTAATTTATCTAATCCTAAATATGATTAGAGTTATAATTTATATCAATTTTCAATATATTTAGGAACACGGTGACCGCAAACAAAGAATTGTTGATGAGAGAAAAAGTAATTTAATCAAGTTGGACTTAGATTGTAAAATTTGGGAAACTTTAAAGGTTAAATATTAGATATTTAATAAATAAGGACTAATATGAGATAATTAATCTTATTTGGACCTAATAGATATTTACTTAGAAATATAATTAATTCTAATTAAAATTTAATTGAAATTAAAATTATAATTCAATTAATACCAAAAAAATCAAATCCTTATTATAAATAGGCATAAGCTCTAAAAGAGTTAGCACTTCATACATACCCCTCTCTATACTACTTATAGAGTTCTCTCAACCAATTTGTATAGATATCATTATAGGCTAGACATTTATATGGCTACAATGCTGATGATGAATTTATTTTACAAAATTGGTTTAATAGGAGCTACATTAAAAAGAAAAAGATTCATAATAAGGTACGATTTATATTTATGCATTCATTATGTTATATAACTTAAAGTTATCTTAGTTTTTGATAATTTAAATGAAAAAATAATTTAAATGAAAAACCTTTTTTTCTTTTGGTACGTGTAAGATGAGATTGTACTCCAATTTTCCAACATAAACTACTTCAAGGCGGGAATCTAAACAATAGCTTTAAAGTTTCTATTTATAACAATTTCTTGAACAACACTCCTCGACTTTACATTTTGATGATGATAAGTGACATTAAAGCCTTCGGATTTTGAATGATGTTCATTATCAGAAACAATCAAAAGCCTTGCTTATAACCTTTAAATAGCATCACGAGTAATACTTCGTTGATTTGGTGAACTTTACAAAATTAACATGAACAATGATTCCAACTATTTCTAGTTGTGTATATCCTGCCGTTGTCTTTTTGTTTTTTATTTTACTTTGCAAAAGTAATCTTCTTGTTAGCAATAATAAGATTGGCATATTCTTCAATGCTATCACTATCCATATCCCTCGGTTTATTAGAAAGATTCTTATGAACCGTAAAAGCCATTAACATGATGGATACTTTAGAGAGGCTTAACCTCGAAGTGTGTTGTGTGTAAATTGAGAACTTTTAACTGATGATGATAGACAACTCTCAACGTTGTGCTTGTAGGTATTATGATTCAAGCGTCTTATTCATTCTTCATTAAGAATTCTCACATTCAATCAATTGCTCTAATTTGAATAAGTTATGGTTTACAAAAGGAGAATAGGATTTCCTAATTCATAAAGCTTTCAAACTCGTATTTCCTAATTTTGTTAAATAGTTAAATAAATTTACGAAAATATGATATTTGATATCAGTTGCTTTAATATTAATTGTTATGATATTAATTTATCTTGTTAAAAATGGAAGCAACATAGGGGAAAAGGAAGTAAAAATACAAGAATTTACATGATTTGACAAACTTATATGGCCTACATCTACGGGTAAGGAGATAAACTTCTTTTATTTCTATAAGAAAAATGAAATAAGGAAAATAGATGACAATAACCTTACACAATTTTCCAAAATTTCTCTTTAAAGGTTCTTACTAAATCCTTTGAAGTCATC
The DNA here is from genome assembly GCA_027563845.1 of Erythroxylum subrotundum. NCBI lineage: Eukaryota > Viridiplantae > Streptophyta > Magnoliopsida > Malpighiales > Erythroxylaceae > Erythroxylum > Erythroxylum subrotundum. Next base: position 6,747,260 of record JAOQMQ010000194.1, read on the forward strand.
ACTCCGATCAAACTATTTATAGAATAGGTTTACCCATAGATGCCTAGTGACACTAAAACTCTATTTCTCATAAGCCTAAGATTACTGAAATTCAATTTCACCAGAATTCAAGGTATATATCACAATTTCCCACCTTGACTTGAACTATCTAATTTCTAATCAAGAAACACTCCTAGCCAACATAAGCTCCCAAAGAATTTAAGCCATGCAAGCATCCACCAAGTTTAAGCTACATTTGAACTTTGTTATAGGCAATAACTTTATCAACATATCAGCTATATCTTTTGAAATGCGGACTTTTTTCAGCAAGATCTGATCAAATGCAGTCAGTTTCCCAATCTTATCAAACCTTACATACTTTAATGTAGCCTTATTTATCTATCTTTCTCCTACCTTTCCATAATCTTATAAGAGTTAGTTTTATCCCCATCATTGATGGCCAGAGCATACACGATCGAGTCTCCCTAACCATTTCTCCTTATTTATTTGACGATCCTTCTCACTTTATCTTTGATTGTATTGTTTTGATGGTTTCTTCACAATATTATTCTACCTCCTAAGTTAGAATTTCCAACTTGTTTAACATATGTTATAGGTTATTCTAGTACCACCTTTGAACTAGTATTGTTGATTATTAACTATAGTATGACCTTTTTGTATGTTTTCCTTAATACATGCCACTCCCTAAACTAATCTTTTAAGGTTACCCTAGACTTTTTACAAGTTCCTGTGTTCATCATCTTTTAATAAGCTCCCTTTTAAAAGTTCTATAATCTCTTACTGACCAAGATGACTCATCTATATGTATCACATACCACAGTACTATCAACATTCTTCCTTGAAGATTGAGACATAACCAGTGATCCCATTATTTTCTTTCTTATTAAGACATATATGTTATGTTGTAATTTTCCCTTTATCACACTTAATGGAATTTCTACCCCCTTAAGTTACCTATCATCACTAGAAAACTTATATCCTTGATTATCAAAAGTACCTATGAAAATCATATTCTTCTGAAACTCAAAAACGTATCAGACATTCAATCTTCTAATAATTCCATCATGCATCTTGATCTACACTAAACAATTACCTTTAATGATATGCTTTCCATCATCACTCAACCTAATAGTATCATTCCATTTTTTAAAAAGAAATTAACTAGTCCTTATTAAAATTTATATGATAAGCAACACTAATGTCTATCACCAATCTATTTGCAGAATCAAGAATACTTATCATTAAAACATCATTGCCTCTTCTATCCTCCTCATCAAAACTCTTCTAAACTATATTGAGACTTGCTTTTCCATCTATTTTCCTTTTCTCGTTTCCATTCTTCTGTTGTGGACAGTCCCTCTTAAAGTACCCTTTAACTTTATAATTAAAGCATTGAACAACTTTAGCCTTCAATCTGGATTATAACTTATGTTTATAAAATCCTTTTGTTTGTTCCTTCCTCTATCGAAAGCTAAACCCAAATTTGATACATATAGATGGTAATGGGCTAGGTTAGGTCAAGTCAAACCTATTATAGGCCCGACCTAATCTGACTATGTAGCTCAAGCTTAACCCAAAGCTCGATCATGCTTAGCTTATATCGTTTGAGGCCCAAAGCTTGCCCAAAACCTAAAGTTTTGCCATACCCCAATATATGAAATTTACCATCCCCTTTTCACTATTTCAAGTTTCTTATTATCAAAGTCTCGTCATTTTCAACTAATTCAACAATATCACACCAAAATTAAAGATTGATTTTAAAGACTAGATAACAATTGAACATGAAGAAGAACTATCCTTCATCAAAATTTGAAAAAGATAAGAACTCTGGAAAAAAGCAGAACATAAAAGGATACAATGACAAGTTGAATTACCCATATATGTTGTGTTTATTCATCACAAAAATACTACTTCTAAACCCCTTTTTTTTTCAAGTTTTATGAGATCAAAAAGAAGAAATAGTAATTATAAAAGGGCAGTGGCGTGGTGAACCATAAATTAGGGTTTTCTTTTTATAATTATAATTAAGTTTAAGGTTCGAGGTTCGAGGTTATCCTACTCATGTCTAGTAAAACCCAACTTGAGGTTTTATCACCCCTATATTCCAAAATTAATATTCAAGAATAGGTAGACCACTTATCGACAACTCTAGAGCTAATGTCGACTTTAAAATACTCTTTTGGTAAAATCCCTTAGGAGTAAATTTTATTAAAAAAAACCACAAAATCTTCTCACACCAACCAAGCCTGTTTCAAAATATGTTTTAGAAAACTAACAATCACTAGAAAAATTTACAAATTTACAAATTCCTTCCTAGAAAACTCCGTTTTGAAGTAGATATTTTGAAAAAGAATGTTCAAATGTCAATCCTTTTAAAGAAATACACATTTTTTTCCTAAAATGATGAAATTATAATCCATGAGATTTATCAAAGTTTCAAACATATTATTTTCATATATAAATGAAATTGATCCCATAAATAAAGCATCATTTTATGGAGCCCGATAAAACTATCCCTACCAATTCCAATTGTAAAATCTATAAAATTGTTTACCTTATGTAGTGGGGCAAAAACCATAGAAACCTAAAAGGTTTGAAGTTAAGTTCTCAACAATTCTACCATATTGTCTCTCATATAACTATTATAACTACCAACAAGCTTAGTTCAACACTTTCCTCCTAAAAAATATAACAAACCACCATTTATACTATTCTTTATCAATACTGGGTCCACATATAACGTTCAACTTTTATTTTACCATACTCTCCCATATATAACTATTATAACTATCAGCAAGTTTAGTTAAACACTTACCTCCTTAAAAACTTAGCAAACCACTATTCATACTATTCTTTTCCAATAATGGGTCTACACATACTTTCATTTTTTATTTATCAATTACTAGAAATGATACAGATTGATGTCTCAATTACGTAAATATCAACCCAGAGATTATGAGGACTTATATACTTCGTCTTTATTATCAGTTCCAAAACTCTTTATCCTATAGATGATGACTTACATATAGGGATGGCAGAAGGTTTTCAACCCGATTAATATATTTCAGTCTTTGTTCCAGTTCTTGATTTGAAAAATATATGTTGTCATTGCACTAGATATTATGATATTTATTATTTCAATTTTATGATTTTTTAAGACATACAAATCAAAATCTTAACTTATTATTATTAAAGTAATTTTGATTCGGAGCGTTCGAAAAAATTTTCTCTTTATATTTTCTATTTAGAAGTTATATTTTTATGTGTTATACAACCCGATAGATATCCAAAAACCTGAACAATCCAATGAATTTGGATATGGGTAGTAAATAGTAAAAACCGATAGATATGGATATGGATATGAGTTGAGTCATAAAAAATGGATATGAATATGGGTAGAGTAATACCCGAACCGAACCTTACCTATTACTATCCCTACTTATATATCATTATAAACAAGATTATAGCTAAATATTCCTATCATGTAAAGAAGCTTTAAAGTTAAATGGAGGGATAAATTCACCAAAGGTCATAAAGCTTCATCCTAGGTTGTAGAAGAATGACTGAGGTATGGCCAAAAAAAAAAATCTTAACCCAACCTAATCCTGCCCGATATAGCCTGAATTATAACAAGCTTAACCCAAGTTACCTGAGCTTTAGGCCAATATCAAGTTTTTTTAAAATTTAATATGCAAATTGAGCTCAAAATCGTGCTCTACATCCCGTACTAACTTGACCTTCTTTAATAACATAAAACAACATTGTTTTCTTAATATAATAAAGCAACGTTGTTATGTTTATGAAAAACCAAAAAACATCATCATGTTTCCTTACAAGCAATGTTATCTGGCGATAATTTTAAAGCTAAAACTAGACTCAAACAAAAAAAACTTTTGAGGTTGGAGAGATTAGCAACAAGAATCATATAAGAACAATAATGTCTTCTTTCAACTTTGAACAAAAATTTAAGATATGTTTGGTCTCTTTTTTTTACCCATATAATGGATGGGTTTTCTTGTTTTTTATATTTTTATTTTGTCTAAAGGCTTAAGTCTCATTATAGGCAATAATTGACAATGGCCTCTCCTAAAACTTCTTCACATTGCACCGCCTCAATGTTACAACCATTTTCTCCATTTCTTAACTTTTCTTTTCCACTTCTAAATATGAAAACTCATAACCGAGTATTTGGACCTATGACTACTTAGTTAATTATTAACAATTTCCCCCTAAATTTGCCTAAAACATGGTTTTAACACTATCTACCTCAAAAACCCAAAAACTTCTCGTTCTATAATTTTATACCTCGAGCAAAATGGTTTCTTAAGAATTCTAAGCATTGTTAAAAAGAAGCCTAGGATATTGCTTCAAATCTTGCCAAAATAATCAAGCTAAGTTTGAGCTTTTTATGGACTCATCCTAATATATACGACAAGGGAGTTTTTTCTTGCTCAAGATTTTCAGGCCTGGCTTAGCTTGATTAGGCTTTGAGCTTGGCCAAATTATTCATAAATCATGTCGCATGATCTAAGACCAATCGGGATTCAAGATGGGTTTGAGACACAATAAATTTTTTTGGGAGGGATCAGGCCATAAACAATCTAGGCCTAGCCTAACCCATTGCTAATTCTAAAATGGTTAGAATCAAATTCTTAGCCCATTAAACACAAAATAGTGAGACAACCTTAATCCTACAACAAAAATCAAATATGAATGTCTTATTAGTTGAAGCTAAAACTGAAGAACAATATTTTGAAATAACGAAGCAATTGTTAAAATCTTAATCAATATTTGCTTCACAAAGTAATCAAGAAGAAGTGGATTTGCACTTTGAAGATGAAGAGGATTTAGTATAACCTTGACGCAGGTACTTAAAGAAAACTTCATTACTGTAAGAAACAAATGACAAAGACTAAAATCTTCAAAACCTATAAGATGCACCTAAATACGACGAAGATTAAAGCCTAAAAACTACAAGATGATCTAACTAAAGCTTGTAAGATGCTCTAACTAAAACCTATAAGAAGCTCTGATATTATAATTACCGAAATAGACATTTATCTGTCTGTAAAAAGTACCCAGTGTATGAATGAGGCAAGCAATCCTTTCCTTGGAATATCCTCCTCTACTCTGTTCTCTCTTTTTTCTTAAAGCTCTTTCACATTTATTAATCTTAAAAAAACTCTGACTTTCTTTCTCTGTCTAAAGCCATATAAAGCTCCTCTCTTGTGTTAATAAAACCCTCTAATAAAATTATTCTTCTTATTTTTTCAATAAAAAACATATTTTAATCATAAACCCTTATGCCCTCAAATGTCTTTATGCTTCATAATATTTTAATGAAATAAAAGTGAGTCATCTTACTTCATCTTTGTTATTATTTTCATTTACTTCTCTTTTCTTATTGTAAATACTATTATTTGTAGTGGACTAGCATTGCCTCCCATCAAGTTATAATATTAATATTTATTTTACTCTTTATTTTATACATACTAACATCTACTCTAACATTCTAACTTCCATATTTCTTTTATTAACAATTACTAATGCCTAACATCTAATGTTTATATTTGCACTTTATTATTAATTTTTTTAGTAACATATCACTCTTTTTTTAGTATTTCTTTATTATTTTCTTATTTCTCACTTTAGTTATTATTATCCATATGCATATTATCAAAACAAGTCAAGGAGCATTTATATAAGGCTAGAATGTATGTGATAACATCCTCATTGCTTAGGAATTATTTAAAAACTACTAAAGGAGGAAGGAGATCAAGAGTTACGCCCTAAAAATAGACTTTTATAAGGCATTTGATAATGAGGATCTTCATGTAGGTGAGATAGATTCAACAATGAGCCTTCATAACCTCATACTTATTCTAATCAATGGAGAACTAACACCTATCTTCAAAGGAATAAATGAGATATGTAAGGAGATTCATTGTCTCCATATCTATTCACAATGAGCAAGGAGGCCCTCATCAGAATATATAATAAGGAACATTACTAAGGAACACAAATTTAAGTATCATTACAGATGTGATAAGTTGAGAATCTTTTTTTTTTTTTTGCAATTGAACTTATTCTCCTTTGTAGTTCCTCATCTAGTCCTTGCATCAATTCAAAGAAATATCATGCTTGGAATTTGTATCCCTCTAAGTGGAACTTTTACTTATCTTTGAACTGCTTAAGGAAGGAAGAGCTATTGTACCTAACAACTAACTTCGGGAATGAGACTCACCTACTTAAATACCTAAGGATCCTAGTAACTAAAAAAGACTAACACACTTAGGGATTGTTAACCCCTAATTGATAATATACAAGAGATTGGGAGTTGGAATAATAGATTGTTGACTTATACTGGAAGGCTACAATTGATAATCTTAATCCTTAGCAATAACACATGTATTGATGCTCTAATTTATCAATTCCCAGGGAAATAACCTAAAAGAAAAGCAACTGGGGAACTTTTTATGGTCAGGTTTGGAAAAGTAGATCTACAAGTGCCAAGGTAAAATGAGATGATTTGTGTTTACTAAAAGACAAAAGAGGATCAGGGAATCACATCAATCAAACAATGAATGAGGTTCTTCTTTTTAAAAAGTTATAGAAGTTGCTCACTAATAAAGAATCACTTTGGGGGAAATGGATGAATATCTACTTCCTGGGGGATGACAACATATGGAGAGTGAAGCCAAAGATAAACACCTTTTGAACTTTCAAGCAAGCTCTAAAGCTAAGAGAACATGTATGTAATGCCTTCAAGAATATAATTGGTGATGGATAAAATAGCTACTTTTCGTTTGATAATTAGCATGAAATTAGTCTTTTGCATAAGCTTCAAGAGTATAATTCTCTCAAGGCTAGTTTACCTTATAACACGAAGGTTACAACAACTATCACAAAAGCAAGCTTATAGAAATGACCAACACACCCCTTTAAAGGAGACTTACTAATAAGAGACAACTTTGTAGCTCCAACTCCAACCTTAAAAAAGAGGACACTCTGATTTGATTTTAATACTAATCTTTCATAAGTAAATCTTACAAAACCTACTAATAGGACCTCATCCAATAATTTGCTGGTTTAGACTAGCTTGGCATAATAAGATCCTTGAAATAGCCTTAAGATCCTTGAAATAGCCTTTATACTTTGGTTAGTAACAAGACCTCCTTAGACCTATTATGTTCCCTCTATAAAATGGAAATGAATCAGTGGACCATTTGTTCTTCAATTGCCAATACTTAACTAAGAGAACCTTAGAGATTTGCAACTTGAATTATGATTTAAATCAATGGAGCTATATTGAGGATTTGTGCTCAAAATTTAGAGCGTTAATTAGTAAAGGGGACCAATCTCTTTTCAAATGCTTTTTCTTGCTTGGTATATCAAATTTGGAGAGAGAAGAATCATCATATTTTTAAGAACATTTAGCTAGATCACCATAGTTTTTATGCTAAACTGATTAATTGGATATAGGAAGCCACAATTGCAAAAAGAAGAACTGCTTTAAGCCCCTCTCTGTTATGTAATTAGAACTTAGCTTATATTGAGTGTTAGCTATCATGCATTTTGGTTTGAGATCTTGGAGTTGTAATTCTAATAACTTAACTCTTATATTGTTCTAGCTAGATATCCGGTCTCGGAGTACTACTTAAAGCGATATCATTGAAACATTATTTCAAGCATGGTTGGTTTGTTCTACCACCTTATTGACACTTGTATTCATTTTGGCCACCCATCTTATAAAATTCTAAATTACCCTTTTAAAAAAAGATGCACAAAATTAAAAGTGTTTTTATAATTTTATATTATACGTAAGTTTTTTTGGATAATTTGAGACAATAAAATTAATTTTTAAAATAAATAAAAAAGAAAAGCTTCGTATTCTTTTATTCTAATGAAATTAAACATAACATCTTTAAAGTGAATGAAAATACATAAATGATCCTAATAGCTTACTTATACATATGAAAAAATAAATGTAAAATGATCCCTTAAGAAATATATCTTGTTTTACCAATTTATATTCATTAAAAATATGTTATAAACATTAATGTAATTAAAAGTAGAAAAATGTGAATATACTTATGGCTAATATATATAAACAATTTAACATAATTATTTGAATCTTTAATTTAGTAAAGGGCATATATCTCTGTAGGTTTTATCTTTTTGGACTAACAAAAGGTATGAATTCATATCAACCATAATGAAGGAATTAACTTAAATAATTTTTAATATATAATATTCATAGTTAAAATTTTCTTAGAACCTTTATGAAAAATGAGCAGGAAAGTCTCTTTTACTAAATTTACTGTAATTCATATAAATCAATAACTTTATTATAACATTTAATTTAGCAATTTCAAAATTATAGCTATTTTTAATAGTTAAAAAACTAAATAAGTGCAAGGTCGTTAATTTATAAATCTAACTCAAGTTTTTTGTTTTACTTTTAGATAAATCTAGAGAGATATTTTAGACTATAAATTTAAATTTTAGAAATGTGTTTATAAGATTTTAAAATTAGTAACTTTTTATGCCTATTTGACATATAAAACACAATAATTATTTTTAATAAAATCTAAAAGATATATGTATCGTAAAATACATAATCGTTTTTAAGATTTTTAGTTTACAAATGTATTTAATACTATTAGTATTAGCAATGTTAATATAAAATAAAAATTCCCTTATCCTACCCTGACATTTGACCAATTCTTGTTTAACCTAATTTAGGTACTATTTACCATCGAATATCACCAGAAAATTTTACTATCTCATAGCTTACATTATAAAATATAAATGATACTGTTTCGTAATGAGTTTCGATGGTGAACTCTGAACATCCATTCAGGAAATAGGTTTTAATCCTGCTTATACGGAGAAGTTCAGCATAAAGCTTGAATATTACTCTGGTGGACAAAAATGTAACACATAACAAGAGACTTATTACGTGTGTACCACTTTAGGACCTTCACGAGAACTCTTCGCTGGACACGATGAACGTTTTTCTATAGCTTTCTCAAAACATGGCCTCTCTTAACGAGTTAGAGAATCCTGAAACTCACGAATGAATTGAGCAACGACAAAAGACTTTAATTTCCTTAAATAATTTTTATATCAGGCTTTTCCATCATAGGTCCGATATAGATCCAGTCTACACTAATTATGATCCATTTTTTCCTAAACTTTGGCCCATTAATATTATATTAATTATCGGACCACCTTATTGCTGGGAAACCAGGTTGAGATTCGATTCCGACAGCAGCGGAATAATCACGAAATTTTTTCGTGACTTTTGATTTCCCGAAAACCAAGATTTATTTAATTCTATAAAATGATTAACACAAATTATAATAAAGCGAAAACTTAATTCGTACCTTATTCCGAAGCTTAATATTTGTCTTGTCGTATCCCTCGAACTGTTCTCGAAACTGATCCGTCTCAACCACCGTAGCTGCACAAGTGTTCGACCTCTAACGGTATTCACAGAATAGGTTGAAGGAACTCTGTAACTCTTACAGAGAGGGTTAAGCAAGAAGTGCTAGCTCCATAGAGCTTAAGCTTATTTATAATAAGCTTTGGACATTTTAGTAATTTAATTGAAATTAAATTCTAATTTCAATTAAACTTTAATTAGAATTACAAATAATTCTAATTAAATACCAATTATGCCCATATAAGATTCAATATCTCATATTGATCCTTATTTATTAAATAAATATCTCATATTTAATCATAAAGTTTCTCCAATTTTACAATTAAGTCCAACTTGATTAAATTAATTTTGCTATCTTCAACTCATTCTATATGTGAGACCCATTAGATTCTCAAATATGTTGGCAATGATTATAAAATCTTATTTTAATTCATAATTAAAATTAGATAAATTAAAAATCGTTTTAATTTATCTTTAATTCTCCAATTAAATAATTTATAATCATAGATCAAGATTGACGTTTAGTAACGCATCATGACCACACAAATATTTAGGAATGTCAAAGTGGTTTTGACTAACTTTTTCGTGCATAATTTTTTTGTATAATTCAATCATTTCATCATACAATGTTCCGATTAGACTTAGAGCATGAAATTAATGTCTACTCTATTTTGAGTTTAATCATATTAGCTCTCCACCATTAGCTATCAATTCAATTAATGACATTTGTAAACTATTTATAAAACATCATTTCACCTTGGCTAAGGATTTTTTGAATTAATACTAATCGAGAACAACGAAACATTCTCCCTAATTACTTTAGGGTGATGAATCATATCTTGATCATTCAACTATCTCCATATAGTTCATGTTATATCCAATGATTAAATAACCTATGATTAAATAGATCATAAGTAGTATCAAAACATAGCAATCCCTATACAAGATAACTTTGATGACCTCAAGTCAAAGGATCACTTATACAATCATTATAATGAGAATTTCGTAGACATACAAGTAATGTTCCAAATGGATTTCTCATATCGGGTTTGTTCAGTGAACTTGTTCTCTAGCAAGCACCCATATGTTTATTTAAGTATTTCTATACTTTAGCCTATAAGATCGACTACTTCCTTCATAAGGAAAAACAAAACGTGTGCTAATCTTTTTACGTTCTATTAATGTCCAATCTTAATAGAATAATGACTAGGAACATTTAGGAATAATACATAAATGCAATATGAATCTCATAATTATAATCTCATTATAATTTTATTTGCAATGTACAATTATCCTATGGACTTTATCATATACATCTAAACATGTACAAAATAAAAATGCCTTTAATAATTTGTCACTAAACTACAACTAAAGCGATTGGTTGTAGGACATAAACCAACAATCTCTCACTTATGCTAAGCTTATCGTTTAAGTATCTTATACCATATCACTATATAACGATTATTCTACTACTAGAATAGTGGCTTAATAAGAGAATTCTACAAGATTCTCTTTAGTGAGCACTTGCTTAAATCTTACAACTCCCATCTTAATTATCATCATAATTAAGAAAATTTTCCTAAACACATTCTTGGATCTTTGATGAGACATTAGCTCCTTATGCATGCCCAGTGGCTCTAATGTTTTATAGTACATTACTATCTTGAACAATGCAAAGAAACTATATCAAGTTCACTAAAGAACTTGTTGATCCAATTAATCATTTCTACCAAACAAAAAATGTATTATGGCTTAATTAACAACCAATTGCTACATTAGAACTTTTCCAATCCTAAATGATATTGTTCTAAGTAAATAAACCTTAATTAGGATTTACTTCTAAAGATATATCCTTATCATCTTGAACTCAAATATCAACTCGCACGTAGAGTAATGAATATCTTTAATACTTCACAAGTATTTGATATCTAAATGCTAAACATCTTTAGTACATTACCTATGTACTTGGACTTAGAAAAAGTTAACAACGTCCAATCTATCTCTATATATCTAATTCCCATAATTAAGCTATTACTTTTTCATATCCAACAAAAGTTGTTCTTGAAAATTATGTGTTCGACATTTGAAAGTTAGAACTTTTGTTCTCTGTGAGCAATATGTCTCCACATAGTCCCACTGAAGAGGACAACTACATTCCCACTTACCTTCTTGCAGACATGATAAATTCACAATCAGCTCCAAAACAAACTATTTGAATTCATCGTGAAAGTGAATCTTTCAATGTCTCATAGTCTTTCAACTATATATTAAATGTATCATTAAAGGCATTAATTTCAATTAGATGTAATGTTATGAGATTTGAACCTTTCAAATTCCTTCTTACTCCCACTACTTATCTTGAGAACCATCCTCTTATAAGTATACATTGAATCAGACAATTTGTTTAATGGGTCTTTAAGATTATATCAAACCTTTTGGATATCTCATAACACTTTATTACTCAATTTAGCTCTAAATTAAATGGATAATATATGCTTCAGCTAAGCATCACATCCTTAAATCATTAGCTTTAACTATTTCAAAGACTTAGTGTTTTATATCTAATATGAAATCTTGCTAATTGATTTAATTGGAACTATAGAAAGTAAGTCATTGTACCAGGCATTGCTATAAAAGAAATACTATTGCATTATACAATATCTCATATTGTATTTTACTCTTTACATAAATCCATACACTTATGAATTTAGCCTTATAGATAACTGAAAATTTAAAACTTACCACAACGATCTCATTGAAATGCTTTAGCATTCTCAATGCTTTATTTTTACTTAGATTTAAACAACTTGAACTTTTCAAATTTTTAAATCATTATTGCATTTAATACATATGACTATATCATATAAAGTCATTAGTAATCTAATGAAATATAAGTATTATCCTCTTATGAATTATTATTCTATCCAATTTATCACATGTATAAGATTTAACAATTAGGTTCCGAAATATGTTGGTAATGATTATAAAATCTAATTTTAATTTATAATTAAAATTAGATAAATTAAATTTTCTTTTAATTTATCTTTAATTCTCCAATTAAATAATTTATAATCATAGATCAAGATTGACGTCTAGCAACACATCATGACCACATAAATATTTAGGATAAATTAAAATTAGATAAATTAAAAATATATTTAATTTATCTTTAATTCTCCAATTAAATAATTTATAATCATAGATCAAGATTGACGTCTAGCAACGCATCATGACCACACAAATATTTAGGAATGTCAAAGTAGTTTTAACTAACCTTTCCGTTCATAATTTTTTTCGTATAATTCATTCCTTTCATCATACAATGTTCCGATTAGACATAGAGTATGAAATTAATGTCTACTCTATTTTGAGTCTAATCATATTAGTTCTTCACCATTAGCTATCAATTCAAGTAATGACATTTGTAAACTATTTACAAAATATCATTTCGCCTTAGCCAAGGATTTCTTAAATTAATACTAATCGAGAACAACGAAATATTTTCCCTAATTACTTTAGGGTGATGAATCCTATCTTGATCAATCAACTATCTCCATATAATTCATGCTACATCCGATGACTACCGATTAAACGACCTATGATTAAATAGATTATAAGTAGTATCAAAACATAGCAATCCCCATACAAGATAACTTTGATGATTTCAAGTCAAAGGATCACTTGTACAATCAACACAATGAGAATTTCATAGACATACAAGTAATGTTCCAAAATAGATTTCTCATATCAGGTCTGTTTAGTAAACCTGTTCTCTAGCAAGTACCCACACGTTTGTTTATGTATCTCTATACTTTAACCTATAAGATTGACTACTTCCTTCATAAGGAAAAACAAAACGTGTGCTAGCCTTTTTACGTTCTATTAATGTCCAATCTTAATAGAACAATGACCAAGAACATTTAGGAATAACACATAAATGCAATATGAATCTCATAATTATAATCTCATTATAATTTCATTTGTAATGTACAATGATCCTATGGACTTTATCATATACATCTAAACATGTACAAGATAAAGAATACCTTTAAATAATTTGTCACTAAACTACAACCAAAGCGATTGACTGTAGAATATAAACCAATACTTATTTCCTTTATCTTGATCAAAATTACATAACTTAACCATCATGTAATTTAAAAACCAACGATTTTTACAATTAATTATTATCCACCGAATGAAAAATTACTAATAGAAAACTGATTCGAAAGGAGATACGAAGTTGTGACTTTGGTTTGCCAATATTAATTTTCAATGAACCGAAATCGCTGTTTAATTTTATTTTTTTGTAATATAACAATTTACTCAATGTAATTGTTGCTTATATTAATAAAGGGTGAAACAATATTTGCAATTTTATAGAAGTTGTTTTATGTTATAGTAGTAATTATTTATTTTACAGTAAAGATAATAAATGAAAATTGTAATCATAAGTAAAAAAAATGCAATGCTACTTATTGTTTGTAGAGTTTAATTAGGTTTTTTGGAGTTAAATAATAATTCAATTTAATAAATAAGAATGTAGCCTATTTATAATATTTTGCAAAGTAAAATTGAAAAGTTGGATTTTTTTAATTTCCAACCTTTTATTAAAATGAATATTAAGCGATTAATGTGGATGCCGATTTAATAGGTTTATGACTATGCATTGTGAGGTCCAAGCAAAAGTGCAAGCTATTATCTGGCTTTAACGTGTGGAGGAGAGTAATTAGGATAGGATGGCAAAAGAACAAGATTTTCATCTTCATTTTGTAACTAAATCGTGCAGTAATGTAGTTTTAATCCGTATGTCCTGTAAGTCATGTATCTTAGTTGCTATTTATGACCAATTTCCAAATAATTAATAATGATTGGAATGAAAATTGATGTAATTAGTTTTTAGTAATTCGTAACAAACCCTCCAACAGACAAACGGTATGAACAACCCGTGGATTAGTTAGAGGAATCAACTAAATTCCATGGCTTTATATTAGACCCACCTTGTCCTTGGAAGATCATTGCCTGGTCCCTCATCTTTCCTCTCGAATCCCTTTGCTCATTTCACATTTTCCTCTTTGTTTTCTGAACAAAGAGGAAAATGATGAAAGGTGGCTTCTTTGTTCCCCAAGGCAATAATAGAGACTCGTTTGCAGGCTATCAACTCATATTTGCTAATGGCTCCCTGCGGGCTTGCTATAATGATTCAGATATATTCAGTGACACGACCTTCTGGCAAAATGCAAATCCTTTGGTCAAATCTATCCCCTTCTTTGCCGCCCAACTAAGCATCACGATATTGGTCATCCGCCTTATCTTCCTTGGCTTGAATCTAATTCGTCAACCTCGCTTTTCTGCTGAATTAATCGTGAGTTGTATCCCCACTTTTTGTGTTTGTTTTTTTTATCATCATCCTATGTCATGATTACATGTACCTTATCGTAATGTATATCTTTTGCCTTTTCTGCATATATGTATACAGGCTGCTATTATGCTGGGTCCTGGTCTGTTAGGAGGAGGTAAATGGGTCGGATTATACGTACAGCCCTTGAAAACAACCAAGACCCTAGAGACAATGGGAAATCTGGGTTTAGTTTATTACATGTTTCTTGTGGGATTGGAGATGGAGCTGGGAGCGCTAAG
The DNA here is from genome assembly GCA_027563845.1 of Erythroxylum subrotundum. Taxonomy (NCBI): domain Eukaryota; kingdom Viridiplantae; phylum Streptophyta; class Magnoliopsida; order Malpighiales; family Erythroxylaceae; genus Erythroxylum; species Erythroxylum subrotundum. The sequence goes on from JAOQMQ010000194.1 coordinate 6,762,348, forward strand.
GCGTATTGAAAAGAAGTCCTTATATAATGCCATCCTCGGGTTCCTGCTTCCGTTCGGATTTGGGATTGGTTATTTTTTTTTGATAAAAGAGACGGAGTACAGCGGGCTCAGCCAGTTATTGAAGGCAGAACCTATGCACAAAATTGTCCTTGGTGCTTTCCATTGTGGTCTTGTTCTCACTGTTACAAGCTTCACAGATCTTGCTCGAGTTCTTTCAGACATCAAGCTTCTTCACACTGACATTGGTCGAACATCTTTGTCCTCAGCTTTGGTTTCTGATCTAATGTCTTGGGGTTTTCTTGTCACAGCAGTGACCATTTCTAACGGCCAAGATAATTATTACTTCTCTGTGTTGTCTACCTTGGCTTTTATTATCTTCTGTTGGTTTGCTTTACGTCCTGCACTCTATTGGTTCATTAAAAAAACATCTTCCAAGGAAGGCAAATGCAATGATCTCCAAATCTTCTTTATTCTTGCTGGGGTGGTTCTGTGTGGATTCATCACAGACTTTTGTGGCTCACAGTCCATGACTGGTGCTTTCATGCTCGGGCTTATTATGCCCAAGGGTGAGCTTTCCATGAAACTTCTGCAGAAACTTGAAGACTTTGTGGCCGGCGTTTTGCTTCCTGCATTCTTCTTAATTACTGGGATCAGAACCAACTTCCTAGACCTCACACAACATAATAGAAATCCTTGGCTCATAGTTCTAGCTATTGCCTTGGCTTTCTCTGCCAAGATGGTTAGCTCTCTCATCATCTCAATGCTCTATGGAATGCCTAATCGTGAAGGTGTAACACTTGGAGTTCTTATGAACACCAAAGGCGTTATAGCTTTGATTGTCCTTAATGCCGGCCGAAACAGAGGGGTACGCAGTTTTAACTTGAGAACATGTGAAAAGATAATAACTTTCACTTTATAATACCTTCTTTTTTTTTTTTTTGTGAAACGCAGTGGATGAACAATCGCGCATTTATGGTAACTGTGCTAACACTTATTGTAATGATGACTGCTGTAAAACCAATTCCTGCTTTGATTTACAAGTATGGGAAGCACTTTAGGCGTTACAAGCGCAGGACCTTGGAGAGAAGTGAACCTCATTCGGAGCTGCGAGCCCTTGTCTGTATTCATGACCGACGTAACGTTTCTGGAATGATCAACCTTCTTGAAATATCTAATCCCACAAAGCAATCACCCATCTGCGTCTTTGCGGTCCACCTAGTGGAGCTCAATGGACGTTCTTCGGCAATGATGATCGTCCATGACGCTCAAAGAAGTGGCAACCATAACCATGTCCACCAGTCCCGCGAGAGTGCGGAGTCAGAGGTCATTATCAATGCCTTTGAAAGATTCGAAGACCGAGGCCACGCAGTTTCCGTTCAGCCTCTCACGGTGGTGTCCCCTTACACCACCATGCACGAAGACATTTGTACCCTGGCTGAAGACAAACGTGTGACACTGCTTCTAATCCCATTCCACAAGCAACCTGGTGGTGATGGTATGCTCCAAGAAGAGAACGCTTCTGTCAAACTTGTTAACCATAACTTGCTCGCAAATGCTCCGTGTACCATAGGGTTATTCATCGATCGTGGCCTTAGCTCTATCAGTAATGATGAGGATTCTGACCAGAACACATCAAAACAGAATTGCGCCGTCATTTTCATAGGCGGAGCTGACGATCGCGAAGCCTTGTCATACGGTTCCAGGATTACAAGTTCTAATAATAAAGTGAACCTAACAATTATTCGGTTCGTTCCAAGCAAAGAAGCAATAAATGCGATGACAAGTCGAGGCCAGCTGGATGATGAGGAAGAAGCTTCGCTCATGGAAGACATTGAACTTGAAAGACAGCTTGACGATGAGTATATCAACGAGTTCAGGTTCAGGACAATGTGTGACGATTCCATAACTTATGTAGAAAAGTTGGTGAGCCATGGGGATGAAATAATTACAGCCATAAAATCAGCGTACGATGAATTCGATCTGTACATTGTTGGTCGAGGCAAAGAAGTAAAATCGCCGTTGACATCTGGAATATCAGAATGGAGTGAAGATGAGGAACTTGGAGCTCTTGGAGATATGTTATTGACTTCTTCTTTCGCGCAGCAAGCATCAATTCTTGTAATCCGACAGTTCCGTGATCGATCCACAGCGGAATTCAGAACATACTCTAAAGCTTCAGGGATAGGGGTCGGGTCTCATAAATCAATTGACATTTGGAGGTCTCCATGGGAGGATAATTATAACATGTATGTTAATCGCTGAAACATGGTAGATGATGATGCAGCCTATTAATTAGGTCACATTGTAATAACACATACGTGTTATGCTTATTTACTATACACTTGAACCTCCTGTTTCTATATTCTTCGTGATCAGTGAATTATAGATATAATCGGTTATTAGTTCTACCAAAATTGTTAATTATTTATTCTTTATCTATTTTATTATTAATTTTGAGATTTAACTTTATAAATATAATACTTCCACATATAGATTTTTAGTTTTAAATAAAAAATATAATCTATGATACTTGTCCATAAATTTCCTATAATTTGCAATTTTAGATTTAAGTTACAACAATAGATAATTTCTTACAACACCTGCTAGAAATTCTGAGACGCGGGTCTGGAGAATACATCTTAAGAATATAATTCTTTTTAAATAAACAATATTTTAAAAAATCTCTTTTCAATTAAGAGTATATAAGTGTTTTCTTTTTTAGGAAAATAATAGATTTCATTGATGTAATTAACTCTTCGTAGAGTTTTATAGCTTCAATTAAAATAGAATAACATTAAAATACTACTTCTACTTCTGATGGTTAATTAAGAAATAAGACAATATTTTTTATAATGACACCTTAGTTTGATTAAAAAACAATTTTTTTTTTAATTTTCTGATTTCGTAAGTAAAAAATTAAAAATAAATAGAACTGTTTCACTTATAGCGTTTAGAGTCCCAGTTGGACCTTAGTAGTGGACTTTAAGGTTGTGGTTGTTGGAAACATAAATAGTTCGGACTTCGGACTCAGCATGTTCAGCGTCTCTGTAGCCCTCCCTCTTTAAACTTTCTCAATTATTTTGTATTCCTTCGAACCAGAAACCCTAGCTACGATTTCTGTCAACTCTACATTCAGGAGGGCGATGGGTAGCGAAGGATCAAGGGTTGTTGGTAAGTAGGCTTCAACCCATGTCTTTACTTTATTTTCTTTATGGCTATCGATGGCCTTCGGGAATGGGTTTTGTAGCATCTTTGGAAAATTTTCTTGCTTTTTACCTTTTTGTTGGTGAAACTGTGCATATAATGGTGTTTGACGTTGGAATTGTGTGAGATCTTTCTCTGCGCCTAATAATGTATGTGTCAGAATTCAAGGTATAACCTCATAGAGAACAGAAATCCAAGGAGAGTATAAGTCTTCGGTAATTTTCGATGACTGGTTTAAAGTGAATGGGTTATGTATTTGCTGATATGCAGGACTAGATTGTAGGTGGCTAGATAATTAATTGGCAAACGTCTAATGATGAGATCATTTAAGGGATTAGAAGAGGTTCTAATTGAATATGCTTCTACGGTAACAATGGTTTGTAATATAATGAGAAATTCCCAAATAAGAATGATAACTGGTAAGAAGCTAGAGTTGCTTTCATATTGTGAAGCTTTTGAGGAAATGAGGTATATTTCCAATTTGTTTTCTCCGACTTGCTTGAGGTTTAGTCAGGATTTTGAAACTAGTATTCACAGGTGCTATTAATTAATTCACTCGGAAATCACTACCTTTTCTCATTTCAGTTTGTAAAGATCTCTTGAAACTCTTTCGACTGACTTTTTAAATCATTTTCTTTGTCAATCGTAAGCCTCTCCGATTCATATATGTTGGATTGGCTCCGAACATCCATTTTCGTAACTATTTTCAATTTGTTCTGCCCACTTATGCTGTCCCAACTCAAACATGAACGAAAACCTAAGGAATTTTCTCACTATGAGAATTTTTTCTTGTTCATAGTAAACTGCTTCAGTCGATCATGAAAGGTGATAGGAATGTTATTGGGCACAGTGAAAATATAACAAATTCCTGTAGCAAGCAGGATATTTTACTGAATTTATGGGAGCTTAAGTTAACCTACTTTAGTGGATTGAAGTAAGTTTGGGGGCCCATCAACTCTTAACTGCTCTATTTGTGATCTGATTCATGATTGCAAAGGTTGATTATTTCAAAGTGATTGAGTTGCTTTTGTATCCTTTTTTATTTAGCTTTCCAAATCTTATGTAAGTTAGTTCAAGACTTCTAGTTTAGCATATCATGTTTATATCTAGTTAACATTTCTCAAGCTAGAGATACAGTAATCCTAACATAGTGAAGGTCAATGTACGAGCATCTGGATATTGCTTACTCTGAATGAACAGAATGACTAACAATTTGCAAGTGAAGGTAGCAAATTGCGTCTGTGTGATATTGATTTGAGCAAAATATTCAGAGTTTGGTTTGGATTGACATTTATAGCTGTGATCATGAAGTTTTGTCTTGCAGGTCTGGCTTATATTTGCCATCTGATTCATCTGATATTTTGGATTTGCATGCCTTCATGCCTTTACATTTTGAAAATAATTTTTGGAACTATATCAGTTAACTTGTAATATATGCCTTGGTATTGTTTGCAATTTCCTGGCACCACATGTGTGGGAAATTCTCATGTTTTGTTTTCTTAAAGGTGATTAAACCTGAAGTGAAGGTTCTCTTAATTAATTGAAACTCTCCATCCTCTACAGTGCCTAGGAACTTCAGATTGCTGGAAGAGCTTGAAAGAGGGGAGAAGGGAATTGGTGATGGAACTGTCAGCTACGGAATGGATGATGCTGATGATGTCTACATGCAGTCATGGACAGGAACTATTATTGGTCCCCCCAGTGTATGCATTTTGCTTTTCCTTTCTCCTAGAATATTGTCGTTTTTACTTTATCATTGTATCTTATGCAGCAAGGTTGGATTAGGAGGTTGAATTTTAGATTATTTCTAAATTAGCCCCATAATGCATAATTCAATGAGCATAGCTTTGGTTGTTCACATGTTGATCGTGTTTTCACTATTTAAGTGATATTCAACTGTAACTCTTTCTCATCAGTTAGTTCTTTTATTTATATAATGAACATTTGTGAATTCATTAGAAAAACATTGTCTTCTAAAAAGGTAATATTTTGTAGAAAGCCAGGTTTTCAATCTGGGGAAAAATTCCTTACCGATAAACCTATTAACATTATGAGTCAGTTAGCTAGATAAACTATACTGGAAATCTCAATCATGACCCAAAGTTAGAACAGGAACATACTCTTATAGCATGTACAGATATAAATGCTTAATATGGTGCAAAAACACATATGATGGTGCAAAAACACAGATGTACATATCTGTGTTCAATTCCAGTACATAAGCAGGGAATCCATAACACCCATGGATAATTAGCTAGATTAGGAATGAGGATAATTAGCTAGATTAGGAATGAGGTGTTCTTTAGGATTAGGAGCTCCTTAAATTTTCCTTTCTACTTGTTACACAAAACTAGTGCTAGTTGTTCTTTCTTTATGCCCTTTTTGGGGGTACAAATTTTGCTTGTGTGCATGTAGAAAGACAGCAGCAGATATCTAGATTGGCCAGCTGCGTGATTATTGTTCCAAATCTGGATCATATGCTTTGAGAAACGTACTTTTGGGAATATGCAATTTGTCTTACATTTGTCCAATCTAGAGTAGGAAAAATAAGCTTTACAGAATTGTCAGAAATCCTAAAATCTAGATGTTGAAGCTAAACGCTGATTGTCAAAAAAGATTTGCATGTTGCTTTTAGCTTCTTAAACTGCAAGCGGGGAATTTAGATCTCAGTCACAAGAAACCATAGGAGAGATTCTTTTTTGGTTAAAGAAGTTTCTAAAATGGTGATTCTTTAAGAAAGAAACTCGTATAGGACACGTATACTAATTGGGTTCGGTTTATAACAAGATGATTGTTGAATCTAAACCTGCTTTCAACCCTTTTTAGAGACTGTTCGCATTGTACTACTTTAGTTCTCAGTTAAATGTTGCCAAATTCTTGTCCTGTCAAAGCAGTTCTTTGAAAAACATGGGAAATCAAGTTTTTGGAGTATGCATCGCTCCTCTTTAATGCCTCCTGTCTATGAACATACAACTTGATTGTATTGCAATACTGTCTGCACTCTTTATAATATTGGAGAACAGCACAATTTATTTCATCGTGTTGGTTGCCAGACTGTACATGAAGGGCGCATTTATCAGTTGAAACTGTTCTGTGGCAAGGATTATCCCGATAATCCACCAAGTGTGAGGTTCCAAACTCGAATTAATATGACATGTGTCAATCCTGAAACTGGTTTGGTAGGTGATTTTAGCCTGTTCATTTTTTGCTCACTAGTGGTTTGATCTTAACCTTGCTGATGATTTCATTATTAGGTTGAACCACGCCTTTTCCCAATGCTTGCTAATTGGCAGAGGGAGTATACAATGGAGGATATATTGATGCAATTGAAGAAAGAAATGATGTCACCACAAAACCGGAAGCTAGCTCAGCCTCCTGAAGGTATCTCATATTTGCTTCTGCATAAACTTAGCTACTCATAGTTTCCAAATCAGCCTCCCTCCCACATAGCTTTTTTAAATCTACTTTATCCCATCTTGTTCCCTTTTCTATAGTGAATTCTTTTAATTGATTTAAGGTATGGAAAATCAATAGAAAAAACAATCAATAAATCATAGTTGTTAACTCTATGAAAGGGATGTAGCTGGTGTTTAGAACAGATAATTATAAAGGACTAAACAAAATGAGAAAAGGTTGCTTACTCTGAAGATGTTTGGGTTGCTTACTCTGAAGATGTCATAGTAATGGACGGTAGGTTTCTACCTGAAGTGAATATGTTAGGTATCCATATGTGGTTAATCAGGAAGTTTTTTAAGGGTGAGGCAGATGTAAGTACAAGTTCTTCATGGCGTATGAAGATCTGCATCAACTCCGAACTAATAGGGTCAGATGATAGTTGGGGCATTATCGGCAGCAGGACTCTAAAACATCTTTCCTATCTAATCATATTGCTTATTTTTTCAGTATTCATGTCAAATTTTATTGCAGGAAATGAAGACTCAAGGATGGATCAAAAGGGACTGGTGCTGAGGTGCTGTATTCTTTAAGACTTGAAAGTTGAGTAAACAAGATATTGTACATAAATATCCTCTTTCTTCTGCCGGCCCAATGCCATTTATATGTAACCTTATTTATGAGCAGATGATATTAGTTTAATTAATCCGTGGCTAAATAAGTTGGAGCATTGATGAATTGTGAATGTATTTAACAATTTCAAAAGATTTGCTGTGCCACTAATGCGACTCAATATTTGATCGAATATTTCTACTTGAGGATCTATCAGCCTGAGAACAATTCATTCATGTGGCATGTGTTTACAAAGTACTGATGGTATCAAATGCAAGGCTTATACTTCAAGAGCCTTTGTAGTTATTTCTTCTGCATGCCCGATTTTGCAATAAAAACATCTGTGAGTTTCTATTGTAGGCGTTGATCTTCTAGTTCATAAGCGTGGTCATACAGGCATCTTTTGTTATTTGTATCATCTAAACCCTATATGCCTACCCGACCTAAATAAAGAACTCCAAGCTTCCTTAGTGTTATTCTATGGACTCCCAAGTTTTCATATGCGGTATCTTACCATTGAACTTAACTTTGGGGTTTTGGCCTTTCACTAAATGAAGAAAAGAAAAATAAAGTGACGTACATGAATAATTATAAAGTATTCATGCAAAGCATTTTGATTTGTATTGTTGTTCTTTAGTAAACACACATATGAAGTATATAAAGGGAGTGGTTCTAATATATGAAACATAGGAGGAAATTTAGGGACTGTTTGAATTGACTTTTATTTTTTCGTTGTAGTTTTTATTTTTATTTTTTGTTTTAGTTTCTGTTTTTCTTTTAAATAAAAACATAGGAGGAAATTTAGGGACTGTTTGAATTGACTTTTATTTTTTCGTTGTAGTTTTTATTTTTATTTTTTGTT
>JAOQMQ010000194.1:6774544-6797268 GCA_027563845.1 Erythroxylum subrotundum
TTCGTACTTTAATTTTTCATACTTAGCAATTTTTCACACATACACACATTTATACATACATTTATACACTCATACACATACATACATACATATATATATATATATGGTAACTCTTACATATTAAATTACTTATAACAAAAAAAATCAATAAAGTAACCTTATAGATTAGAATTCAATAAATAACTTTACTAATATGTTATTGCTTATCGCAACGAATTATGAATCATATTTTCTTTCTAATTATATCTATATTACTTTTTAAGATATTAGTAACTAAAATTATAATTATTGATATAAGCAAGGTTTTAACTTATGATCTAATAATGAAAAATGTTATTATTAATCTTTTTATCCTTAGTGATAATAGTGAATTAGTGTGTAAAAGATCCAACTAAATTGAGCAAATAAGCCATTTGAACTAACTGAGCAATTAAAGAATAAATAAAATGAGTAAATTATACTATATATGCAACTTAAAACAGGTTCAAGGGAATTCAAGTAGGAACTAAAAACAAGGAGGTATCAAGCATGTTAAGATCTAAACAAATTATTGTAATAATTCTTGTACCTTTATCTTGGTCATTTTAATAAATTATGGCTCAGTTATTACATGATCATGTATATTTATGGTACATTTCATATACTTTGTCATAATTAAGAGAAATTTCAAGAAGGTTTTAAAGAAAATCCTCTTGATATATTAAAATACTTTTAGAAAACTTTTAAATTATTTTGGATCAAGTTTTATCAAAAGAATGTGTTTTGATCATTTAAAGAGCTTGAAATTAAAAAAAAAACTTATTTTAGGAAGTTTGGTCAATCAATATGGTGATTTGGGTGACTAATATTAGGGTTTTGGATAGATTAATCAACCAATATAACAATGTGATCTATATAATATCTTTTAAAAATATGTAACATGAGTTTGTGACTATATTGGTCATCTAATTTACTAGAATAGTCGACCAAGCTACCGTTACTAATCACTACAATGACTAGTTTTTCATTCTAACATCTATTTTGGATAAGATTGAACATAAATAGGTTACTTATGAGCTATAAAAAGAATCTTGTGCATACTAGATAGTTTATAAGGGCCTTGAGAGGTTAGAGAGCACATGTATTGAGTTTTTTTTCCATTAGTATGAGCAAGAGAGGGATGTTTTGAAAATTGTTGAAATTGGAGAAATTTCTTAGGATTTATATTTTAGGTTTCCTTTTGACCTTAAACAAAATTTATAAAGGTTTACTCTTTAACCGTGATAAACCAAAACGATTGGAAAGGCTCCTCTTCATCGTGACAAAGAAGATGTTCTATGAAGGATTCCTTTTCACCCATTAAAGGAAGAAGATAGTTAATTCATAAGTTAAACTTTAGGAATGGATGTAGATCAAGAGTTATTTAATTGAATTACTATAAATTAGATTTATCTCTCTTTTCCTAATATCTTTAATTATTATTATGATTACGTTGTGATTGTCACCTATGAATTTGTCTTAACATTTATAAGAATAGGCAATGCATTCAATAGTTTGTAAATAGGGAAAAAAGTGAAAACACAAATTTTAACCTTCTCTTGCGCATCATCAATGACCAACAATTAGTATTAGAGCAAGTCTCATTCATTGTATTTAAATTTATAGCAACATTTAAGCAAACATCTTTATAGTAGAATTTGATTCACTTTAGCAATGATAGGCAATGTATAGGTAAGTAGATCTTATTTCTTTGAAGGTGACAGTTATATATATATATATATTAGAAAACTAGGTTGAAACACTTTTTTGTAGCTAAAAAGAATTATTTTTAAAGATTCTAGAGAATGGTCCTTATGCCACTATGAGAACTATAGTTATAGATGAAATAAAGACTAAAGTAGCAAAGAATATAAATGAGTTGAGCGATAATGATAAGAGACTTGTTACAAAATGATTTATATTCTTTTATGCTCGTACACACTTTAAATCATAAATGAGAGCACAACTGAAGTAAAAAAAGGAGAAATATTAGCTTATAGGTGCATTAATATGAGCATATGGAGAAAAATGAGACAATTTCTAATATGTATACTTGCTTCATCTATATTATAAATACTCTTAAATGTCTTGATAAGAAACACTAATTTTAAATTAATGAGAAAATTGTTTAGGTCTTACCAAAGTTTTGGGAGGAAAAGGTGATGACTATACAAGAAACCAAATATTTGAGCACCTTTCTATTAGAAAAGCTAGTTAGATCACTCCTTACCTGTAAAATGCAAATGAATGAGATGTATGGAGAGGAAGTAGCTCAAAAAAGAAGAGGTGTAGTGTTTAAAGTCTTCAAGGATGGAAAATTTAATGATGAGTAGATCTCTACAAATGGGAGCAATGAGGAATATATAAAGCCCATCATAAAGAAATTCAAGATGCTCTAAAAGGAGAAGGGGATGAAACAATTAAAGAAGAAGAATAAAGCATTTAAGGCCACATGAGACAACATTGCTAATTAAAAAAGTGGGAAATTCAAAATTATGGTGGCAAGTATATGCTTTATGACTAACAAGAACAAGGTACCCTTTCCCTTAAAATTTTACAAAGATAATGATGGTTTTGATATTGATCTTGTATATGATGAGTTAGTCAAATACCTAGAGAATACGAGTATGAAAGGGAAGAAATTATCTTTCAATCATAAGGAGATTTTAAAACTCCTAGATGTATGCATGATTGAAAATAAATTAAAATGTGATATGTATGACATGATAAATTCTTAGAGTGTGATTGTTGCCAATAACAATGAGCATAATCTGTTGTATAATAATGAAATATTGAAAAAGAAGATCAATATTTTTAAATAATTATTGTCTAAGTTCACTTTAGGGAGTCAAAAATTAAACATTCTTGAATCTCAAAAGAGGTTGAGTGATAGGCATGGGATTGAGTACACTTATAAAAGTGTATCACTCAATGCTAAGACAATTTTTATGAATAAAAGCCATATTTATAATGATGAGCCATTATCTAATTTATTACATGAGCATATGGAATTCAATTCTAGACATAAATAATTCAATTCTCATGTTTCTTCTTCTAGGTCTTAAGATAAAAAGAATTTTTATGCGATTGTATATGGTTCATATTCCAAACCTAGAAGCCATAAGTCACAAGATAATACAAGGTAATACCAAAGGGGCATGTAATATTCTTCTCATTTATACATTCCTTTTTATCATCAAAATGGTCTAAAATAAGCTCATTATCATTATAAGCCTCGTGAATAAAGAAAAGTTAAATTTTGCAAAATTCCATAAGTTATATTTTTGTAAAAAGAGCATGTCATATGCTAAATCACTAAGAGAGCTTCAAATTCTCTATAAATCCAAAAGAGAGTATTGTATCACCCACATCATTTATAATGAGTTAGAAATGCATATATGTCATATTCTTATAGGTCACAATCACATAATTAATATACTTTCATATCACCTTATATGAGATGCCACAAAATTACTTGATGTCAATTATTTTCTCTAATGTCACTAAATATTTTATCATGATAAAAAAGGAGAGATTGCTAGACTAAGTGAAGTTATAATATGTAGTTTTGATTATAACAAAATACATTTCTTCAATAGAAAGGTAAAGTGAGAAAAAAAGATATAATTAAATCAATTAAGCAATTAAAGGAACAATCAAATGAGCAAAGTGGAGCACATATGTAAGCTTAAGAGAGCTTTTAAGGAATTTAAGTAAAGAATAAATACATAAAGGAGTTATGTAAAGCCCCAAATTATACCCTAGTTGAAATGTTACTTGTTCATGAAGGCATATGTGATAGGTGTTAAATTGTGACATGATTGTAAGTTGTATATGTATTGAATTTTGGTTCGATCTTGAATTTTGGTTTAATGGATCATAGTTAGTGAGTTGGAATTAATTGGAATCATTAGGAAATTGAGGTAGTAAATGTACATTTGGAGAAGGAAAATGTCAAGTGGCAAGATATGTTGGTACATGAAAATTTGGATGACTAAGCCTATACATTTAGTGACATTTGGCATAAGTAAATAAGGGACAAATAACAGTATAATTAAATGACATTTGGCAGCATTGATTAAGTGAAAAGTGGTCAAATAGAATTGAGACATTTGGTGGCTTATATGGTGGACAAATGGGACACATGCAAAGGTGACAAATGCCATGTTGTGAGAGTGACACCTAGCCACTTAGGTGTTAAGCTTACAATAAGTTTCTGCAACCTTCATTCAAGTATCTTCACCGAAACCATCCACCCTCTCTTAGCTCTGAATTTTGCTTTAATTTCACTTAGAATTCTTGCAAGATATTGCATTAAGAAAGCAACCACATGCTATCTTCTATGTTGTTGTCTTTTGGTGTTAAGAGCATCCTAGTTTCACTTGGATTTTAGACTTGTGTTGGTTGTTTGGAAGGCTACTTTTGCTTGTTCTTGAAGTAGGACTTTGAAATTAAATAGGTAAGGGAATTCTAAACTTGATAACATGTTGTGTTATGAATTATGTGATGTTTGAAATGGATAGAATATGTATTGAATTGATGATGAATTGAGCTCTAGAACATATTAGTTGTTTGATAGCTTTTGCGTTAGATTTTGATGCATGAAAGATCATGGATTGTGAGCTACCTTATAAATGATTTTTGAATTGGTTTGGATATGAATTTGATGAGGTATTGAAGTATGAATAAGGTATAATTAAAGTGAAATTGATGGACTTTAATGAAGGTGTGTCGAATGGAAGTGAAGTAAGTTAAGTTTTGGAAACAAATTGGAGGCAGTGGGTGAGTGAACCTGTTCACTCATCCCACGATTGTGGGATTTATAAGGCTTATTCTCATGGTCGTGGGAAGTACTTAGGAAGGAGACAATATTGGTTTTAGACAATTTTCGGATTATATAAGGTTAAGGTACTTAATATAATTGGACTTAATTGAGGTTGAAAATGAACCTAGATGATGTTAGATTAATTGAGTAATAGTTAATTTATTTATGGATTTTTAATTGAGATAATTACTTAAGAAATATGTGGGTAACAAATAATGTGTCTAATGTTGAAATGTATGGTTTGTTCAAGGATGAATGTGTCCTTATGAATACAAATGTGTTCCAAAAGGTTAATGTGATGTGAATTGAATATGATTGTTTATGAATTGGAAATTTGTGTGATTATATGTAATATGTAAATACATAATGCATTTAATGGTACATTATTGTAAATGTTTATGCTCATAAGGTATGATAAGTTTGTTTGGATGTGCATGTATATGTTCAATTTGAGAAAAATGGAATAAAGACATATGTTATGAACTACATCTTTTGCATGTGACTATGAAACCTGAAATAGTTTGTTTTAAAACTGTCAAGTCCTAGTCGTGGGTAAATAGGTATGCCTAGAAAGGTCTGCAGCTGCTTCTGTAACTAGACACTAAGGTGTCTTCTGTAATTAGACACTAAGGTGTCTTCTGTGACCAGACACTTCGATGTATTCTGTACCAGAGACTCCGGTGTCTTTTGTTTCAGAGACTTAAGTCTCTTCTGTTTTTAAGATATCAAACATAGGTATCAATCATATCAAAATGTAATCAAATTATTGTAATCTTTCTTGTAACCTTATTTTGATGATTTTAATGAATAAGAGGTTTAATGATTTCATTATCATTTATACTTGGGGCATATTACATGTACTTTATCATAGTTAAAAGAAAATTTGGGAAGGATTTCTTAAAAAAAATCCTCGTATGATGTTAAAACACTTTTGAGGATTAAAATGGCTTTGGATCAAATTTTTGTTAAAGTAATGTATTTTTTTATCTTTGAACGATCTTAAGAAGTTTTGAAATTTTTGTTTAAAAAATTTTGGTCAAATAATATGGTGATGTAGGCTACAATATTAGGGTTTTAGTTAGACTGGTCAACTATTATGATATCATGGTCAATAAATATCTTTTAAAAATATGCATCTTGAGCTTATGGCCACATTAGTCAAGTAATATGCCATAATGATCAACTAATGCTATTATTATTAGTTTCTATAATGACTAATTTTTATATCTAATTACTATTTTAGGTTATCTTGTGTATGAATATACCACATATGAGTTGTGAAAAGAATTTTAAGCATATTAAAGAGTTATGAGAGGCTAAAAAATGCATATGTGCATGACATAGTATATATTGTGCTTTCATTCATTGATATGAGTGAGAGAGGGATGTTTTTAAGTTGTATAATTATACAACTGTTGCAATTAAAAAATCATATAGAAATTACATTGTGAAGGTTCCTTTTGACCTTTAACAAGATTTATAAGTTACTCTTCACCTATAGTAAAACAAAATTATTATAATGGTTTTATTTGCCTATAACAAAAGGGTTACTTTATACTTATTAAGGGAAGAAAATAGTGAATTCTCAGTAAAGCTTAAAGAGTGGACATAGGTCAAAAGTTTTTTGACTAAACAAATACGAAAAAATTTTTATTGTTCTTTCTATACTCTCTTTAATTATTTTTATTATTACTGCTTTGTGATTATCATCTATGAATTTGCCTTAATCATTCATTAAAATAGGTAATTTATTTATTAGTTTATAAATAAAGTGAAAAGTGAACACACATAATTCACTTTCCTCTTATGTGTCATTTAGGAACTAATGATAAATAAAATATGAAACGACATAAGGATAAACTTTTTAAAGGTAAAAGACTTGGAACCCTTTTGTAGTTTAAGAAACTTTAGAAAAATTCCCCAATCTTTAAAATTCTTTACAAACCCATTATAATTTTTAATTTCTAGGAAAACTCATTATCTTAAACTTTGGTTAAAAAATAAAACCTAAACAATATAAACATCACATATGGACTTATTAAATGCTACATATATGACCATCCAACATATCTCTTAAACTTAAACTAAACTAATTTAATAGACTAAAACTAATAATTTATTATAATTTTTTAAAAACTATTATTTTAAGTCAAGTTTAATTAGTTTAAATTGAGTTTAAGAGTTAAGTTGGATTATCAACTTATCATATAAGTAATTAGTCCACATATGATATTCGTTCCACGTGCATTTCGTCATTATTTTTTAAGCAAAATATAAGAAAAGGAGTTTTTCTAAAAAAAATTGAAAACAAGATGATCACAAGGGTTCTTTTCTTCCATAACAAAGAAGATGTTGTATGTAAAGTCCCTCTTCACCTATTAAAAGAAGAAGATAATGAATTCTCAATAGAGCTTGGGGAGTATATGTACTTCAAAAGTTGTTAGAATGAACAACTATAAATAAATTTTATTTCTTTATCTACTCTCTTTAATTATTATTACATTTGTTTTGGGATTATCATATATGAATTTTTCTTAATCACTCTTTCATTAGTTTACAAGTAAAGTAAAATGCAAGCATATACTGGCCAATACTAGAAATTTTGAAAAATATAGGGACTTATTAGCAAAATTTTCAAAAAAAAATTAAAACTCACTCTCACGCTCTCTCTCTTCCCCCTTCTTTTTTTCAAAGTTTTTATAATTAAGTATTTAGTTAAATTTTTATTGTGATTTTTAATTTTTAATTTTAAAATAAAATAAATATTTGTATTACTGATAATAATTATACATTAAATGAAACTTAAAAATAAATTATTTTATTTTAATTTATTTTAAATTTTATATAATATTTGTTAATAAAGTATTAATAAAAATATTTTATTTTTCAAAATAAATAATTTAAAAATTATTTTTATAAACTAATATTCATTATATATAATTTTAATTATTAAATCAAAATTTAATTGAAATTTATATATTTTTAAAATGTTTTTAAATTTAATTATATTTATTAATAAATATTAAATTAAATTAAATTATAAATTAAATTAATATATTTATAATTTTAGTAATACTTAATTTTAATTAATTAAATATATAACATATTTAATTGATAGTAAAATAAATAATATATGTTTTTGTTTCATGTTTCAATTCTGCTTGGTTGTTTCCTTATCACGAACTCTTGTTATAAATTGTAATAATTTGAGAATTAAGGATATTTATTGTTCTTTTTAATGGATGTTTTGATGTAATTATTATTTATTATATAATAAAATTGAAATTGTAATATTTTAAATATTTTGTATTGTTTTTAATTTTATATTTGTATAATGATGATTGTCTTTTTTCATAAAAATTGTAATTATTATTTATACGTGAAAAATCTTAAAATTGTTGTTATTTCATATTAATTGTGATTATTATGATTTTTGAAGATAGAGTTAAAAATATAAAATACAATTGTACAATATGATAATAGAATATAAAGTACAACCATAAAATATAATAATAGACTATTTATAATTTTAAAAAAATTTGGAAATTATTTTATAAAATTTAGAAATTAGTCGAAACTCGAAACAGTAACTAATACTGACCGATATAATATTGAACCAAAACTCAATTCAATATAAATTCCGATATGGTATTTGCAAGAATGGCGTGCCTGAACTCCTGCTCCGGGGACCAGTTAAGCCAATCAGACTAGACTACTTCGGGGATAAGTTAAGCCAATCAGACTACTTCGGGACAAGTTAAGCCAATCAGACTGCTTAAGCCCATCTATTCGGAATCTTTCGTCTGCTCTTTTTCACAAAGTTCTGTTTGGTCCCTTTTAATTGTTTTCAAGTGCCGACCAAAATCATTCGAGCAACAAAAGATGGCCGAAGTCATTAAAATGCCTGTCGATTCACCGGTCGATAGCCGCGGCCAGGACCGGAAGGACAAATCCTCTGGTGACGACCCCTATTCCTCCCCTCCGCCACCTCTGCCTCCGCCTCGACGCCGCGACAGAGACTCCAGAGAGAGACACGACAATAGGGACTTCGATAGACCGCCCAATCGACGCGGAGGAGAATACTACGATAGGAATCGCTCTCCTCTGCCGCTGAGAGAGAGGGAGAAAGGTTACAAGTGGCGGAGCAGCTTGAGCCCTCCTCCGGTGCCTTACCGTGACCGCAGACACTCACCGCCGCCGAGGAGGTCTCCGCCGTATAAGAGGTTGAGGAAAGAGGACGGAGGCTATGAAGGTCGCAGAGGAAGCCCTAGAGGTGGCTTTGGACCTGGAGATAGAAGGTTGGTAGTTCAGCGACAGATTGATGAATACTTTGACTGCTTATTTCAGCTAGGGTTTAGGTTCTTTCCTTAGTTTGAATTTGACTGAGCCTGGCATCAAAGTAACTGATTATATGATTACGGAATGTTTACTAGAAAAGAAAACTGACACAATTTCCATAACTATTATAACCGGGAAAACCGCATTTTGACTTTGATATTTTGCAAACTTCTATTAGGTATTTGAAGGCTGATGAAACCGTAAACATGTTCAGTTGAATGATTAGGAGCCTGCTCTCATTACTTGATTGCATCCTTAGATCTTATTTTGGTTGGAAGGGATCAAATACGCTTTCAAGTACCAGTAGAGTTTTAGAAATGCAAAAGTAATTTGTGGCTATTTTTTCATCTGTTCATTTTGTATAGACTTTTTCTTATTTGAGCTCTTGTATAGATTTGAGAGCAAAAATAATCACTTTGTTTCCCATATTTATTGTATGTTCAACTTGTCAGTGGAGTTGCGTACCTTTTCTGGTTTCATAAACTTCTTGCCAGAAAGCCAAATCATGGCTGGGAAGTAAAGTGAAATGATTGCAGTTTGAGTTGAGGGTACTGTTGCTCGTCTTGGCAATTTACTTTATGAGATGTGTTATAGTTTGGCCGAGGTGAATAGCAATAGCATCTGTTGGTGGTTAATTTTTGCTGTAATTGTGTGCTAGTCATATATCGAGGTTGTGGTGGAAGCTAAATTTCAGATTCCCTGAAATGTGATTTCAAATTGAAATTGCTTTTTTGCATGCAACTGTTTGGGGCTGGGTGGGAGCAGGTAAGACATGAAAAGTGGTTGGGATTAAACCATCAGAATATAGATAATAGATGTTATTGCTTGGTTGTCATTATAACTTTCATGCTTGGAAAGCTATTTTGTTGTATATTTGTTCTATTGGAGAGGAGTTGCTTGCATGTTTAGCATGCTTTTTGAGGCTATACAGGTGGAGTTACCTAGCCATATATTATTATTCACTGAACTAACTTATTGCAGTTTAGGCAGGTTTTCCTTGAATTCACGTTTCTTGAACGCACAAGTAAGATTGTTTTTCTTGATTTGCAAAAATCCTATGTCACACAACTAAACTGTGTCCAGCATATGTTTTTACTTGTTTCTCCATACGGTTGTTTTTCTATTTTCCCCTTCAGTTATGAGGTTCATGCTTCAATGAGCCTTTACATATAAAGTTTCCTGAATAAATTTTGGATGTGGTCTTTGATGATAGGTTTGGGTATGATTATGTTGGTGGATATGAACGTGAGATGGGAGGTAGGCCAGCTTTTAGTGAAGAAAGGCTTCATGGCCGGTACATTAGTCGTGGAGGTGGATATCCTGGTGGTCCTGCTGGTATGTGCTCAATTTTTTCCAGATTGCTGAATCTTGTTTGAATGTTATATTCACATTTTTTGAACAGATACTGCAGTTATCTATTACTGGTGTAACATGTCAAATATTTAGTTGCATTAAAAATGACTTGCTGATGGACCTTGATCATCAAAGGTGGCTCTTTAACATTGAGAACACAGTTTTTGTGGTTTATATTGACAAACTATTTGATTTGGAGGCTTTGTATGGTATCTTGTTTTATTTTGACATTTAAAATGATCTAAATAGTCTGCATGGAAATTATTTTTACCCTTTTTTTTTCAATCTTGTAATGGGCGTTTGAATTCAGAGTAGTTAACCATGCTTCAATACAACAAATAATGACTTCCATGGTGCATGCACCTTTGGACCCAGAGTATTACATATATGCTGCAAATTTATAACAGATATTTGCACCTATCCAAAAATCATTATATTAAAAATTAATTATGGGTAGTGTTATTTATATCTGAATGTATCTTGAAATATGATGTCTCTTATGTACAAGTGTTGGATGTACATTTTCACTAAATACAGCATCAGACCCTAGCTAATGGCAAGCTCTGTTGTTACTTTAAGAATGAATCCATTCTCAATTTCAGTTTCATTTTGGCTGAAATGAATTTGATGTCTAGTTATTAATTTTATTGTGAATTTTATCCTTATTAATGCCAATATATTTTAGTGTAATAAAAATCATTTCTTAACCGTAGAGAGGACATTTCAAAGACTTTTTCCGTCATATATTTTGGTTAGGAAATTAATAATATTGCTTTGAACTGGTTGATGTCATTGGTCTCCTTTTCCTCCCTTATATACATTTGCTCAGCTCTTTTCTATTTGTATTTCATTGATCATAGACTTGAATTTTACTGCTTTATTTGATCAAGTGGGCCCCCCGTGATTTTTTACTGTGCAGATTGGGATTCAGGACGTGGTAGTTATGGTGATGTTTCCAGCATAGGAGGCAACCAAAGGTTAGTATTGTCATGTTCATGGACTTGAGAATTTGAAGGCATCTGCCTTGATTTTGCATTGTATCATGGGAGCCTTTTGTTTTCTAGGCAGCCAAAATTAAATTTCTAAATTGAAGCCTTGTTGACTCATCTTGATTAATTCGTAGTTGCATTGTATTATGAAAGCATTTTATTACCTGAAGGATTTTTAATTTCTGATTTGAGACCTTGTGGACTTCATTGTACATCTTAATCGATTTGTAGTTGCATCAAGCTCTTTATAGTAATTTTTTTCTTTAACATACTGATTCTTAGGCTTGGTCTGTGCACATTTTTGGTTTGTTTTCTGTGGATATGTGAACATTGAGGTTTTCAGTGTTTTCTGTCAGAAAACTTTTGATATGGATTAATCCTGGTATTATTTCTATTTTAGTCAATTGTGAATCAGAACATTCAATTTTTCTACATCCCTGACTAAGTTTGCTGTAAATTCCTTTTCAGACGCTGTGTGTTGTTATAGTTGATCTGCACCCTTGATCTTTTATGTACAAGAATCTTTTGCAGGGAAGGCTTGATGTCATATAAGCAGTTCATTCAGGAGCTTGAAGATGATATACTGCCAGCAGAAGCTGAGCGCAGGTATAGATTGGAGGAAGTAATGCTTGGTCTAAAATTGAATCACGAGTCCAATATTTACTTTATAACACGTGTTTTTCTTATGAAGATATCAAGAATATAGGTCAGAGTACATCTCAACACAAAAAAGGGGTTTTTTCGAGGCTCATAAAGATGAGGAATGGTATTTCTCTTTTCTTAACGAATATCTACTTGCTTTTAAGTTCTTCACTTTTTTGGTCTTATGTGTCCTCGTGGCCTTTGTAGGTTAAGGGACAAATATCATCCAACAAATTTGCTTGCAGTCATAGAAAGGTAGGTATGACCTACTATATTCAAGTGTAATGTGTGGAACTTATAATTAACCTGAAGCAATTTTGTGAATCAAATCTTCTCTTTGCAGATCTGCGATAGATTGGCTGTCTTATGCGAATCATTTCCTTGTGTTGGAAACTTTTAATTATTTTTTCACCTTTGAACTAATTTTGAATTCCTTGCAGATGGAATGAACTTGCAAGGAAAGTTGCAAAGGACTTTTTGCTTGATTTGCAAAGTGGGACACTGGACTTGTGAGATTCCTTTCCCGGACTTGTATGTATGACAACATGCATGTCATTTTTTGGTTTTTCTGACACATGACCTCTTGTTTCATAATTCCAGAGGCCCAGGTCTCAATGCCCTATCTCCAAATAAATCAGGGCAGACTAGTGACCCAAATTCTGACGATGAAGTGGATGCTAGTGGCAAGAGAAGACGACATGGCCGTGCACCTGCTAAAGAAACTGATCTGCTTTCAGCTGCTCCTAAAGCTCATCCCATAAGCTCAGAACCCAGAAGAATCCAAGTTGACATTGAACAAGCACAGACCCTTGTATTCAAACTTGACTCTGAAAAAGGAATCAATGACAATATTTTAGGTGGATCTGAGAATGACAAGATGAGTAGAGAGAAATCACATGGCAGCTCTACTGGGCCTGTTATCATTGTACGAGGCTTAACCGCAGTCAAAGGTCTTGAGGGTGTTGAACTGCTGGATACTCTTATCACTTATCTATGGCGTGTCCACGGCTTGGATTATTATGGGATGATTGAAACAAATGAGGCAAAGGGTCTTAGACATGTGAGAGGGGAGGGAAGGAGTTCTGATGTAAATAATGGTGGCATTGAGTGGGAAAAGAAACTTGACTCCCATTGGCAAGAGAGGTTAAAGGGTCAAGACCCTTTGGAAGTAATGACTGCTAAGGAGAAGATAGATGCTGCGGCTGTAGAAGCACTGGAGCCCTATGTCCGCAAAATTAGGGATGAAAAATATGGGTGGAAGTATGGCTGTGGAGCCAAGGGTTGCACAAAGCTCTTTCATGCTGCAGAGTTTGTGAACAAGCATCTCAAACTGAAACATCCTGACCTTGTGATGGAGTTGACTTCCAAAGTACGTGAAGAGCTGTATTTCCAGAATTACATGACGTGAGTGCTATAATATATTAAACTTCTTTCGTTTCCTTTTTGACTCTATACTTCAACATTATTTGTGCTTTGCTGTTAAATCTGAATTACAGAGACGAAGATGCACCTGGTGGCACACCTGTTATGCAACAGCCTACACTGGTATGTTTTGGCCTTTCTTAAAATGGCATCTTAAATGAATCCACCGATGGCAGATATCGCCACATGAAATCTAAATTTCAAATTTATACCCTCCTTCAATTCTGAATTTAACAATTTGCATTTTCCCTTTACCAACAAGCATGCTGGAATAATACTTTGTTGGTCCTATGTTTGTTATCTATTATTTATTTGTTTATATTATTTGCTTCCTAGCGGGACAAGCCACTAAGAAGGAAGCTAGGTCCAGACAATCGGTTGAAAGATGATCGAAACCATAGGGAACGGGATAGTCGAGCAAATGGTGGTGAAAGATATGACAGGTTGGAAAACCCACAGTCTGGTGATCTCCAGCACAGTGATGGTCCTGGTGGAGGCAATCACGGTGAACCAGTGATTGATGTTTTTGGTATGCCTCCACCTCTATTGATGCCAGTTCCTGGTGCTGGGTAGGTTGAAATTGTAATAATCTTGTTTCTCAAGACAGCTACTGATAGCTAATTATGGCGCGACTATGAAACTTGGGTCTAAATGCATGTCATTGTAACTGCAGTCCACTTGGGCCATTTGTTCCTGCTCCACCTGAAGTTGCAATGTCCATTTTTAGAGAACAGCCATTTGAAGGTGGCGGTAGAAACGGAAGGGCTGGTCCCCCATTAAGTGGAGGAGCTCCAGTTCTTCTATCGTCAGGCTCTCGACAGGATCCTAGACGACTACGCAGGTAAGTTCTGTTGGGTTTAGCTCCAGCTCAAGTTGAAGTTCTTCATGTGTGCTTGTGTATGCTATCTTTTCATATAATAGGGACCCACTTCTGCCAGAGTCTATTGTGACTTCTGCATCTCCACTGGGTCCATAGTTGTTTGCTGACCCGAGCATGGCACCCCAAAAAAGCTGACTTGGTTTGTGGGAGCTGACATGTGGAACCAATATAATGGGACATGCTCTTGGTATCTTTGGAATGACATATATTCTTATTATAAGAACTTGAGGTTCATGGCTATCTTATTACAAGAACTTGAGGTTGAGATCTTGATAATAATAATGCCATGAAAGCTTTTGTGTAAAATTTGTTGGGTTTGTGTAGTTCACTGATTTACTTAATAATTTATTGCCTTGATTGCCATCTGATTTTGTAAATTTTAAATGCAGTTATCAAGATCTTGATGCACCAGAACATGAAGTCACAGTCGTTGACTACAGGAGTTTCTAGATGTTTACCAATTCTTTTTTGCGTCCAGGGAGAAGAACAGGAGTTGGAAGTCAACCAGTATTATCTCATTTATTACGTAATCCAACACGTGGACAATCACCTTGTATTTATGTCCGTTTTGGGTGTGAACGTGTTGGCGCCTCGTGCAAATGGTACCACTGCCTGCTCCAATACCATTACAGGTTTTGTATTAGTGTGGCTAAGTGTTTCTAATGCTGATGTTTTCTTTTATCAAGTGTTATGGAAATAAATGCTCAACATTTTTATCTGTAAATGGACATCATATCTTCATTCGTTTCCATGAACAATTTGATAGTGCCTTTTACTACTATGTAGAGAGTATTCCTTGCATCTTTTAGTGTTTACATGTTCAATTTCAAATCAATTGCCTCATCCATGTGGTCGAAACTCGTATAGCAATCAGCTGAGTACATACTAAATCAGCAGCTGTGGCAGCAAGCAAACTTAACTCTATAATATGGACATATTTAGTGTGTATAAGCCTCTTGAAACAATCTCTGTATTCTATGAATTATTTTTTCCCCGTCTTGCTTTGATATGCTCTAAAGCAAAGCAATCATGCGCTTCAGCAAGAAAATCCCCCAAAACCGTCACCTGTTTATCCCTCGTGTAGATATCAACAAGGGCTTATATTGGACCTATTCTAGAAACGATTGACAAGGATATAAAATTACACGAAAGGAAAATTATGTTGTGGAAATGCACTCTTTGATGCCTTGAATTTATGAATCTGACACCCTACATGTACATTATGCTACATAAACAGAAAATGTGACAAAAAGAAGGGCAAAGCTTACATGGGGACTTTGAGGAAGAGAAGAACAGGAAAAAAAAAAGGGGACGAAATGATAAGAGAAAGGAAGGCACAGACGATGGGGGAAAGAAGAAGAGACATAACTGATCACAGAATAGCCAGGGACTAGGAGAAAGCAAACCCTTAGTGGTCCATTCCAGAATGGGCAGGCAACATCTCAGAACTTTCGCTGCCCATCCTACCAACAACTTGATCACAGCACAAGAGACCAACACAATGGATACTTTATTTCCGGTGCTTCTTTGATGGAGGGTCTGGTGGGGTATCCGCCTGTCCAGAAAAATGATTTCATATGGTCAGGATGGCGCAGAGATTAATTTGCATCTTCTTGGTCCCAAAATTCTAATACCATGAGCAAAGCAAGCTTCATCCCAGTTTAAGGATGGGGAAGAATCTGCCTTTTGAAGCAACTAAGAGAATAAATATAGTTCCAAAGACAACCTCTCTTTATAAAGAGCTACCTACGAGCATTGTTGAACTGCTTCCAGAGTAGCAGTTACTAGTTTACTCACATTTCCAAATGTTGTGCTTCGTCAACTAAAGAATCAACACTTTTTTGATAGTATGTAACCCTTTTTGAACTAGCCGAACCACCAATAGAAACTTCATGATTAATGCGGTTCAACAAGAATAGAAGTTAGTAGGTAGGTGATCAGTTTTGATTAAAAATATAGGAAAGGGAATTATTGCCATCCACGAAAAAATAAATGTGGTTGCCAAATATGAAAAAATAACACTTACAGGACTTGAAAGCTGCTCACGGATGTACGCCATTGATCTTAACATGGCACCCAATGTATCTCTAGACACCTGAAATTTTACCTCTGACTCTCCTGAAGTTGTTTCAGTATCTTGAAGCTGGAAACAATTGGAAAGGATCATCAAACCAAGAAATAGAGTAGCAAAATGAATTAAATGAGGCAACAAAATTACAAAAGTCAACCGACTCCAGCCGTTAGCTGAGAATTAAACTGACTAAAGCCAAACAAGGAAAAGGGAAACTATACATTCCCTCCCTGAAAGATAAAACTATGCAGTTGGGAAAATAGTCACTCAAAATGCATGAAAAGGTTGTAACTAAAACCAAGAATCAATCTCAATTGTTTTTTCTTCAATGCAAATCCATCTATGATCATAATGTGCCATCCAGACACATAACGTCCTCTGAAAGGAAAGAAGGAAACAAAGTACACAGACAATCTGCTTCATACACATGTTATGAAAAAGGAGATTTAAGCATTCATGTGCTATTTTGAGATCACTCAGCAGATACTTATGTCAAGTATAATCTATCGAAAACTGTATTGAAGAGAACAAAAGAAGGAAAACCAGAAAAGCATAAGTATCACATAATAGACAGGCATTTCACGTTTCCCGCCTAAATCTTTTCATTTTCATTCTTCAATTCATTGCTTTCCTAGCATAGACAATACTTTTAAATGGGGAAATATCTGAAGTTGAAAATTTGTTAACCTAGTTCCTAAAAGAGCTCTTCAAATTCAAGTTAGAGATCCTAAATTTCGATTTGATATTCACAACCAAAATGTGCAGCTTCTACCTTGTGCCAAGTAAACACCTTTTTATTAGTTCTGAACATCCTAAACGCTTTCAAGAAAATAATTTCAAAAGAGAAGTGAAATGCAGTTAAAAGCCAGTACCAATGGAGACAAAGTTTATCCTTGTATAATGAAAGGTTAATTGCTACAATCACACAATTGAATCTATAATCTATATGTCATGCACACAACATAAACACAGAAATGCAAAAGGTGTAGGCTAATATCATAAGGTAAGGTATGCATAAGTTCCTGATACCAGTCCAAACTTTGAAAGATGTTCAAATAAAGCTAGATATAGCCCCATGTAGTACAAAAGAACAAAAGAACCTGGATTATATAATTTTAAAACTCTCTCACTAAAGGTCAACAAATAATTGAGTATACAGGGAGTCAATATAAAACATATCAATCCCACTACAAGCCGCAGCTTCTATTCAATGGAGAACATCAAGCTTAACAGATAATAGTTCCTCTGCAACAGTTTTGACATCTAATTATCACATAGCTATGAGATGCCAAGTTCAGTTTTGGTTTCCAAAAGATATACATATTATACCGACCTTCAAGTTTATGACTGCAACCCTGTTGGCTGGAGTTGAAAGCTGCTCACTAATGTATGCCATCGACCTCAACATGGGCTCCAAAGTAACTTTAGAGAGTTGAAACTTTACCTCCAACTCTGTTGATGGAGTCTTGCTGTAATCTAGCAACTGGAACGCTCAATAAAGATTTAAGTGAGAAATCTCACACGTCAGTTGTTAGAACACAGCTAGAAAAACATACTCATACCAATTGCAGCTACCGGTCAACAAAGAGATGCAAGCACTTAGGGTAATGTACTAATTTCATACGTGCTAAAGCTACAGAAAAGTAAAGAATTCTAGAAATGCTTAAATTAACAAAAAGCAAATCAAAAGTAACGTGTTACATAAGTTCTTTGATTGTTCCCTGGGTGGGAAACCGAATCATCGACTTTTCATTGTAGAAGTACTTGGAAGGCCAACAGGTAGAGTGCTACCCTATAGGAAATGCTTCCGCTTTAACAGTTTCCTTTTTTATTGCTATGTTCATTTCTGTTCCAGTCAATCATGGGTGTGGAAATTTATCACGAATCCTTTAATTTAAGTTGCTTCAGTTATTCCTGCTGGATTAGCTGTTAGAACATCTCCAGTGACATATTAACAAAATCTCTATTTACAAACAAAATGAATTTCTGGTAGGGTTGGCAATGAGACAGGCCAAAGGGTGGCCCGAACCTGGCCCAAGCTTGCTCTGGCAGCTACCAGAACATTGCCGGGATGGGCCAAAACTGCCAAGCCTACTTCCTGGACAGCCAAATCAACTTTCTAACAGGAACTATTTCATGGAACAAGCAATTTTTGTTATTAGCTTTCAATTCACATTACAACTTACAAGCATACCTTTAGGTTGATGACAGCAACTCTATTCCCTGGTAGAGCACTCTTATTCTCCATCACCCAAGTCATTGATTTGAGGCAAGGAAGAACAACCTATGCATGACAACCAAATGAACATGCCAAGTGAATCCTTTACGATTGTTTCAGGCCCGTAATGTATAACCAAAAAAAAAATTTATGCAACGGTTTCTCTTGAATACCATATTTGAAGCAGGGCCATCCTCTCGTTGAAGGGAGACAGGAGCCATCCGAGGAAGATTCAGATCAGAAACAGATTGCGTGGCAGCACCAGTGTCATTCAGATTAAATCTCCGTGTAAATTCATCTTGCCTTGGCCACAACAATGGGGTAGTATCTGATGATGATATTGAGGACCTCCTGTCATCATAACCAACTCCACTAATCTGCGAGCTGGGAGGTGAAACTTTGGCGACATTTTTCTTCATAGCAGCAATTTTTCTCCCACCATCCCTAAGAGCACTTATCGCAACATCATATGTCTCTGTAGCTATAGCTCCCTCCTCTGCATATTTAATAGCTTCTCGACATAGATTGTTGTAACGCAGTGTAAGGGACTCCTGGCCAAGCAATTCATTGCCATGTTCTTCTATTCCTGTACCAGTTTTTGCATTCCTTGTCCATCTTTTGAGGATATAATGGGATGGCAGTGTAAGTACATTTGTAACAGTGAAGACAGTCAAAACATGTCGACACAGAATGCCTGAATATTGAAACATTTGACAACTGCAGTTTGCCTGCATTTCTGGATAGTTTAAACTCACTATATAAGCCTTCTGATCATCCTCAAATTTTGCTACCCTGAATGTGCTGATAGCTCCATCACCATCAATCCGGTTAGCGGTATATACAAAAGTTTCAACAAGCTCTTCTTGAAATTTTGAAAATATTTTCCTTGTATACAGATCTGCAGCTTGTTTTTCCATAGGTGATGGTGTCCTCAAGACTGGAGTGGTGCATATCGTGTCAAAATCTGCTTCAAGCTCCCTTTCAAACCAGTTATCTAAAGCTCTTTCAAACTGTCTAAAGAACATTGGTAATGTAGTCTGTTGGTTCACATAACCATCGAAAAATGAACCATCAAATCCCTGATTAGGGGATATTACAGCAAAAAAGCAGTTTCTAAAGTATACAGGAACCCACTGTGCCCGTGCATCATATAGTGATTGAAGCCAATCATGTCCCCTCAGATTGAACTTATCAATAATTGAATCCCAAGATGATTCAAACTCCTCAATAGTTTCAGTCAAATTGATACAATTATATAGTTCTGCCTGAAAGTTAGGATGTGCATGACAAACGTAAGCCAACTTTTCCTGGCCTTCCCTTAAAACATTCCATTTACTAATACAGTGCTGGGAGTCAGGAAACGCCTGAGAAACACCAATCTGAATGGCCCTGTCTTGGTTAGTAACTATGGAAACAGGCTGCCGATCATTCATTGCAGTAAGAAATGTTTTAAACAGCCAAATAAAAGACGCCTCAGAGTAATCTAGAAGTATCGCACAGCCAAATAAAATTGTTTGTCCATGATGGTTTACCCCAGTAAATGATGCAAATGGCACCCTGAACTCATTTGTAATGTAATTTGTGTCAAATGTAACAGCATCCCCAAAATGGCTATAAGCATTTCTTGACCTAGCATCAGCCCAAAACACATTGGCCATGCAATTATCTTCATCCAGTTGTATTGCATAGAAAAATCCAGGATTCTCAGCCTGCATTTTCTTAAAATACTCCAGCAGATTTTGAGCGTCCCTTCCTAGGGTCCTCTTTCGAAGATTGGTCCTAATAGTACAATTCAGTGCTGCAGCATTCTTGTTCCTACTGGCTCGATTTGCCTCTGTGGATACATGGTTTCCATCCATGGAAACATACATTACACCACTTGGAACAATTCCCCCTCCTTGGTAATTCTCAGTCAGGCTATTTGTGCCACCTGCAAAATGCCTGCGTGGTCGAAGGTAATGCCTTTTGCTGGAATTCACCATAGAATGGGTATGCTCCTTGACAAATTTTGTTACAACCCACTTGTCTTGACCCTTTAATTCTATCCTTAACATGGCATCACAACTCTCACCAGATCTTTTTTTGATGCCCTCTTTGCCACATACAAACTCCCTAGCACTGTTTGACCCATCAATTTTAGAGCGAGTAGACTGACCAACTCTGGAGGTAAAACCATGACGTTTGGCATACTCACCATAGAAAGTCTTGGCAGCATCCTCAGAATGAAATTCCATACCAACATGGGGCTCAGCAGTCCCATCTTCATCATTAGCCAGGGAATGCTCAGCATTATTTGTCTCTCCAACGTCATTGGGTTCAGCATCTCCATCATAGTTCATTGGACGATGGCCCATCCCGTTTTCTTCATCAATCACACGACTATCCATACCAACCCACAATAGAAGGCTAAAATTTAGGTACAACTACATGGCTACACTTCCGTGCCACTTCCTTATAAAATCAGTATCCCGATGCAATCTGCATAGAAATTCAAAGGTAACTCCTCATTTTCAGGTTTAAAACACAGACGACCCCAAATGAAAAAATAATCTCTTGATATATAATAAATTCAGTCCCATAATCTCCAAAATCCACGTTCGTACATGTCCAGGTTCGCAAACATGTACACAAGAATACACACATATATACAGTAAAAGCTGGAACACCAAAACAATTAAATAAAAGAATAATGTCCAATTGCAGGAAACAACATACGAGCAAGAACTAAAGCGTACGAGTCAAAACCAATTAAAACCCACTTAACTAAAGCAAAAACAAGTTCTCGGTCATCAAGTAGAAGAGAAAAGGACACACAGGATTGATCCAACGGGCAACAAGTACAAGTCCACAAGGGGCACCTTAAAAGAGCGCGGGAGATAAGAGGAGGAGACAAAGATAGGACCTGGTACTGGGTATGTCTTGAAGGAAGAACGACGGATTACGTACAAGAAGCCGAAGATAGAATTGGGTGTGAACAGAGAAGTGAGAGTGTGGAGAAGCACAGAACAGAACTATTCGTCTGGGATTTTGATCAATTTTGATTTTTGATTTAATTTTTTAATTAAAAATTCCGTCTTTTCGTGGGATGGGATTGGGATGGGATAGAGAGAAAGTGTGTGAAACTCTGAAACCCTAACTTTACCTCCCTGTTGATGTTAAAAAATTACCAATAATTTCTAACTTTCTAAACAAACTCTGACCGAACGTTGACCCTTTTTTTGAATATTTTATTTTTAAATATAAATATAAATATTTAAATTAAATTCGCTTGTGCTAAAAACCAATCGAAGAGCCCTCAAATCCTTTGTCTCCCTTCCTCTGTTCCTATTCTGCGCCCATTACATCTAGTTCATATGAATGGATGGCTCAGATGTAATAAGCTAGAGGATCACGTCCCATCGAAAAGTAGTTCAGTACTCTTGTCTTTTAACTAAAGGTCTTGCATTCAAATTTTAAAAATAGAAAAATCTATTTGACCAGCACTTTATTTTTTACAGGCTGACTGATGCTGCGTATGTTTCAAGGGAATGGAAAAGAATTGGGAGTAATGGAAAGGAAATTAATTAAATTTCCCTTGTATGGTTAATTAATTAATAAAAGAAATAAAAGTAAAGGAAAGTAAAGAGAGGAAAATTAAACCTCAAAATTTCTCTCTTAATCAAAAAAAATTTCCGTCCAAAAGTGGATGGAAATAGAGGGAATTAAAAAAATTCTCAAAAATACCCTTTTAAAATACCTCTTTATAAAAGACTATTTTTCTCCTACCCTATTGTCTTCCACTTTTGATAAAGGGTGCAATTGAAAATGTTGCAAAGATGCTTGATGTTGGAAATGCCATTGTTGAGAAAAGGAATCAGATCGCCGAAAGAACTCGTCCACGCGTGTACTCAAAACAAGAAGTATATACAGAGTTATTGAATATCGGAATTGAATCTCATCTTCGTTACAAGGCTTATGATTTTCTCACA
>JAOQMQ010000194.1:6810689-6820959 GCA_027563845.1 Erythroxylum subrotundum
TTATTATTATTATTATTATTATTATTATTATTATTATATAATTTGTATTTATTATTATTAAAATTTATTATTACAATTCATTCATAATAAAAGTATCAATGAATTACATATTTCTAATCATATTAAGGACCAGGGGCATATTTGTCATTTGTACTATTTTTTCGTTCTGTCCCCTGCAACCAAACACATTCTGTCCTCGAGACGGAGACAATTTTCTCTGTTCTGTCCACCATAACCAAACACCTCACTGTCCCCAATTTTTGTTCACTTCTAAATTTCTGTTCTGTTATGTCTCCAGCTACCAGAGACAACAACCAAACACAGCGTTACAGACCTATTTGGAATAGGGAGGATGATTACATTTTACACTTGATAAGAAGAGTGAAGAGATGAAGATTGAGAAGATAAGGAGATATGGACAAATATAGTAGGCTTGGTTTGCTCAATGATAGTGATCTTATTATTGTTTGTCATCCTTTACTTATTCCTTTCTTTGGAAGATCACATGGTTAAGCCTATTTGGTTTGCTTGATGACAATGACCTCATCACTATGCATCACCCTTTACTTATTTCTTTCTTTGGAATACACATAGGAGGGGCTCTTTCCTTTGTTGCCTTAGCCATTATTAGTATTATTAGGCATTTATGGCTTTTATAAATACAATATATATTTTAGTAAGATAGTTGAAAGCACTAAGCAACTGAGAATAAAGAATAAAAATGAATAGGGATACTCTCTCTACAAGAAATTTATAAATAGATTAAGCTTTTTTCATACACAAGTTCCTCTTGACGCACAAAAGGAATAATTAGATCTACAAGTTTACGGGATATGAACTTTAAAGATGCATTGTCCTTATCTCATCGGAGAAACCTATCATTCAAATCCTTCCATAAAAAGATGAACCTCCCCTTCCAAAAGTGGAGCCCATTTGGAGCTATATGCTTTAATACCCCTGTCTAATAGTTAGGTTATAACATCCACCCTCTGTCCCAATAGACATGAATTTTTATAAATACTTAAATAATTCAAGGATAGAGGCACCTCCCTCGTATGGAAGGCAACAATGAACCTAATCAACAAATTCCAAGTATGCAAATGTAATTGACTAAGACTCAAACTTGTCATATTCAATATTTTCTCAATTGTAGGATAAAAAGGAAATTGAAGTAGACACTTGAAGGTGTTTGATTGACTTATTTTGAGTTAGTCAATATTGTAATAACCGTAAGTGCACAGCATAACTGTAGCTAGTATCGGTAATTACGGTTGATCCCACGAAGACGATGAATACTAGTAATTACCCTTCTCTTATTATCTAGCCTAAAGATTAATTTTAGATTTTTAATTAAAATAAAATAAAACTAAGCAAGTAAAGTAAAATAGGTAACAAAATTGAACAGAGAATTAATGAAGCACTTCGAAATTTATCGATATCAAAAGTTAATGTCTAGGCTTCGAATCCCCCTAAAGTCTTATCAAATTGATCTCTTATTATGTAATTATTTCATTGATTATTAGACCGTGGAGATTCTTATGATATGCTAATAGTTGATCTTGAATCTACTAACAATTAATTCTAAGGTTTTCAATCGAATTACTCAGGTTAAAGTTTATAGGATTGGTTTTTTTTTTTGGTCTTAGACCAGGGTATCCACCGGCGGACCCAGTGACTAATCCCTTCGCTGGTTTGTAGGCACCTCATAGGGTGAGACAGCTGGCCTAAGGATAAATCCCTCTATTAGATTTGACCTTAATTTAGAAGATTTATGTTATCATATCTCTAGAGTTGCAATCATCTCATTCAAATTACGATAGATCTATTTAAACATAGGATTTCTCAATCTTTAAGTATGAAATCAGATTATGATCTAATATTCTTGAGTTTATTAAAACATAAACATGTTGATGATTTCTTCGGATTTTGATAGGAAAATGTGGTTATAATTGAGGACTTATAAGAGACAACATTTTTTTAGGGTTTGAATTTTATGTTTTTATTTGAGTATTACCTAAACTAAAGAAGGTTTGACTATATATACTTCAGACTTTTGAATTCAATTGGTTAAGTTACTTTGATAGTTAGAAATAGATGGGAGTATTGATTAGGCCATAATGAAAAAGGTAAACTGAGAGTTAATGAGAGAAATTAATAGGCAATTGAAATATGTTGTGGCGTGACCTTAAGTTGGCTAAAGAGCTTCTTCTTCAGTTCCAATTCTAGCGTTTAAAATGATAAGTGCACTTTTGCTGAGATCAACATAACTATCAGAGGAGCTACACATGGCTAAGTTATAAAATGCAATTCCTATAAAATGTGTTCTCTGCCCGCATACTAAAATTAATTTTTAACTGCATAATTTAAAGGTAATTAGCATGCTGATATGCATTCTAATTAAATCAAGTTATAGTATGTACTCTTAAACTTTGTAAAAGTAGGTTAAATATAGTAAAAGTCATGTCAAATTTATAGATAAAGTCCAAATTTTATTCTTAAGATAAAAGGCATAGAACTTTTCTGTAGTATAAGAAGTATTAGAATTTTTAATTTTTAAAGTTCTAAAAAAATTTGTTATTTTTTCAACTTTTTAGAAAAATCTTTCTCTTAAATTTTAGTTAAATAATAATAATAAAACATACGTAATATGAATATCATATATGAACTAATCAAATGTCTTTAATATGGTAACACAACCCAAACTGATTAAATTTAATTTAAATTAATAATTTGAATAGAATTTAATTAATTCTATTCAATTTTAAAAGTTGAATTGAATCTTCACGTAAAAATATTTGATTAGTCTACATACAAAATTTATATTGTGTGTATCACCATTATTTTTTAACTGAAATCTAAAAAAATTTCAAGAAAATTTTTAAGCTACAAATAACATTTATATATTTTATAAGGTTAATTTTCTATTTTAAATTATTAAATTATAATTGTTGGAGAACATTGTAAAATGTTTTTAAGTTTCACAATTTAAAATTTAACCAAAAATTACGTCCATTGTAACTGTTGGAGCCCTAGGGACTTTGTGAAAGAGACAGCAGTTGACATTTACTCAAACTGGGCGAAATTGATGCTATTCTTAAATTCTTTCTAATAATAAAAAAAGAAGCAAAGATCTCTTAGAAAAGATATAGAACCTGCACCTAACTAACGTGGACGCAACAATCCTTTGAGAACATGATAAAGTACAGAAACACTGTTTTTTATTGTTGTACAATCTTAAGAAGAAGAAAAATTGCAGGTGAAGCCAACACCCCAGTTGAAATTCTGTGAAATATGTAAATTTGAAAAGTACAGCAAAAATTTGCACAATTTCCATATAACACCAGAGAAGGGATTGAAGTCCTTCAAAATCATTGAGATTGATCACAATTAAGCGGTTCACTAATCTCAAGAAGTTCATTGCAGAGCCCAGTGAAAACAGAGGAATCAGTTTCCACTGGTCTGAACTTGATGAGAGCTGATGGAACCAAGTCTTCTTCTTCCAGTGTTCTGGCTCTCTCCCCTGGTGCTGGAGAATGAGGAATTACCCTTCGCTTAACCATAACTGGATCTAACAGCTCAAACTCCAAACCTGGATCTTTTAGAGCTGAGCTCACGAACTAACAACAAAGTTGAAGTGCACTTGTATAAGGTTCTAATAGCAAAGCAACATGAAACACAGAAACCGCAAGATGAGAATAACATTCTTTTAAGAAGCTCAAGAAGCTTCTGCAAAACTAGGAATACTAACAGCAGTAAGTTATGGTCACTCGTAACAAAGTGGAAAAATTGCAAGCACACCATAATTGCCCTTCTCAGGAAATGCGAATTCCAGCAACATAAGAGAAATAAAACAACACAAGTAAAAGCCGTTGGCATGGTAATAAATAATTTTCTAGAATCAAGTGATGAGTTTTACAGACAATTAGCAGATTTTTCAAGGAAGATGAAATTTTATGGGAGAGTAAATAAGAGCTGATCAGGTGACACACCCGTAAACAAGGTACAAGATGTCATTTGAAAGGCCTGTTTTATGATAACTCACAGTAGTTAGAAAACACTGTCCAAACCAATAAAGAAGTTTTAAGACTGTTTTAGCAGATCTACATAGAGATAGTTGATGAATAATCAGCTGCCGTCCACTCAAAACTTCATCCAAGTTCAGTTTTATGAGAGCTAGAAATAGAAAGCCTTTCTGATTTTCCTTTTGACCTATTGCTTCTTAGGTCACAAGAAAACAATAAAAGCAACAACAGGGAATTATGATAAGAGATTGGTCATTGGTCATTGGTCTAGGTATTAGAACTACTAATCTCTTGAACAACTTGTCATTTAACCCTTTAACGTTGTGCTTACACTTCAATTTAAAGCAACACAAAGGCTAACCTCATAGAGAGCAGTAGTTGGTTCCCATGGACCAAAGACACCTTGAAGCACCACCCCGTCAGGAAATTGAATTCGTATCATTGTCCTCAGGTATCTTTTCCTGGAAGCTTTGGCCTGTTTTTCCTTAAATGACTTAGGGATCAAAAGCTGAGAATCGGCAATCTTTTTTTTCCTCATATCAGCTTCTCTTTTGATCTCATCTAGTGATAGATTGTAAAATGAATCTGGCAGCTCAATTTTTGCAGCTACACTCTCGGGGACAGAAAAGAATATGCGAATCTAGAAAAATCAAATGATTGTCATCAAAAAAAATCTGAAAGAGGGTTGATGAAAGATAGTCCAAGCAACATTCTAAAAGAACTACTAATCAGGAAGATAAACTAGACACTTGCACCAGGCCACTTTGGCATTATAGGATAGGAATCTGACAATTTTCTTTTTCCATATTCCGCATCTGCTTTAGTGTAAATAATGAAACAGATGTTAAATCAATAGACTCACCAACTGTTAAACTCTTTCAAATCCATAAACTCACTGTGCCTAATCCATCAACTGCATCTTATCTATAAATAAGTGAGCCTCTTTCGAAAGGAAAATACCAATAAAATAAAGGTATCAGATTTACTAGTACATATTGACATCAAATTCGTGTCAACTCTATCACTAGCACTGAATTTTAAATGAACAGCATCGATCTCATCCTCTTATGCTTGTCCAGAAAAGAAAAAGCCTACAATTGCCAACTTAACTTATGAAGAAAAGGAACAGGTGTCGTTTATCACCAAGAAATTTCCCATTTTGCAACAATTATTAAATTTGATATCCAAACATGGCATACATGTTTGTTAAAAGACTTTAAAACAACAGGTATTCGGAAACTGATCTCTTTCAGATATTTCTTTAAACTATATTCTGTTTTTAACTTGTTATCAAATGGTAATTTTCACTGGCTCAAAATGATTGACATAACTAGTCATGTTAGGTATTAACAAGGAGCAGCCAAATTTGATATAGGGACAACAAGAAAGTGATAGTGTCCATCCGTCATAAAAATAATACGAATGAAAATCCATAACTTTCTCTCTTCATTTTTATTCCTCTTCTTTAGATCATCAGTTTGATTAAAAAAGTAATTACGTCCTACTTCTTTGAAATTGCATAAGAAATGTCAGATTCCATATCAAAGCCTAAAAGTAACTAACTGCATGCCAAACCTGAGTTCCAAGTTCCACATACTAGAATTTCCGAACTAGGAGTCCAACAAGTCCCTCATAGTTTTGAATGGAGGAAATTATGTGGAAACTACTTCGTGTCCATCTTAAGAGCTCCAATATCGATTGCGGAACTTCTGTTTTTAGGTTTTGGAAAGACAATTGTCGCCATCAAATACTTCACTTTGAATCACTTTTGTAATGTGAAAAATGATATAATGTCAAGCAAACAGCATCCCTAAGCTACCCTCTTTTTACATCATGTTTGACAAACGCATTTCACATTAAACCCCACACAACTCCAAGATTTATAAATCAGACACCAACTAAGTAATACCAATCTCCAGACCTGAAATCTGTCAACGAATTGCTTCTCATTTCTCATAATGACAAGAGATTGGGGCTAAATTGGTATCACTAGGAGCAAGATGAGATGAATAAGCATTATATTTCAAGTTCAAGTAACCTAAGTTTGGCATAAATCATACACAAAATACTTAAAAGAATCAAGACAATGCAAGTTAAAATATGGTAAGAGAGAGAGAGAGTAACAATAGCATCATGTTTTCTTCATCAAACACTACCAAAGAATCAACCTACCTGCCTGTCGATCTTCTTTGTTTTAATTTGTTCTCTTGTCTCTGATGAAGCATTGGACATCTTACTTTCTTCTGTCTTTGATGATTCCTCTACCTTTCCAGGCTCTAACAAACTTATCACCTTATTAATCATACTACTCTTTTCCTCAGCTCCCTCCATAATTGCCCACATTTCTGCATTTTCCTCCTTCAATTCAAACCCAACAAATTCCAACAACTCAACACCTCCAGCAACCTCAGCCACGACCTCTTTAATCTTAGGATTTGCCATTCTGATTCTCCTAAACTTTGCATTTTCAGGCTCCTTAACAATATTCCTCAAAAGTCGAAGCATAACCTCCACAGATCCCTCCGGTGGCTTGCCCGAGAGGTAAGTCCCAACACGAGTCTCCAATTCAATTGTAGAAATATCTTCAACGACGTTACCTTCAAAATCAACACCTTTTTCATTTGAACTGCTCTTCCTGTTATCATTGAGACAACTTTCAACATGTTCAGAGACCTCTTCTTCTGATCCAAACGCCCGCTTGCAAATTGGGCATTCATAAACATTCAACGAATACCCATTCTGAGATCTTTTTCCAGAGGTGATCAAAGAGTTAAAAGGGTCGAAACCATCAGAGGGTTTATTCTGTGTAATCGAGTTGTCGACAGTAATGGGGCTGCTTTGATCGGAACTGAGACTTTTCTGAGGCAAAGGCTTGGAATTTGACGAGGAATTAAGCGAAGCAGATGTGAAGGTGTTCGAATTCGGTCGTGTATTAGTGGGCTGAGAATAACGAGCAAGAATCGGATTAACAGGTGCTGAAGATGATGAGGATGAAGAAGAATCAGCACCACCCAAGACTCGACCTTGGCCCTTGAATTTAGCAGACGAAGAAGAAGACAGCTGGGTATTCATCTTTTTTATAAAACCCTTGAATTTGTCTTTCACGTCGTCCATTTTTTGATCCTGTCACACAAACAAGAATACCAAATACAATACAATCGAACCTCAGCAGGAAGCCAAATTTCAAGATTTCCAGGTTGATAGCTAATCAAAGTCTCACTATGTCCCAGCGTAGACGGCGTGACATTCAACGCGGCAAGGCAGGAGAGTTGTCGCACGGAATGGACCCACTCTTTTATTATTCAGCATATTCTCCGACAAACCAATCAAATTAAAAAATAAAAATTAGAGTAAATTCTGTACTTAATTTTATAATATTAATTAAAAATATTAAAAATATTCATGGACTAATGTAGAAAATGCTTTAAGATGAGGGTGGGAATAAATTCCCTGTGTTTAAACTGCTATCCCCTTTTTGTCCCATATATTTGGAGTCGTTGATTAGAAATAAAAATCTTTTCTTTTCTTTTTTGTTATTAAGAGCTTAGGACCACAAGTGTCCCTCAATCTTTTTCTTGTGTGATTTTAGAGGAGTTGACTTTTGGTAGAGAACATCTTTTTGTAGCTGTTGGTAGAAATGACATTGACTAGCTTACTATAAAGTGATTAGTTTTTAAGTTATTTTGGAATTTTTAATTGAATTTTTAATAGCTCTATAAATTATTTTTTCATTAAATTAGAAGCTTTTCAAACAAATTTTAACATTTAAAATGTAATATTAAAAGAAAATCTCTTTTATAAAATGAGAATAAGCATTATTAAGTTATATCCAAGCGTAATATAAAAAAGTAATATGATATTTATTTTGGTTCCAAAGGTATTTTGTTAAAACAAAGGAACAATGGAGGAAAGTTATGTACAGGAAAGTTGATATGAGCTTATTGTAACATAGTCTGACAATTGAAGTCTCTTGCAATGCCTTCTTGATATCTGTCAGTTGCTCCAACTTACTTTTTTGTCTTTATTTTGCGAAGGAGAGTGAACCAATTTATAGGCTCCTGTGATTGGAACTGATTTTCAAGGGTGTTACAAAGATCAACTAGGTGTGAAGCGTGTAGGAGACAACTTTAGGATAAGGTCAGTCTCATGGATCTTTCGATAATTGGTTTCCAAAATGGATATAGTAGGTTATAGTATCTCAAAAGATGCTTTTTAACAGATTTGCTTACTAGTTCCCCTGTTGTCTTCCATTTAGATGGAGAGTCTTTCAATCTCAA
The DNA here is from genome assembly GCA_027563845.1 of Erythroxylum subrotundum. Taxonomy (NCBI): domain Eukaryota; kingdom Viridiplantae; phylum Streptophyta; class Magnoliopsida; order Malpighiales; family Erythroxylaceae; genus Erythroxylum; species Erythroxylum subrotundum. The sequence goes on from JAOQMQ010000194.1 coordinate 6,818,989, forward strand.
TAGTTGAGAATTGAGATGGGTTAACCTCGACCTTTATTGACCGTTATATAAGTCCAGAAAGGTGGATTGTGCGAAGCTAACCTGATTTAAGCAGAGATGTCTGATAAAGAATATCAAGCATGCAGTTTCTTTCTTTTTGTTTATACCTGTGTTGCCTGTTTTCTGTCTTATTGTAACCATGAATATGAATTAAAATGATCGTTAGCATAAAGGCTGCTAATGAGAAGAGATTGGTTGCTTCTTCTTCTTATGAACACAAGATTGCTGATTTTCCTTTATTTAACACGACCTCAATCATGGCTACTGAGATCACACTTGAGATTGTAGCATAATGCACTATTGGTCTAGGATATAAGTTCGAGGGACTTATTTCTCTGTACCCAATAATTCTGTGCCCTTTATTCCCCTTGCATCCAAGCCATTCATTGATTGCTTAGAGTTATTAGATAAAGAGGATCTGAAGGATAAGTTCGAGCACTCGTGGCTTCTGTCACATTTCCTTGTAAATGCTATTGACCAAAAGTATCGTGTTTGAGGATTCATTAGGTCAGGTATTTTCCTTGCAGTGCTCCTCATATTTCTATAGATATTTCTGTTAATACATACGATTATTGTGCCTCGAGATTCGTCTAGCATATGAAGCGTGTATATCGTCGCCTCCAATTAAGGAATAGCTGGCAAACCTTACTATAATCCTCCTGGCAAACTTGGAATCCTCTGGTAGCCATTCATTATAAATACTATTATATTATCAAGATGATCAAATCATCCCTTGTTTCTTCAAGCTATCAATTTACTGAATACCTACATAGATAGGTTGTGTCGATTCTTCAGAAGAAGAAAAAAAATACTTCTTTAGGGATGCTTTCATTACCTAATCTAATTTTTGATAATTGATCAAACTTGGAGTTACGGCGTGGAGCATTGACTCTGAGTTCACCTATAAGGACTTCATCATTTGCCTATATCTATGCGTGTACCTAATCATTTGCCTAAGTTTATACGGAGCTAGGGTCTTCTGTCCAATATTACTCTATCTTATCTTGTCTATTGAATCTCAGTCATCTATTTATGTAGGCCCCATGTTTATTTATGTGGGTCCCGCATAAATAAATGGTCAAGTTTTAAATGGACAGAGTAAAACTGAACAGAAAATCTAGACTCGTTTATGCGTTACTTCAATAGCTCATCCTTGGCAATCTTAGGACATACTTAAATACTAGATTGAATATTGAATTAACTATAAATGGAGTTTTTATTATGTTTTGTTAAGAGAAGATAGAGAAAAATTAAAACTAACGAGAGAATGAAAAAAATTAGGAGAAGAAGGCCTGATGCATATCAAAAGAGATTTAAAAAATAAATTAAAACTAAAATCATATGAAAAATAATCAAAAATCCTTTTTTTTTTGGAAAATAAATTGATTCTCAATTTTAGAAACAGAGTATCATTCATGAACAAATGAGTGAAATCTGAATTCATGAAATGCAGGTGAGAAAACCAAAACAATAGGAAAACAAACTCTTAAAAAAAACAGCTAACAAGGTAACGTGACTAATTGAAATATCTATGCAATCGGACAAGCTTCGTAAACATAAAATAGAGGCTGACAAACGACGTGATGGGCACTCCCAACAAGCCTAAAAATTTCTAGAATAAAAACAGACCAAGATCCTAACATTTTAGGTAGAAACTAAACAACGTCAAATTAGTCTACACAATCATCCTTACAATAACAACTATGACTATAAATTACGAATAACTTAGGGGGTGTTTGTTTTCATCGTGGTTTTTGATTTTTTGTTTTTATTTTTAAATTTAGTAAAAAAACTTGTTTGGTTAAGTTTTTAGTTTCTGTTTTTGGTTTTGATTTTCATTGTAGTTTTTGGTTTTTTGTTTTTGTTTTCAAATTCAGTAAAAAAACTTGTTTGGTTGAGTTTTTAGTTTCTGTTTTTTGTTTTGGTTTCTTC